>JAZKJV010005937.1:0-371117 GCA_037367405.1 Ottelia alismoides
TTTATCCCCCCATATCCACATCCAGAAAAAAACCTGATGGGAATATCTTGAACCCTGCCACCCATGTGGATAACAAAGTATTAACCCCCCAAACATAGACCGATATCAAAATCACATAACCCAATACCAGTTTATTATGCAACAATATATATATAATCAATTTGAAATTAAACAATGAAAATGCAGTGCTTTTCTATTTCGAGAAATGGAGACAGAATCATACCAAGGTTCCTCCGCAACCACATCAGGATGGCTAAAGATCTTCTCGGCACTATACCTCTTGTTTGTTGGGATAGGATCTCCCCCAGGCGTGTACGCATCACACATCACCTTTTTAATCAAACAAATTATTTCCATCTTCAAAAAAAGAAGGAAAAGCCAACAATGATGATTGCATTACCAGAACGTTGTTCCCTCTCCTGAACGGATCCTTGAAAATCGCCTGCGGACTGGTACCCAAAAAAAGGACAAAGTTGAAAACAAAAACCAACAGAAAAAAAGAACGCGATCAAGAACAGGAGATGGGGATGGCGCACTGAAGGATGACTTCGCTGTTCTCGCCGGAGGCTTGACCGGTGCTGGAGCCGTCATAGTTCCACAGGGGAAGCTTCTTGAGGTCTGAGACCGGTCCCGGCAGCGTCTGCGGATCGAAAAGGGCAGGTATTTATGGTTGATCTGTACGTAACAGGAGTTGGGTAACATGGATCTTACCCTGGCTTTGCTTCTCAGGTCCAGCCCCGATCCGCCGATCCTGGAGGGAGTAGAGAAGGGAGAAGGGTGAGACGGATATCTACTGAAAAAGGAAGGAGGAAGGGACGATGATAACGATACCATATGTATTCGGCGATGATATTTTCAGAGGAATCGGAGAGGTTGAGGTTGATCAGATCGCTGAGGAGCGACATTGTAAAGGAGATGAAGAACAGAGGAGTAGAAGAACAGAGGAATGTGAGAGCGTGAAGGGAGTGGGAAGGAGCTGATGGGTTTATATGGGGGTGTTTTATATTGAGACCCCTAGAAGTGTTCAGGGATTTTGAAAATCTTGTTTTTTCCACGATATAGTTGCAGAAATACTCCCTATAACATTTATTTATTCGTTTACATTTTAAGCTAATTTACATTTAAGCTTAATTCCACTGAGGTATACAACTATAAGATATCGTTCAAATTTAAAAGTAATTAAAACGGTTTTAATAGCTACCTTAAAATAGCCAACTAACAGTCACCAGGAAACTAAGGACTGTCTAATAACCTCTTCCTCAGTTCTATCTATAAATAGTATTTAAGTTTTACAGGCATTCGTTGACAGAGTCTTAATCTATGAGGTAAACCTTGCGATTTATGGGAAAAATATATAGGAATCGATAGCTGCTTATTGTTCTGGATCTAACTTAATTACCTTTATTTTCATGCTAATTAAACAAAATCAAACGATTGCTGAAATCACCGGGAGGAAAATCCGCAAAATCTGCAGGACGCGCAGAGATTAAGAGAGATCAGGAAAGAGAGATAAGCAGTGTAAGAGTGATTAGCGGAGTTGATTTAGCTGTGACAGAGAGAGATTAGTGTGGGCACCGTAAGGGCCCGTTCGGTAGGAGAATAAGCAGGAATAAGGATGGGGAATAAAGGGAATAAGGGCTATTCTCCGTTCGGCTGGAGGATAAGAATAAGGAGAATAAGGTGAAATAAAGGTAGGTAAGGTGGGATAAAGATAGGAATAAGAGTGAAATAAGATGAAATAATGGGGAATAGTCTACCACGGAGAAACGTGTTGGAGGCTTATTCCACTTATTTCATTCCTCCTTATACGCCAAACGAACATGGCCTAAGTATGTAATGCATTGCTGTTTCAAAGGACATAAGCAGCCTAATGATCACTGACAGTTGGAGGAATTATAGTATGGGCAACTTGATTCAGTCAGACACATTCCTTATCTGACACGTACCTTTAGTTTAACTTCTTTGATTTGATATTTTGCAGACTGTAATCATGATTATTATCAATGTTTAATGACTGTTTGGAGAGCAAGGGCAATGTGGATGGGTCTCTCTCTCCTTCTCTTGTCCTGTAATACTTTGGATAATTTTATGGGCTTATATATATTATGGAAAAATGGGGCTGCAAATTTTTTTATTTTTTTGGAAAAATATCAACATGTATATTCATCTCTATATCCCTCCTATATGTCATTCGAATTTCGTCAGAAACAGAGACTCCTACGGCCTTCATCCAAACGTCATTTTTTTAACGGTCGCAAGATTTTTTAAATCGACTCTGTCTGGATGGAGGCTGTAGGAGTCTCTGTTTCTGACGAAATTCGAATGACATATAGGAGGGATATAGGGATGAATATACATGACGATATTTTTCAAAAAAATAAAAAAAATTACTCCAAAATAGGACGCGGCAGCCCCATTAACCCCATATATTATACTGCACAATGTGTTGCAGTCTCTCCTGCCAACAGCAGTCTCTCCTCACCTTTCTTATGCCTCATTGCTAAATGCTATGCTGCATACGTTCATGTGGCTTTTCTAGGAATGTTCCACAGGTCCCACCTGCTATACCTCTTCCTAACTTTTGGGATCCTAACTTGAGTGCTTTTGGCTTATTATTGTGGCATCATTTGCTAACAGGGCGCCGTTGTTTTATGTGGATTTCCTTTTACATAATACCCGTCTTGATTCGCGTATATCAGTCATGTCCCTCCTTTTTTGCAATCTCAGCTGTGCAGGATTTTTTAAATAAATATTAAAATTATCATAATTAATTAAATATGCATGAGCTTTTGGTATATAAAAAAATCACTACCTATCGGCACCGGAGGTGTCGATTTGGTGCGCCACGTCCAAATGGGCACCTCATGTACTGATTTGGGGTGTGACCCTCAGCCCCCCTCCTCCCCTCCGCTTTATCAATCTTTTGAATACTTCAAAATATTTATAAAAAATATTTTAAGTAGCTTATATGATATTATATCACATATATTTTTATTAAGGTATTTAAATAAATTTCCTATTTATTAAGTCCGTTTTAAGCTCTTGTAATTTTTTTATTTTATTTTGTGTATTTTAAACTTCAAAATTCTATAAAATTTTCAAAAATACCATAAACACAATAATTATATAAAAACATTTAACTTATGCATATATTCCATTAAAATCATATAACAATTACAAATTTTCAAGAAAAATGTAAATTAATGTACATTGATCTATGGCATCAATTTCCTTAGAATTCCTTTTATACAACCTACTCCTCTTCCCTCACCTCCTTTGGCATTATCCCCTATCTTCTTATGAATATTTTCATGAGTTTTTTGTCTTCTTCTTTATATTATGTTCTGAATGAGTTAGTACATGACAAAGAGGATGCGATGTAGCTGAGGGCTTCTTCGGAGGTTCAGCTAGTTGAGTAACTTGACTTGTTTGTGTAGGCTCTATGATACTTACTCCTACCGACGGTCTGCTAGATGGATCTGCAAGTTGACGTGGTTGTTGAATGGGAAATCCAAGGAATTGTCTCTCCCGTTCGGTTGTCTCAGTTTGGTGCACCATCGTAAATATCTCCGCTTGAAGACCTTCTGAATTGTATTGAGTTGGTTGTGTGAGCTGTGAGGGCTCAGAGTCAAATTGACTTGAAGTCCTTACTACAATCGACGGTCTGCGAGGTGGATATGCAAGTTGATGCGGTTATTGCATGGGAAATCCAAAGAGTTGTCTCTCTCCCTTCAGTTGTCTCAGTTTGGTACACCATTGCAAATATCTCTGCTTGAAGATATTCTGAATTGTATTGATTTGGTTGTGTGAGCTATGAAGGCCCATAGTCAAATTGACTTGAAGGACCAACATTTACCCTTCTCATGTTTACTACAGACCAAAATCCTGATAGCAAGAAGTCTCTCAATTATTGTACTCTTCTTCTGAATAATTTCATTTAACATCTCATTATATTCGATGAACCGAATCTACACAGAATTAACAGCACATTATTTACAATATTCTCACATGAGAAACTATTATGTTAATAACTAAAATACTCGATTGACTGTTAAATACTAACCGAACTGGTATGCTGTGAAGATTGATGGTCACTTTGCATGTACAATACAGATACATCCACTGGACCAGGGTACTATATCCATATGTGTCGTCTACATTTAGTAATGTATTAGATTAAAAATAACAATAAAATATGTTATGACTAGAAGATAAAATAAATAAAAAATAACTTATATGTTACTTATCATATGCTACGGTTCTCCGTAGACAACTTAATATGTTATGACCAGGTTGCTTGTAGATTTTACACAGTTTCGATCTCACACACATTTCATCCATTTCATTTCGAATTCTCCCTTGCACTGGTCATCCGGTTTCCTCTTTCCAATAATCGGGGGTAACATAGTTGTTTCATCTTCTTCTCCTTAATAGTGTTAATCTAGAATCGGATGAAAAAAGAATATATATATATATATATATGTCTTACAGTAACACTCACTTGAGTAATATTGTGAGCATAGGTTGTAGTTGTCCAGATGAGTCCGCATCTAGGCAGCCACGACTATAGCATGAGGGAAAACGAAGTGCTTCATTTGCATAAATCTACACGCACAATCGCTTTCCTCACCATTTAAGTAGGCTTCGTATGCATAACCTTCTTGATCTAACACTTGAAATTACATTAGAATAAATATGCGGACATGACATGATCTGGCTTCTCTAGTATTTGTCTCAAGTAACTCCTCATACATATTGGTTAAGTGTGTGTTATTCCCTCTAACTCATCGCATCGATCACTGAAGTATCCACTAACTCTTAAAAAAATTTTAAGATCATTGATATAACATGCAGACCACGGCCTCCTCTCATAACTCCGTTGAAACTTCGGACAAATTTGTAGTCATGTATCCATATCGATGTCCATTATCTTGATTTAAAGCCCAGTAACTCTGTTCACCATTATCTTGTGATACGATCCACTCAAAGGCATCTTTATTGAGAATGTTAATATCTCGCATCATGCTATTGAACTTATTTTCACATGGCTCTTTCCAACAGCATAGAATTAATTTTGAATAGAACGAGTCATGTGTTCAGCCCTATACATATTTGCACCTATGATGACGAAGGCAATGGTGGTGAGTGAATCCCTCTTCAAATAAACCACTAACAACATCCTTTAAATCAAGAAACTGATCAATATGAAGCATATATCCCTCTCATCGATGATTTTACTAACTAAATTTAGAAACCATCACCGCGCAAAAATAATCTCATTCTTCTCCGCAATAGCATGCGAGAGGAATTAAACCTTGATTTGCATCAATGGCGGTGGCAACATACATATGACCAGCATATCTTCTGCACAAATGTGTTCCACCAATACTTAGAACTAGAAGACAAAATCTGAATATTCTACGACATGGACCAAATGAAACAAATAATCTCTTGAAATGTACCTAGGTCGCGGTTTGACCTGGTTTTGTTTGAAATCATGTATATGTTCCATGATTGTGTCATTTTAAAGCATAAATGAATCTCTAAGTATTCCAATAAGACACATTCTCATTCCCATAAATAATATACATTGCACGTCTTCTTGCATTCCAAGTTGTCATGTAGATAATCTTCGTCTACGGCTCATCTTTTATTTTATACATAATTGCACCTAGAGTTGTACTAACTTGTGCTCTAAATGAGGATAGTATGTATTGTGCTACAAATACAGATGTGCATTGGTGGTGTTTGAGTAAGAGAACATGGTTCCTGCATATGTGTTTTCCTCTATATCCTGAAACATACCAATCTCCATGAGTTTTCTTCTCAGATGCATGTAATCGTCATCCATAATTGTCATAAATACATACAACAGTGACAATTTTCTTGTTTGAGGCTTTCGGCTTAAATTGGACATGATTTTCCATACTCCATTTTTGAAGGTCATATTACAAATCTTTTTTCGACTTATAGCTCTTACCAAACCAATAATCTAGTCTTCAATCGTTGGTGGTAGGAGCACCTCGTCTATCTACAAAAGCAATATCTTCTGCCTCTGCAATTACATGATCAAATACATTAGGCAATTCTTCCATCGGTACTTCATATGCATCCTCATTATTGAAACAATAAGAGTGACCCCTAATGAACCAAATCCAAAATCATGACTTGTGTTTGTATTCGTGTTATCCTCATCAGATTATTCAAATTCAACTTCAATTTTACCACTATCTTCTTCATATATTTGTGTCGACGAATGAATATCTTGGTTAAGTTGTGAGGGTTTGTCGACCTTGTCAGCCACCGAATAATTTTATTGGCCTAATTAAATTATATATTTGTTAGTTTAGACATTGTAAAAAATATGGTTATTACTTAATTTAATTTTAACTATATTTCCTTGACGACGACATGTTTTCCTGACTAAGATGAGCAACTTCTAAGAAAAAGTGAATGAATCTCATTTTTTTCGATTGAATCCATCATCGTCAAAGTGGATTCATCATCATAAATTAGTACTAGATAAAAAGTTGATCCTTCATACAACCACTTACAAGTTAATGTAAGGATGTATCGGTCGAGTGGAATATCGACGGCTTTGGAAACTCGACCCAACATATCAAAATATGTTATCTGATGTTGGGAATATAGCCATACCTTTTTGCCCTCTGATATAATCTACGTGGTCGTCAGCCACATTCGTCACTTTACTCAATATAATAAAATCGAAACATTGTTGGATGCCATATTTATAGATAAATTACATATATTAATGATTAGATATGGTTCATGAATAAAAGAACATGATTAATATAAAGTTATGAGAATAATTAATTTGATTTGAAATTATTTTATTAGATTAAATTTACCCTTATAATACATAAGTATTTTAATTTTTTTTAAATATATAATTTATTTTTGTAAATATAAATTATGTAATTCAATCAATTATAAAATTTATTGTGTAATTTATAAATTATATATAGTTCATTATTATTAATTATAGAGTTTATTTTAAAAAATTACGTAATTATTTTAAATTTATTAATTTATTAATTGTATCTATTATGTAATTTAATTATGAAATTAGAATCACTCCGAAGAGGTAAATATTTTTATTTTTCAAATCATAAATTTAATATAATAAAATCGAAACATTGTTGGATGTCATATCTAAAGATAAATTACATAAATTGATGATTAGATATGGTTCATGAATAAAAGAACATGATTAATATACATTTATAACAATAATTAATTTAATTTGTAATTTAATTTATTAAATTAAATTTAATCTTATAATACGTAAGTATGTTCAATTTTCAGTTTTATTTTAAATATATATTTTATTTTTTGGAAATAAAAATCACGTAATTTAATCAATTATAAAATTTATTATGTAATTTGTAAATTATATATAGTCAATTATTACTAATTATAGAGTTTATTTTTTAAAATTACGTAACTATTTTAAATTTACTAGGTAAATTTTTTTATATTTCAAATCATAAATTTAATAGACTAGGAAATTTAATAAATGAAATTAAATTTTATTATAGAGATAGGAAACTATATTTAAACTTTCATATATTTGCAAATACATTCAATTTATTATTTCAAATTAAAATATCCTTATAATCCATTCAAAGATAGTAACAATTAATTCAATTTATGAAATTAAAATATCCTTATAATACATTAATATTTAAAAAAATAAATTTGACTACTTAATTAGAATATAATTATGCAGATATTAAGAGATGATTAGCTAAATTACTATGCATAAGAGTACAATAATTAAACGATTAGAATGTTTAAAGACACAACATGCAATAAATATCCAATTGGCAACGGAAATTATTTAACTAAAATGACACATCTCATTGATAATTATAATTGAATTTTCATATGTTTATAATTAAAGTTACCTGGAGTGAAGAATGTCTTGAAGTGAACAAGTAGATAAAAAACAATAACCAGGAATCCGTAAAAATATGTCCTCTAGAGGGAGAAAACCTACAAAAAAACATTACGAAAAAAAGAATGTAATTGATTCGCTCTTACTTGACTAAGAGCGGCGAAGATAGATTATTTGAGAGAGATTATGAAGAATATTAAGAAATTGATATTAGGAGAAGGAAGAAGTGAGGAGAATGGATAAGGAATGAGTGAGGTTGAAGGGAGGTGCCGATTTATGGGTGACTATTGGTGCCCTGCTCAAATCGACACCTAACGCGACGCCCCAAATCGACACCTCATGTGCTGATAGATGGTGTTTTTTAATTAAGAAAATATCATACCGAGTTAATTAATTAGGATTATTTTAATATTTATTAAAAAAACATCCTTACTTGTGTACCTACTTTTTTGTATCATTATCACGTGTGCCTTCTATTAGTTTTAACGTCAATGAAATAAATTGAATAAATTTAAGACCGATTAAGTAATTTTTTCTTATGATTATGCCCATGCAATTTTACACTTTTATTCAAGGAGATGGTAATCAACCACCCAATGTGTCGCCTTCTCCTTCACTACAAGAAAATATTATTCGGGAGACAGAAAGTTCTTGACGAAAATCCTCCCTCGCCAATCATTGACGTAATTCCCTTCAGCACTTTCCATTTCTATCATCGCCGTCCAATATGTGTGTTAATTTTAGTTTGGCTCCATCTTTCCAAGAGTTGGCGTCACTTAAAATGATTTCGAGGATCCAAGCCTGTTTATTTAAATCGGTTGACGAAAATCACGTTATGAAATCATAGTTAAATAAATATTCAATAAATAATAAAAATGACAATTCAGAGAATGATCCACCTCAGCTTTTTCCAAACAAAAGCGAACCCTAATCTTTTCTCACATTCTCTTACTCATCAACTGCCTTTTACATCTTTTCCCGCAATATCTACCATGATCATCTTCTCGTCATTTTCCATGGAGTTTTTTTAGCAAGCATGTCAATCTAAAAGGTAACGGCATCAACTTTTTTATCCCTTTTTAAGTTGTGCAATAGATGGAAATGGTGGCAGATACTATTTCTTTTTTAATCTAGGTTATTCTCGATATTTTTTTATAATTTTGGTGTATGATTTTTCGGAAAATCTATGTTAACTTGGAGATTTGGTGGGATGGGGGGTCTTATGTTTCTATGGAATCCATCCACGAAGTGATTATTGTTACTCTGGTCCTTTTCTTTTGTTTGAATTTCCCTGTGATTTGTATCTTCAAAAATTGGAGAATGTAGCTAATATCAAGATTCATCTTATATCATAAGAAGTGGAAATCCAATTTCTTAACATTCTTGTTACTGTCAAATTTTCGGAGTTTGTTGCTTACTTGGCACAAGATTTTTATATATATATTCTAAGGTGAATATTCCAGATTGATCTTGATACTTTTGCTACGGATTTTATTTGGTTAAGTCGATTAAATTAATCACACGATTAATTTTGTAAGTCAACTAAAATGGGAATTCAACTCGCCATTATGAACGTGATTTTGACCGCGATTTTGGGATCCAAAATAGCACGCCCGTTGAGGGGTGTTTTTGAAAATCGAAATGCACCTCTCTAAGGCACGCGACCGTCTATATATACATACCTTCCCTCACGTCGTGTAATATACACTCGCAAGAAAAAACCTCTCATGCCATCTTGGCTTTGTTCTGGTTCTTCCTCTCACAGACGAACATGCCATCTCTTCTCTCGGCTGCAGTTCTCTGAGGTACATTCGAGGACGATCTCGTCGGTGTATGCGGCCGAAGATCGTGTGCGGTCGTATTCTGGGAGCATATCACCAATACCCTTCGCACCGGTATTGTGGGGGCGATATCCTCTCTAAGGGCAGTCCATCTCATGGGCGCTTCGGTGATTTCTAACCTTATTTCTCTTTTGTTTTGTCTGTCGTAATATGTTTATTGCTTTACTTTCTCTGGATCATGCCCAAATGCTTGTTTCCATTTTTTAATCGGTTCCCATTTGCATGTTACAATCGGATAATGAATGGGAAACACATGATATTAATCTTGATTATTTCTCTGTCAATTCATTTGGATCTGTTGTATTACTATTTAATATATGCACTGGTATTCTTGTTAACACCAATCTTAGAGAGGATATCCAGAATCGATTTTAAAATAATGTCGGAAACTATGTTTAAATCGAGGGTAGATATGACAGGTATGCCTGAAAAATTCTGTGGACAGAATTTTAAGCATTGGCAACAACGCATGAAGATCTGGTAACCACTATAGGACTAATCTCAATGCTTGAAATTGATCGCCCTACGGTGGAAACGGAAAACCCCACACCTGATAACCATAAGGCGCAATCCGCGTGGAAGGAACGAGATCGTATATGTCATGGTTGCATCTTGTTGGCCTTGTCCAACACGTTGTTTGATGTGTACTGTTCGTCCACGCAGACTGCAAAGGGGCTATGGGAAGATTTGGATCGGAAGTATAATACCGAAGACCTCGGTATTGAGAAATACTCCATGGTCAAGTTTTTGAAGTTATCCATGGTCGAAGGGAAGTCGGTTTCTTAATAGGCACACAGATTTTTACTCCTCTATGATTTAGAGGATGTCAAAATGAAACTTCCAGAGAAGTTTCAAGTCATGTACATCATAGAAAAATTCCTCAAGTCGTGGTAAGACTTCGGTATGACGCTGAAACACAAGAAGGGGAAGATTTCTATGAATGACTTGATGGTGGCAATTGCCATAGAGGAGGAACATAGGAAACAAAAGCACGTGCTTCCTATCGATATTCAGGCTAAGGTCAATCTCATGACCTCAAAGGGAAAAGATAAGAAGGGAAAGGGTGCTAATAACAATAAAATAAAATCAAAGGGCAAGATCCAGAAAAAGGCAAAGAATAAACCATGCTGGCACTGTAATCAGGTTGGCCATTGGAAGAAGGATTGTCCGTCCTTAAAGGCTCAACCTAAGGCTGCAGACGAGAGTTCACAAGTGAATATGATCACTATGGGAGTCGAGGCTAGCGAGGGGTATGTCTCTGTAAAACTTGAACTATACCATATCCATGATCCAAATGAGTGGCTCGTGGATACGGGAGCCAATGTAAATATTTGTTCTGACAGAACATTGTTTTCTTCTTATCAGACCTGCAGTGGTAAGACTGTGAAGAATGTGGAACGATTCTGCAGCCAGAGTGCTAGGGTCAGGACAAGTCAACTTGAGGTTCTCTTCTGGACGTGTCTGAACATTGCACAGGGTGCTGCATGTTCCTGACATCAAGAAGAATGTTTTATCTGGCTCTATCTTAGTTAGAAATGGTTTTGAATTGAACTTTAAATGTAATAAAGTTGTCATTCTGAGACATTGCATTTTTTATGGAAAAGGCTATTTGGCAGATTTTGATTTGTTATTTAGAATTAGATGTGATTCAGAAAACATTAATGCAATGAATGTTTTAAATTCTGAATGTTCTAATTTTATGTCTCATGTTGTGAATAATCTAGAATCCTGTGATCTGTGACATGGTAGACTATGACATGTGAACTTAAATTCAATTAAGAGAATGATGAATTTAGAGTTGATCCCTAAATACACTATTGATAAAACTCAAAAATGAGAAATCTGTGTGCAAGTTAAGACACCTAGGAAGTCTTTTCAGACTGTCTCTAGAGATAGTAAGATCTTGGATCTAGTGCACATAGATATCTGTGAATTCAATGTTGTGTTGACCCGAGATAATAAGAAATACTTTATCACCTTTATAGATGATGGCAGTAGATATTGCTATGTATATCTAATGAAAACCAAGGATGAAGCCTTAGAGAAATTTCTTATACTTAAGAATGAGGCTGAGACACAATCAGGAAAAGTGCTTAAACGTCTTAGGTCAGATAGAGGAGGTTAATATACCTCTAACTTATTTCATAAACAATGCAAATCGTTTGGCATAGTTCATGAAATTACGACCCCATATTCACCGCAATCAAATGGGATAGCAGAACGGAAAAATTGAACCTTAACTTACATGATCAATGCTCTCTTACAGAGTTATGGACTTCCAACCTATATGTGGGGAGAAGCCTTGAATACGGCTTGCCATATTCTGAATAGGGTTCCTCCAAGGCATATGGAAAAGTGTCCTTTTGAACTTTGGAGAAATAGGAAACCGAGTTTAAGATATCTCAAAGTGTGGGGCTGTCTCGCTAAGGTTTTAGTCCCAGGACACAAGAGAAAGAAACTTGGTCCTAAAACTGTTGATGTGGTCTTCTTAGGTTATTTGGAGAATAGTTATGCATATAGGTTCTTGGTAGTTCGGTCTGAGATACCGGGCCTAGTAGTCAACACCATTGTTAAACTCCGTGATGCTACCTTCTTTGAGGATGTCTTCCCATTGAAGACTAGGATTCCTCAGAATCTAACCATTGAGGACGCCTCCACATCAGGATCTATTCCAGATCAAGTGGAAAGGATAACGATTGTGGGGGTTGAGACTCAACCTGAATCCAATGACCTTTCAGAAGAGATTGAGCCAAGGAGGAGTAAACGACCTCAGATAGCCAAGGATCTGGGTAGCGACTTTGTTGTCTACCATATCGAGGGTGATCCACCAAGTTACAAGAAAGCCATGACTTCATCTGAAGCAAAACAATGGAAGGAAGCCATCAAATCTGAGATGGATTCTATTATAACTAATGGAACTTGGGAGTTGGTTGATTTACCCAAAGAGTGCTCTATCATTGGGTACAAGTGGGTGTTTAAGAGAAAGCTTAGACCAGACAGATCAATTGAAAAGTACAAAACCAGGTTAATTGCCAAGGACTTTAGGTAAAAGGAAGGTATCGATTATTTTGATACCTACTCCCCTGTAACTAGGATGACCACAATCCGGATGCTCATTGCATTGGCTTCTATCTATGATCTCTCTATCCACCAGATGGATGTGAAGACCGCCTTCTTGCATGGCGATCTTGAGGAAGAGATCTATATGGATCGACTTGATGGACTTGTGACTCCTGGGAATGAGGGAAAGGTTTGCAAGCTTGTTGAATCCATTTACGGAATGAAACAAGCACCAAAGCAGTGACAAAACTATTTTGTCATGTGGCTTTAAGGTTCATGAATCCGATAAGTGTGTCTATTCCAAGGTGAAAGGTGATGAGTGTATTGTCTTGTGCCTGTATGTTGACGACATATTGTTGTTCGGATCACATATGAGGATTATTAATGAGACTAAAGCATTCTTAAGTAGTAAGTTTGAGATGAAGGATATGGGTGTTGTTGATGTTATCTTGGGTCTCAAACTGACAAGGTTAGTTGATGGGTGATGAATCTCGGATTCATCACTCTAAATCTCATTTATTAAGCTTAAGTCCCTAAAAATCAATAGCATATTTGCATTTATTCTGCATAATTAGCATTCATGCATGTTTTCATAAAAATGGCATGTTATCCATAAATTCTGCACAAAATAAGAAGCCAAAAATCCAAGCCAAAAATGACCTGTAAATAGCCTAACTTCCCCTATTTTTAACTCCTCCATGCTGATACCGCATAACCCAAAACCACCTCCACTGTGTACATATCACTAACAAGAATAAATGAAAAATACAAAAAAAAATCACTAACCCTGTTAAGTGGACCAAAAACCCAAACCCTAGTTTCAGAATTTCCGGACTAAAAGCCACATATCTTCCCCATCCAGTGTCCGATTTATCCTACTCACTTTTGAACTAATGCACATTTCAATTACCTTCAAAACAACCAAGTTCAAGTGAATCAAAGCTCGTATGTGAAAGTTGGGTTTTGGGCCTCTTTTGTACATTGTATATTTTCGCGGCTTTTGACCTTGTCTTGTATGCATATATTTTCTTTATCATTAAAAATCCAAAAAAATTATAATTAGGTGTCTTTTGTTTATCTTTTATTTCTCCATATTTTTCCGATTTTTTATCTTGTTAAAAAAATGAGAAAAAATAGAAAACTCAAAAATCAAGGTATTCTATGTACATGGGATACCCAAAAATTTACTTTTTATATTTGACTGATTTTGGCATTGATGTCTTCATGAAAGTTGTAGATCTCGTCGAGATGAGCATTTTTTATGAAGGAATTTTTTCGATCCGAGGTCATCTACTATTTATTATTGATTTTTAAATGTATTTATCTTCTGATTTTTCTGGTGCTGACACGTGGCAGCCCCAGAGGCCGCCACGTGTCATTGATTTTTGGATGTTTTAAGTATTCGTTTTTTCAAAAAAAAATAAAAAAATAAAAGCCACGCACGTGCGTGGCACGTGCCACCTAGGCACGTGCTCTGCACGTGCGCTACCATTTGCCCCATTCAACAACACGTGGCGTCCTAGAGGTCGTTCGATCAGCGGCCGATCGAACGACCCCTGATCTTCGTCCTCCTCTGGCTTCGCCTACCAATCGTCTTCCACCTTCCAACTGCCGCCCCCAATTCCCGCAACACCCTCCGCTTCCCTCGCGACCGGCCGCTCCACCTTGACCTCGTCGTCTCCGCCTTCACCGCTAACGGCCAACCATCTTGCGCCGTGCCCTATTTAAGAACTCCGTCTCCCCCAGTCCAAACGATCTGCCGATTGCTTGAAGACTCGACGGCGGTGACAGCGCCGTCACCTTTGGTCGACGACATCCGAGGATCTCTGGTCCTCGATTGCAGCGCCAACCACCGGTCGTACTGCCCTTGCTCCGCTATTGGCGTCGAGCCAACAGTTCACCGACCTCGTCTTCTCCAGCAGCTTCATCGACTTCAATGTCTTCTTCTCCGACGACTTCACCGCTCCAATGCTTCACCGACCTCCAGCTTCGTCTCCGACAACCCATCGCCTTCATCAACGCCACCAACGACGATACGACTCCATCTTCTCCGCTTCGTCAACAACTGCTACGCCTCCGCCCACCTCTAGCGCTACGCCCCCGAGAAGCCGACCACCGCCGTACCTCCAGCATCGCCTCCACAGCAACGAGACCAGCCTCATCGACCACCTGGCACACGCTACTACGATCGACACCTCGCCACGCCTAGAGCACGACCGGATAGCCTCCACAGCAACGCCGACCGCCTCCGCTACCAGTGCTCCTCCGCCAAGCATCGGCCGTCCACCTGCGAGCCATCGCCACCAGCCACCTGGCGTGAAGCCCGAGGCTCCCCACGTACGTGTGGGGCACGTGCGGCGGGGGAGATCTTCAACTACCCACGGGTCACGTGCAACGCATGTGACCGCGTGGAATAATTGTAAGGAAGCCCCTGAAGACCCCCTAATTCGCAGTTGAGTCCATGACGAGTCCGTAAACGCCGAGTTAAGAAGTTGTTTTTATCTTCGTGAATGAGAAATAATAAATATGTCGTTTGTTGTAGGCGGCGATCGGAAACAGTCAAGAAAATAACCACAAATAATTATTTAATTTCAATCTCGTGGTTTTATGTTTATTTAACTTGGGCAAGTCCCAAGGTCGATCACAAGGAGGCAAAGGAACAACCTAGAGTTGCGCTTATCCAATTTTTAGTTCGGTTTTCAAGGCGGTCTTTTTTTTGGAATTTTCAATGCAATAAAGGGATGTAAAATGCAAATTCGGCCTATTTTAGGGACTAAAATGTAAACATTGATCAAAACAATGTCCGAAAAATACGAAACTTGGCCGAGATGATAATTATGACAAAATTAATGCACTGTAATTTTTTTGGAATTTTTGGATGCAAAATGGATTTTTTATGAATTTTTAAATGCGAACAAAATGATTTTCAATATTTAATTACAATAAAAATCAAACCTAATTATTTTCGAGAACCAAAATTATCTAAGATCTATCACTAGGTGATTGATCTCAAAAAAATCCTAACCCTCAAAAATGTGAGATTTAATACCTATTAAAAATTAAATAGTAAAATGTGCAAAATGATTTTTTACAGGGCAAATGATGCATGCAATGCAAAGCTTTTTAGGCACAATGTTAAGCAAAAATAACTCTACAATATGTGATTTTTGGGGAATTTTTAGAGTTACGGTTAATCAGATAAAAATTAAAGAGCAAGAAATGGGCAATGTCTGCAATTTTCCACAAAATCTTTATTTATTAATTAACCGACAATCACAAAATAGCCACAATGTGCTAAACTGTAGAGAATTGAATGTAGAACAAAATGTATATTTTTGATAAATAAAATAATGCAATGTAGAGGTCTATAATGGATGACAAGACAGGGGTATCAATGCAATAATATAAAGAAAGAAATGTGCAGACAGGGACCTAAGATAAATTACCAAAAACTTGTGGGGCCCTTCTTGCAAAATTTCCATAGAGGCACGTGCCCTCTGGAGGCGGGGCTGATGTGCAATATAGGGACTTCTGAGGGCTTTTCTGTAATTAACTCAGGTAGTCACGTGCATAGCACGTGACCCTGGGTGGCGTGAAGTTTCCTCCGTACGTGCATAGCACATGGGAGGACCTCGGGCTGGTCCCGGCAAGGCTTCTGGTGGAGGGGCTTCAGCGGCGAGGTGTAATCGGAGAAGAAGGTTGTCGGTGGAGTCGTCGTCGTTGGTCGAGGAGCGAAGGTGGAAAGGGTGCTCGAAGGAGTAGTGAGGGAGTCGGAGCGGAGGCTTGAGGCGAAGCTCCGAGCGGAACGACGAGCTTGGAGATGGAGAGAGATAGAGAGATTGGGAGAGAGAGAGAGAGGGAGAAAGTACATGGACGAAGCAGGAGCTCGACGGCGCTTGGAGTCGGAGCGGGGCAGCTGCTCGGGGCGGAGCTGCGACGAGGGATTGACGCCCTCGGATCACGCCAGCGAGGGGAGTTCCGGTTGTCACTACCGGTGGGAGTCCTTCTTGATGGATTGGCGGATTATCGGATCTCGGAGTGGCGAGGTGATTTTATAGGTGAGGGAGACGGAGGTTGCGAAGGGCGTTGGGGGATCGGGGCACGGTAGTTGTGGTCGGCGAGGGTTACGGGGGCAGCGCGCATTGATAGCTGGAGGCGGGTATAACGGAGGAGTGCGGTTGGCGACCGGTGCAAAGGTTACGAGAGTTGCAGTGGCGGTTGCGAGGTTTGCGGGAGCGACGCGGTCAAGACGGCAGCCGGAGAAGATGACCAGCAGCCGTCCGATAAGCCGAGATCGGACGGCCACTAACGAGGCACGTGGCAAGGGCTTGAGGGACTGGGGTGCGGCACATGCGGAGCACGTGCCTGGGGGCACGTGCGACGCACGTGCGGCCGGTTTTTTAATTTTTTTAATTTTTTTTATAAAAACGAATTAAATAAAGGCTAAAAAATGCTGACACGTGGCGGCCTCTGGGGCGGCCACGTGTCAGCACCAGAAAAATCAAAGATAAAATCTTTTGTAAAATCGATAAAAAAATAGCAAATGACCTCGGATCGAAAAAGTTCCTTCACGAAAAATGCTCGTCTCGACGAGATCTATAACTTTCATGAAGACATCAAAACCAAGTAAAAATTGAATTTTGGGGTATCCCATGTACATAGAATATCTTTATTTTTGGGTTTTCTAATTTTTTTGTCATTTTTAAACAAGATAAAAATCCAGAAAAATATAGAGAAATCAAAGATAAATAAAAGACATCTAATCTAATTTTTTTGGATTTTTATTAATAAAAAGAATATGTACATAAAATATAGGTCAGAAAACCGCTAAAATTTACAATGTACAAAAGAGGCCCAAAACCCAACTTTCACATACGAGCTCAGATTCACTTGAACTTGGTCTTGTTTTGAAGGTAGTTGAATGTGCATTAGTTCAAAAGTGAGTAGATCAAATCGTACACTGGATGGGGAAGATATGTGGCTTTTAGTCTGAAAATCCTGACATTAGGGTTTGGGTTTTTGGTCCACTTAACAGGGTTAGTTATTTTTTTGTATTTTTTATTTATTCTTGTTAGTGATGTGTATACAGTGGAGGTAGTTTTGGGTTATGCGGTGTCAGCATGGAGGAGTTAAAAATCTGGGAAGTTAGGATATTTACAGGTCAAATGTGGCTTGGATTTTTAGCTTCTTATTTGATGCAGAAATTAATGCTAAAATGCAATTCTTACGCAAACATGCCTGAATGTTAATTATGCAGAATACATGCAGATATGCTGTTGATTTTTAGGTAATTGAGCTTAATAAATGAGATTTAGAGTAATGAATCCGAGATTCATCATCCCTCTATACTTAAACCATGCTCGTCCATGAGCATCAAAAAGAAATGCCATGAGGTGAAATGAGATTGGGTCCCATACCAAGACCATGAATTGAAGGTGAAAGTGAAATAAACTCGACCTTTGGATTATTTGTGTGTCGGAACTTCTGTGAGACTTAGAACTTTAAAATCAACAGCCCTCAAGTTCTACACATCATCGTCACAGTTTCGGCTCAGAAGTCATCTTAGATCAATCCTCTTCCCAAAGTATACCCTATGAACATTGAACAACCGACTCAAGTGTGTGAAGGGTTTTAGCTCTTCCCATCCAGAATGCCGGACTACCATGCTCCTCTCCTCTCCAGTAACTCGTCCTCGGCGAGTCAGGTATTTCCTTCTAAGGTCTGTCGTGTTGTGTTCACAATCGAATGAGGGAGAAGTTAAAAGAAGGGGAAAAGAACTGAAGGGTGGCCACCTCTCCTTGTGAAGATGGCCAGTGTAGCCGAGTCTCCACCAAGATCTGCAGGTTCCTGAAGCTTGGACTTTTTGGTCGGATTTTTATTTGGTAGACTGCTTCTTTATATTTGGAATTTTTGATGGTCTTGCTTGGATCTTGTTGTGCCCCTATGGATATAGAATATTTTTGTTCCGTACATTTTTTGGGGTCTTAGAAAAAATTGTGCCCAGTCGTCCATCCCTTTTCCGAAGCTTTATTTCAACCCGTACTCCGGTCTTTAGATTTCCACGCTACCAGAAAAGAGACTCACAAAGTCTTCCAACATCCCGTCTGGGTTGAGCTAAGTGTATAGTGCGAGAGTACAAATTAATTCTCTATTCCATAGTTGTACCCAGAATGAAGAGACCAGGTTAGACACTAAGAGTCAAATACTGCACATTGTCATGTGGAACTTAAAGAATTAAGTCAAAAGACCTGAAGCTCTTAAAATCCTATTTCTCGGTGAAGTTCCTTTGAAAATTAGGTGGATTAAGGTGAAGTCCAGACCACTCTCAGTTTCGGTTCATAACTCGGTTCGGAACCCAATGACTTTTCACAAATGCAAATGCATGTGATGTTGGATGAAGTGCAAGTGTGTGAAATGCAGACACACAATTTTTTTTATAATGCATGCAAGAATGAATAAGAAGCCAATTTTTTTTCAAAAATTTTGGCAAGTCAGTGTTAGTAAAAAACTTTTTTTTGATTACCCACCTCGTAAATACATATAGACTTATGCGAAAGTATGAGATATGGGTAAAATATATACAAAGTATATATACAGACCCCCGTATACTTAGCGAGTGTTGTGTCCTCAGAGCACAAAAAGCGTAATGAAGACATAGCTCGTGCTAAGCGTAAGAGAGTTAAAAATTTATATACAACGGGTTAGGAAGTAGAGCGGAAAAGAGGCAGTCATGATATGTGAATGAGGAGAGTATATACCGGTGGGTGTCGGTTCCCCCTATACTTAGGCTTTGGATAGCCTAAGTATGGAAGAAGGGTGGAATGGAGCGGTCGGGAGAAGGAGTGTGATGAGAGAAATGGTATAAACAAATGGCATCGGTCCCCCCCTATACTTAGGCCTTGGCCTAAGTAGAGGAAGAAGCTATACAAGGAGACCGATGTGGTCGGGAGAGAGGGTGGGTAGTCGATGATTAAGGCGGTTTACGGCTGATTTTCTTGTGAGCCTGCGGTGGGAGATCATAATGATGAGATGGAGATGAGGCATATGATTCCCAACTATGATCAGAGTTATCCTCAGAAAAATAATGATGGATAATAGATGAAGTGTTTGAGTCAGATGAAAGATATCCATCATCAGAGTTATCCTCAGAGGAGTAGTATTTGTAAGTGGACATACTCCAAGTCTGCATGTTTCTTTGTTTCTTTAATTGTTTCCTCAGCATTTGTTCCTTCTTGGGGTCAATCGATTTGTCCTCAGATGATAGCTCAGAAACACCGGTCTCAGTCAGCTCATACGAAAGAATTCCAGTGTACTTGAAGAGGGCAGGAGCATCAGCTTTGGATGAGTAGTAGTTAGGAATGGGAGTTGTCCAACGAGGATTGAGTTTTGGATCCTTACGAAGATATGGCTTTAGGGCTGCCGAACAGACTTCACTCATGTAGACCATCTTTTCCGGACCTGATGAGGGATCATCAACTGATTCCTCTTCCGAAAGGTCAAAGGTGACTCTCTTTTTATTTCTTCGTGAAGATGTCGGTTCACTTGAATATCCAGATGAATAGCCATTTGAATTCTCCTTAGTCGGTGTTGGGTTTGCCTGCTTTTTCTTAGTCTCTTGTATGTTTGAGCACTCTCGATTTGGGATGATTTGGTTAAGATATTCAGAAAATGTTGCTCCAGGGTGTGACCATGCATATGTTTCAGGATCGTAGTAGAAAGATTTGTCAATTTTGAGATCCGCGGGAATTGAAATACCGGGGAGAGTCTCTGCATGTTCTTTCTCAATTGATTCGATGTTGGAGCATTCCTGTGTCGAGTTGATATATTTCATGTAGTCAGAGTAGGTTGACCCAGGATATGCCCATGAATAAGTCTCTAGATCATATGATTCATATACATGACTCTTCATGGTGAGAGCGGTTGGGATTGGAGCAGGGGGGATATTTTCTAAACCAATAGTCTCATCAACAACCGCTATCTCAGGTGTGGCTTCGGGGTAGGGCTCTTCTACCGTTTCATGGTTACGGTTGTCGGGGACTTCGTGGGTTTCCTCAGAAGATCGTGATTCCTCAAAGACAGGGTCAAATCCAAGTGCTTCCAATGCTGTGAAATTGATTTCCCGAGTCTCACAATCAATACTTGCTTTGGCCAATGCCAAGAACGGCTTTCCGAGAATGATTGGAGACTGGATGAATTCTCCTTGATGCTCAATATCAATGATCGTGAATTCTACTTTGAGGAAGCACCTTGGAATTTCATGATGACAGAAATGGTTCCTCTCGACCGCTTTATTGATCGGTTCGCTAATTGAACAATCTCTCGTATCTTCCGAATCGGTCCGAGTTTGAGTTCGTGGAATACAGAGGTCGGGAGGATATTGATCGGTGCATCGTCATCAATCCGAGCATGGGTGAAGATTGTGTCTTTGATTTCACAGTCAAATCTGGGCAACCGCTTCACTATGCGGCTCTTGGTTTTTCTCCTCAACACCAAGGAGGAGGCCATTGACAATATATGTCTCTCGATCTTTGTTCTAATCCTACCCGATTTCTTCATCGTTAATTTGTCCATTACAAATCTTTTAAGATCGGGGAAGTGTTCAATGGCCTGTAGAAAGGGAAGTTCAAAAATCAATTTCTTTCCTATTGCTTCCCGTACAGCAGGATCCAAATTCTTCAGATCTTCTTCACTTTCAATTTTTATGAAATTTTCTGAATTTTCAATTTCTTGTGATTTTCAAATGTTTCCATTTTTTTGTATTTTCTGGGTGGTGTGGGGTGTGGTGTGTTCTTCAGATGAAAAGGGGTTCGGGTATTCAGAGTGAGAGCCAGTGGCATAGTCATCTCTAGGGGAATAATATGCGGAAGTGATTTTGTCAGAATCGTCCCTAGGTTCCTGAATATCCTCAAAATTTTCAATTTCAGATCCAATCATTTCCTCATCCATTTTTATAACCGAGCTACCGGAGATTAATCGATCGGCAAGTTCTTGAAATTTATCCTCCATTAAATCAAATTTCTTATTCATCCTCAAAATATTCTCCAAAATCTCTTCTTGGCTCAGTATGGGAGCAGTTGGGGTATGTTTTTTGTAATTCAATGTCCTCTTCTATTTTTCTATATGACCTAGGAGAGGGGTCTCTTTGAAATATCTGATATACGATCATCATTTTCTGAAAGTATCTCCTCAATAATCATGGAAGGTGGCTGCTCATATGGTCTAGGTAAGTGGAGTTGGTCCAAGGGGAGTTGTGATCTTATGTGGTCGGCCCAATCCTCTGTATGAGTGAAGAGGGGGTTGTTATGTTCAATCCAAGGTAAAGATTTTTCTTTGGTGTTCAAGATTGATGGAAGAGGTGAAGAAGTGTTCAATTCGATCATGTGGTTATCATCTCCCATGAATGATGGATTGACATTTACCGAATATGAAGGATGAATTGTATGATCAACGTAAAGAGGATTAAATGAAGAAGTAGTACCCTCAATCATTTGTTGGTTTGTCTGCTCTGAATACTAAGGGTTGTCATTCATGAAACAGGTCAGATTAGCAGAAGGAGATGGATTTATTGGTGGTTGAGGGGGAGGTGTTTTGGGTCTAACCGATACGAATTCATTTTCATAGTATAGTTGTGATGGATTCTCGGATAAACGTTCAGCTATTTTTGAAAGAGCTGAAAGGAATGAGAGGTTGGGTCTGCAAGAGTTATTGGACAAGAATTACATGGTGAATTTTAAATCAAGAAAGGAAAGAGATGATTGCACAGGATAGTCAAGAGAAATCAAATGTGCGGCTATTGATCTTGAAATCGGTTCACGCACACCAATGCAAACACAATTCAAACCCTGGGTTCACCAACGCACACAATGAAGCCTTAAGAGTTCGGCTATTATCTTTTCAATTTTAGTTGGTGATAAATCAATCTTGGCAGGAATTTAGCGAGCTGAAATTTCGGATTTGGGCTATAGCCTTAAGTGTCGTCTCTCGCTCACTTGGAAAAATAGAAACATACAAGGTCGAGGTTGCTCTTCCGTAGAAATTCTTGATTTTATGGGTTATTTTAATCGGCTATATTTAGCAGTCCCAATTTTAATGAGAGTAATCACTGAAAAATTAGATGAGCACAAAATCATGTCTACCGTCCAGTCCCAATTTCCTTTTAAAATTATGTGATAAAACAAGAGGGAGGAGTTCGGGAAAAGCCGATGCACGCGGAAAACTATGATGAATGCTCAGTTAGAAGACTTACAGTGCTTCCTCGCAATCTCCATGTGGGATGCTAGACAAGAATTGAAAATTATTTTATATGAAATGCAAGCCGATGAAAAACCGCACCTAAGCAGAAAGTTCTATTAGCGGGAAGAATTGAGTTAAATTTAGCTAAGTTGAACGATCTTTGTGCGTCTTGATTAAAGTGCAGTGCAGCTTAAGATCCTACGAGCACAATTAAAAAGTAAAAATGCTCTAAGAGCCGTATGTACAGGTCTATCCTAGTCGCCACTCAAGTCAGGCCCCACCCTCACCGGAGAGTGAAACAGGCTACGAGACACCATAGAAAAGTTCAGAGTCTTTTTTACACACGCGAGAGTCCAAACGGACACCGCTGTAAATGAGCAGAAATGGAAATTTGCAGAAATTAAAAACCTAGACTCTACGCTCTCTCACGACTCGACTCGATCTTAAATTAATTGCGGCTTCTTTGGATGTCGGTGAAGATGCGTCGGTTTCTTGAAAACTGCTCCACGTACGCCGGATACCTCGCAAGAAAAATAAGAGAGATGTGTGTAAGAGAGTGACTCAGAAAGTAATCAGAAATAAATGCTGAAAATAAATGCAGGAAATAAAGCGGGATTTACAATGAACAATTCGGGGATCAGACTACCCGAATGCGGAAAACCGAGCAAAAGTTTCAAAACACAAAACTAAGCCGTTTGCCTCTCCGGCAACGGCACCATCTGACGAACCCGAAAATGCCGCTTTAAAAAGTGTTTTAATCGTCGTGTGTGAAAATGATGAAAGTCGTTCGTTGTAGGCGGCAATCGAAAACGGTCAAGAAAATAACCACAAATAATTATTCAATTTCAATCTCGTGGTTTTATGTTTATTTAACTTGGGCAAGTCCCAAGGTCGATCACAAGGAGGTAAAGGAATAACCTAGAGTTGTGCTTATCCAATTTTTAGTTCGGTTTTCAAGGCGGTCTTTTTTTTGGAATTTTCAATGCAATAAAGGGATGCAAAATGCAAATTCGGCCTATTTTAGGGACTAAAATGTAAACTTCGATCAAAACAATGTCCGAAAAATACGAAACTTGGCTGATATGATAATTATGACAAAATTAGTGCACTGTAATTTTTTTGGAATTTTTGGATGCAAAATGGATTTTTATGAATTTTTAAATGCGAACAAAATGATTTTCAATATTTAATTACAATAAATATCAAACCTAATTATTTTCGAGAACCAAAATTATCTAAGATCTATCACTAGTTGATTGATCTCAGAAAAATCCTAACCCTCAAAAATGTGAGATCTAGTACCTATTAAAAATTAAATAGTGAAATGTGCAAAATTATTTTTATAGGGCAAATGATGCATGCAAATGCAAAGCTTTTTGGGCACAATGTTAAGCAAAAATAACTCTACAATATCTAATTTTTGGGGAATTTTTAGAGTCACGGTTAATCAGATAAAAATTGAAGAGCAAGAAATGGGCAAAGTCTGCAATTTTCCACAAAATTTTTATTTATTAATTAACCGACAATCACAAAAATAGCCACAATGTGCTAAACTGTAGAGAATTGAATGTAGAACAAAATGCAAATTTTTGATAAATAAAATATTGCAATGTAGAGGTCTATAATGGATGACAAAGACAGTGGTATCAATGCAATAATATAAAGAAAGAAATGTGCAGACAGGGACCTAAGATAAATTACCAAAAACTTGTGGGGCGCTTCTTGCAAAATTCCCAGAGAGGCACGTGCCTGGCACGTACCCTCTGGAGGCGGGGCTGATGTGCAATATAGGGACTTCTGAGGGCTTTTCTGTAATTAACCCAGGCAGTCACGTGCATAGCACGTGACCCTGGGTGGCGTGAAGTTTCCTCCGCACGTGCAGAGCACGTGGGAGGACCTCGGGCTGGTCCCGGCGAGGCTTCTGGTGGAGGGGCTTCAGCGGCGAGGCGTAATCGGAGAAGAAGGCTGTCGGTGGAGTCGTCGTCGTTGGTCGAGGAGCGAAGGTGGAAAGGGTGCTCGAAGGAGTAGTGAGGGAGTCGGAGCGGAGGCTTGAGGCGAAGTTCCGAGCGGAACGACGAGCTCGAAGGCGGAGAGAGATAGAGAGATTGGGAGAGAGAGAGAGGGAGAAAGTACCTGGACGAAGCAGGAGCTCGACGGCGCTTGGAGCCGGAGCGGGGCAGCTGCTCGGGGCGGAGCTGCGACGAGGGGTTGACGCCCTCGGATCACGCCGGCGGGGGGAGTTCCGGTTGTCACTACCGGTGGGAGTCCTTCTTGATGGATTGGCGGATGATCGGATCTCGAAGTGGCGAGGTGATTTTATAGGTGAGGGAGACGGAGGTTGCGGAGGGCGTTGGGGGATCGGGCGCGGTAGTTGTGGTCGGCGAGGGTTACGGGGGCGGCGCGCGTTGATAGCTAATGGCGGGTATAACGGAGGAGTGCGGTTGGCGGCCGGTGCAGAGGTTACGAGAGTCATGGCGGCGGTTGCGAGGTTTGCGGGAGCGACGCGGTCAAGACGGCAGTCGGAGAAGATGACCAGCAGTCGGCCGAGATCGGACGGTCGCTAACGAGGCACGTGGCAAGGGCTTGAGGGACTGGGGTGCGGCACGTGCGGAGCACGTGCCTGGGGGTACGTGCGACGCATGTGCGGCCGGTTTTTTAATTTTTTTTAATTTTTTCTATAAAAATGAATTAAATAAAGGCTAAAAAACGCTGACATGTGGCGGCCTCTGGGGCTGCCACGTGTCAGCACCAGAAAAATCAGAGATAAAATCTTTTGTAAAATCGATAAAAAAATAGCAAATGACCTCGGATCGAAAAAAGTTCATTCACGAAAAATGCTCGTCTCGACGAGATCTACAACTTTCATGAAGACATCAAAACCAAAATCGGTCAGATGTAGAAATTGAATTTTTGGGGTATCCCTTGTACATAAAATACCTTGATTTTTGGGTTTTCTAATTTTTTTTGTCATTTTTAAACAAGATAAAAATCCAGAAAAATATAGAGAAATCAAAGATAAATAAAAGACATCTAAATCTAATTTTTTTTGGATTTTTATTAATAAAAAGAACATGTACATAAAATATAGGTCAGAAAACTGCTAAAATATACAATGTACAAAAGAGGCCCAAAACCCAACTTTCACATACGAGCTCCGATTCACTTGAACTTGGTCTTGTTTTGAAGGTAATTGAATGTGCATTAGTTCAAAAGTGAGTAGATCAAATCGTACACTGGATGGGGAAGATATGTGGCTTTTAGTCCGAAAATCCTGAAATTAAGGTTTGTGTTTTTGGTCCACTTAACAGGGTTAGTTATTTTTTTGTATTTTTTATTTATTCTTGTTAGTGATGTGTATACAATGGAAGTGGTTTTGGGTTCTGCGGTGTCAGCATGGAAGAGTTAAAAATATGGGAAGTTAGGATATTTACAGGTCAAATGTGGCTTGGATTTTTGACTTCTTAATTGGTGCAGAAATTAATGCTAAAATGCAATTCTTACGAAAACATGCCTGAATGTTAATTATGCAGAATAGATGCAGATATGCTGTTGATTTTTAGGAAATTGAGCTTAATAAATGAGATTTAGAGTGATGAATCCGAGATTCATCAGTCCTCCCCAGTGGTCACGTGCATAGCACATGACCTACTGGAAAATTTGCACTTCTGCCCCCAGTTATCTAGGTAATTATAATTAGCCCCCCCCCCATGCATTGTTATTATCTATTTAATTATTGCATCTGTACCCCTGTCTTTGTTATTTATTTTAAACCTTCGCATTACATCATTTTATTTATTTAAAAATAGCATTGTGTTCCTCATATAATTCTCTACATTTTGACATGTCGTGGATATTTTTGTGATTGACGATTAATTAGTAATTAATTGTTTGGCGGGAAATTAGCATATTTTTCCCAATTTGCTCTCTAAAATTCATAGCTGATTAACCGTTGCTTTAAAAATCCCTGAAAAATCACATATTGTAGAGATTATTATGTTTAACATTGTACCCAAAAATCTTTGCATTTACATGCATAATTTGTCTTGTAAAAATCATTTTGCATATTTCAGTGTTTAAATTTTAATAGATACTAGACCCCACATTTTCGAGGTTTAGGATTTTTCTGAGATCCATCACCTAGTGATAAATCTTAGATAAATTTATATCTTGAAAATAAGTAGGTTTAATATTTATTATAATTAAATATCGAAAATCATTCTGTTTGTATTTAGAAATTCATAAAAAATTCATACTGCATCCAAAAATTCCAAAAAAATTATAGTGCATTTATTTCATCATCATTTGCATAGTGGCCACTTCGTATTTTTTGGACATCGTTTGATTGAAAATTATATTTTAGTCCCTAAAATAGGCCAAAACCGCATCTTACATCCCTTATTTGCATTGAAAATTCCAAAAAAAAAAGACCGCCTCGAAAACCACTTGATTAAAATTGATTAAAATTTTGTGGTTATTTCTTTACTGTTTCCGATCGCCGCCTACAACGAACACACATTTATTATTTTTACACGACGAATAAAATCAACTTCTTAAAGCGGCATTTTCAGGCTCGTCAGATGGCGCCGTTGCCGGGGAGGCAAACTGCTTAGTTTTGTGTTTTGAAAATTTTAATTCGGTTTTCCGCATTCGGGTAGTCTGACCCCCGAATCGTTCATTGTAAATCCCATTTATTTTCCTGCATTTATTTTTCTTGTCTTTTATTACTTTTGAGTCACTCTCTTACATCTTCTCTCTTATTTTTCTTGCAAGGTATTCAACGTACGTGGAGCGGTTTTCAAGAAACCGACGCATCTTCACCGACATCCGAGAAAGCCGCAAATTAATTTAAGATCGAGTCGAATCGTGAGAGAGAGTAGAGTCTAGGTTTTCAATTTCTGCAATTTTATTTACTTGCTCATTTACAGCGGTGTCCGTTTGGACTCTCGCACATGTAAAAAAGACCTTGAACTTTTCTGTGGTGTGTCGTGGCCTGTTTCACTCTCCGATGAGGGTGGGGCCCGACTTGAGTGGCGGCTAGGATAGACCTGCACATACGGCTCTCAGAACATTTTTACTTTTTGATTGTGCTCACAGGATCTTAAGCCACACTACACTTTAATCAAGACACACATAGATCGTTCAACTTAGCCAAATTTAACTCAATTCTTCCCGCTAATAGAACTTTCTGCTTAGGTGCGGTTTTTATCGGCTTGCATACATATAGAATAATTTTTCAATTCTGTCTAGAATCCCACATGAAGATTGCGAGGAGGCACTGTAAGTCTTCTAACTGAGCATTCATCATAGTTTTCCGCGTGCATCGGCTTTTCCCGACTTTCTCCCTCTTGTTTTATCACATAAATCTAAAGGAAATTGGGACTGGACGGTAGACGTGTATTTGTGCTCATCTAAATTCTTCGGTGATCACCTAATTAAAATTGAGACTGCTAAATATAGCTGATCAAAATAACCCATAAAATCAAGAATTTTTGCGGGAGAGCAATCCCGACCTTGTATGTTTCTATTTATCTAAGTGAGCGAGAGACGACACTTAATGCTAGAGCCCAAATCCGAAATTTCAGCTCGCTAAATTCCTGCCAAGATTGATTTATCACCAACTAAAATTGAAAAAGATAATAGCAGAACTCTTACGGCTTTATTGTGTGCGTTGGTGAACCCAGGGTTTGAATTGAATTTTGCATTGGTGTGCGTGAACCGATTTCAAGATCAATAGCCGCACATTTGATTTCTCTTGACTATCCCGTGCAATCATCTCTCTCCTTTCTTGATTTAAAATTCACCATGGAATTCTTGTCCAATAACTCTTGCAGACCCAACCCCTCATTCCTTTCAGCTCTTTCAAAAATAGCCGAATGTTTATCTGAGAATCCATCAGAGCTATACTATGAAAATGAATTCGTATCGGTTAGATTCAAAACACCTCCCCCTCAACCACCAATAAATCCATCTCCTTCTGCTAATCCGACATGTTTCATGAATGACAACCCTTTGTATTCAGAGCAGACAATCCAACAAATGATTGAGGGCTCTACTTCTCCATTTAATCCTCTTTACGTTGATCATAAAATTCATCCCTCATATTCGGTAAATGTCAATCCATCATTCATGGGAGAATATAACCAATGATCGAATTGAACACTTCTTCACCTCTTCCATCAATCTTGAACACCAAAGAAAAAATCATTACCTTTGATTGAACATAACAACCCCCTCTTCACTCATACAGAGGATTAGGATGACCACATAAGATCACAACTCCCCTTGGACCAACTCCACTTACCTAGACCATATGAGCAGCCACCTTCCATGATTATTGAGGAGATACTTTCAGAAAATGATGATCGTATATCGGATATTTCAAGAGACCCCTCTCCTAGTACATATAGAAAAATGGAAGAGGACATTGAATTACAAAAACATACCCCATCTGCTCCCATACTTGGCCAAGAAGAGATTTTGGAGAATATTTTGAGGATGAATAAGAAATTTGATTTAATGGAGGATAAATTTCAAGAACTTGCCGATCGATTATGTAACACTCTGATATGATAAAATATTTTTCTGAAGAAAACCAAAGTTTCAAGAATGCCGATAGGCGGATACGAGCATATTGTTACTATATTTTTCTAGAATAGACATATAAATATAGATTGACATAAATACAAACTTGTATCGATATGACTTTAGGAGACCAAAAGTATACATGACAGATAAGAGAACGGATTGATTACGACGTGGGAGGTCTAGATTATGTATTATAAATGGTTAGATTCTATTGGTGATATTCTAAGCCTATTAGATATGAATACATATGCAGCTACAACTACTGGCATATACAAGAAGTGTATCCCTGTATCGATTTCCAAAACATTTACGAAGTCAAATATTTGAGCTATATAATCCTTGTATTTAATTACAGCCATCAAATAATAGTAATAAGGTTTTTTTATGTGTATGAGCATGATATGTTATGGTCATGATAAGAATAGTGCAAATGCGTGGACGTGAGTTATGAGATAAAAGTAATGGGAAATGTGTGACAAGTCAAGTCATCTTACTTGGATTGGTACTAGGGATTTAATACATTTAGGGGTATAAGCTACACCATTATTAGATGGGTTGAAAATGTTCTAGAATCCTAATCATGATAATGTTAATTTTTAATTATTACTAGTTGCATGCCTATACAATTGGAGGGTTAATAAGGAGAGGAATCACGTGTGTGGTTTTAGCAAATAGAGAGATTTGGAGAAATTATGTGAGTGGATTCAAATCGTGCCATGTGCATTAAATATATATATATATACATATATGTTAGTCGGTGGCTCTTGTGCCCTTATTTTTTCTACCGACATCACTCTCTCTATACATATGAGCTCTTCAGATTTCTATCTCTTCGGAAGAAAAAAAATATTTTTCCTTGATGGACAAGAAAGACGAGGTTGCAATCTGTTCTTAGAAGGACAGAGAGAGACGAGGTCATGTCCTTATGGTGCAAAGGGATACCAAAAGAAAAATAGGTAATTCTTTCGTTTCTTTTTAGATCAGAGTATGCACGTATCATTATTTGCTAAATCGAAAATTATAAGCCTTAAGTATATTTCAGATTGTATAAAAATAGGTGTTAACTGTAACAACAAGTGTATTTAGCAGCTTCCAATCTCAACATTTGTACATGGAAGTTTAGATAAAACTTTTATTTTAGATCATTTAATTTCATCATCATGTGAGTAGAAATACAATTCGTAGGTTTTGAATCATTAGGAAGTTTTGAATCATTAGGATATGTATCCTACTGCTTTGTATGTGATGCACTATCACTAAAGATGCCTTAATGATAAATAACCCAACATTAACGGGTGATACAACAGTTAATTTTGATGAGTTGTCATGATGAAGGATCTAATATTCAAACACGGATACTGTTATATATGCATACTCGATATGATATAAAATAATACATATAAGTTCTAGGAAGGTTCTCCCTGCAACCGAGTTTTTGGATGCCAATCTAGTATTTTTGACCATGGAATTATAATGTTAGGCAGAATGATGCACGAAAAAGGCTGAATGTGCGATGATGAGATACTAAAGATAAGGTTGTGGCCAACTTAAACTTAACGCTTAAATATTCACATACAAACCCCAGGTGAGTGGTCTTAAGCCTATTTTATGATATAACCCCTATTTTCGCAGGTAATTATAATATTACAGTTTTTGGAGCCTTTTGATTATACAATTGCATATGTATATTTTAGTTGGATGATCAGATAAGTTTTATTATTACTTCAGATGATGGCAACTTAGTAAATTTCATATGAGTATTCGAACTTGATGCATGGTTGAATAAGCTTAGTTTTACGGTTGCATATTAAAACTGTTGGATATCGATACTGTTTTCAGTATTCAATTATGTCGCTTTATTACCACAGAGTTTCTCAAATATATAAGTTCAGTATGACAATATGATTCAGATTTCATAGATTTCTTAGCTTATAGTTATATTACTAGTGATCAGAAAGCATGACAGAAATAATGACCACCACAGTAGCTCTCAGACATGGTCTTGAACTAGCCATCAGATATGGTGATGTCATCAGATATGACCCTGAAACATGCCATCAGATATGGAAACCGGCAGATATGATTCAGAGGACTTTGGGTCCGCATTTTGTATACACATAGGCTTTGGGCCGTATGCAGAGTGTTCTCTAGCCTTTGGGGTTGTCTACGCGTATGACTTAGTTTGTTTCAGTGTTCATGGACGTAGTAGGTTAGCCACAGTGGTGTTGTCATAACAGCTAGAAATAGAAAATTTTCATTTCTGCAAGATTTTAGATAGCCAGATAATATGTTAATTTCAGTTTGTCAATTTGATATTTAAATTTCTTTACAACATCATTATTTCGCAAAGCTCCATTTTTATGAAATTGTCCTATTGCAGCATTACATTTTCTTTCAACTAGACAGCAAAGTTATTTTCTAAATAACCAATATATTTTCTTACTAAGTGCTTGAGACCCACTCGCTGGGTCTAAGCTCATTTCGAGTTTAGACTCAACCCTCTATTATTTAATACTATTTACAGATATATCTGAGAAGGAACCATAGAAGACGAGAGAGAAAGAATTGAGCTTTTTGTGGATAGTGTTGGGACATTCACGCCATTCCTGTGATATTGCAGCACATTTTTGTACTACAGGTAAATAGTTATATCTAGAAAGACGTGATGTTTTGTGAAGTGAAAAAGAACAGTTGTATCTGGACTTATAATAGTAGAGGATGGTTGTACATAAGTAACAGTGTAAATGTGTTTGATAAGGTGAATGCGGATTATGACTTAGTTGGATGTAATGGTGAATTGAAAAGAGACTTTTATGCAAAAGTTTTATATGAATGGTTTCAGGTACAGGGTAGCATTTGGGAGTCCTTAAAATAGAGGAATTGCTGTCGAATTGTTTTTATAGATAAACTATGGGTAAGATGATCAGATATTTTTAAATGTCGCACTCGTCCCGACTAGCGGGCGGGTCGTGACAAATTTGGTGGTATCAGAGCAATGGTTTATGAAATTCGATCAAAACTGGTATTCGAGGTTGATATATGAATCCCTTGGTAGTTATGATTTATGTATTGGATTTCGATATGAAATGGAAATGATATTGGAATAGCGATATTCTTGTTATTGAGGATTTATCTATATTTTGCCACGAGATTTGAAGATTTGTAAATTTGGAAGAGCTAATTAAGAAATTTTATTTATGTAGGATATAATGGCAGCTGAGCAACCTTCTCAGACCTCACAAGGACCAAGTGGTGGACATGATGGGAGTAATAATAACAATATGCAGGAGACTTTGGCACTAATAGCGCAGACCTTGGGAAGCATGGCTGCTCGATCAATGAGACCGTCTGAATTTGAAAATCAGTTGCCATTTGAGCATGTTCGGAAGTTAGGTGCAAAAGATTTTATAGGCACGACGGATCCGAAGGTGGTAAGAGACTGGTTTGAACACATGGAGAAGATATTTGAATTGATGGAGTGTACTGAAGCACAAAAGTTGAGATATGCAATATTTCTGTTAAAAGAAAATGCTGATGACTGGTGGAAATCGGTGAAGATGAAATACACGGATCCATCCGAGATTACATGGCAGATATTTGAAAAAGAATTCAATGAAAAATATTATCCAAGAGTATATCAAGAAGATCGCCGCAAAGAATTCCTATTTCTTACTCAAGGAAGTTTCTCGGTAGATGAATATGAGAAGCGATTTACAGAATTATTAAAGTTTGCGGCCTCTTTAGTGAAGACTGAAGAAGATAAATGCCGACGTTTCGAAGATGGACTCCATATAGATATTAAGTCAATGGTCTCGGCCAATGGATATACTGAGTATGGTAAATTAGTGGAAGCTGCTCGTAGATCTGAACGTGTGGTGCGGGAAAGGCAAAGGTGTAATGATCATAGTAGGAAAAGATTTGGGGAAAGACCACCATGGAGAGGATCCGAGAATAAAGTTAGAAGAAATTTTGAAAATCCAAGGCAATACAACTTATCTGCTCAAAGATATAGGGGAAATCAAATGGATAGATTTGCTCCAGAAAATTCTAGAAATGCAGGATTTTCTTATTCTCGATGTACCATCTGTGGTAAGCGTCATTCAGGAGAATGTCGTAGTGGATCGTCAGGTTGTTATAATTGTGGTCAGACAGGCCATGTACGCCGAAATTGTCCAAATCTTATATCAAACTGGGGAAATGTAAGGACACCAGTTCAACAGAATATCCATGCTAGGGCCATAACTCAAGAACCCCAACCAAAGAAAGAAGAAAGGAGAAATGATATTATAAGGAAAGGAAATAAAAAGGCACAAAATCAGGGAAATGCTTTTGCAATGATACTCCAAGAAGCCATCTCTGCTGAGGATGTGGTCTCAGGTACCACTGTTATTTTTGGCAGAAATGCCTATACCCTTATTGGTTCTGGTGCCAGTCATTCATTTATTTCTCGAAGATTCTCCGTATTTGCGGATAAAGAAATGGGTATACTTGATCATGCATTATCAATCTCCTTACCTAAAGGAGAGCCTGAGATTGTTTGGAATGTCTTTAAAGACTGTTTGATAGAGATTGGTGGAGGTCAGGTGATTGTGAATCTTATCCCTATGGAAATTAAAGAATTTGATGCCATTATAGGGATAGACTGTTTAACATCATACCATGCTTTACTAGATTGCTTTCAGAAGAAAGTTATTTTTCGAATGCCAGGCGAGACAGACTTTGCATTCTATGGAGAAAGAAGTGTATATCCTACCCGCGTCATTTATAGCATAGTGACACACAAATTACTCAGGAAAGGATATTCATCTTTTGTTGCCCTAGTATACAATACAAAAGCAGAAACTATATGCTTAGAAAATGTCCCAATAGTGAAAGAATTTCCTGAAGTATTTCCTGATGAACTACCGGGACTTCCTCCAGATAGAGAAATTGAATTCAATATTGACTTGATACCCGGTACCACCCCAATTGCATTGACTCCTTATAGAATGGCTCCAGCTGAACTCAGGGAACTTAAGATCCAATTACAAGAATTAACAGATAAGGGATTTATTCAGTATAGTATTTCTCCGTGGGGGGCTTCTGTTCTTTTTGTTAAAAAGAAAGATGGTTCCTTGCGACTTTGTATTGATTATCGAAGATTGAATCGGGTGACAGTACACAATAATTATCCTCTTCCTCGAATAGATGATTTGTTTGATCAATTGCAAGGAGCTTCTGTATTCTCTAAGATAGACTTGAGATCAAGCTACCATCAGTTGAAAATTAAAGCCGAAGATGTTCCTAAAACAGCTTTCCGCACTCGTTACGAACATTATGAATTTTTGGTGATGCCTTTTGGGTTAACAAATGCCCCTGCTGCATTTATGGATTTAATGAATCGAGTATTCCGTCCCTTCTTAGACAAATTTGTGGTTGTGTTTATTGATGGTATTTTGGTATACTCGAAGTCAGAGGAAGAACATAAAGATCATTTGAGTATTGTATTACAGACGTTGAAGGACCATCAGTTATTTGCAAAATTTGATAAATGTGAGTTTTGGTTGCATAAGGTTGCATTTCTAGGACATGTTATCTCGGCAGAAGGTATATCGGTTGATCCAAGTAAAACAGAAGCAGTTCTGAATTGGCGACAACCAGCAAGTGTATCCGAGATTAGAAGTTTTCTTGGTTTAGCAGGATACTATAGAAGATTTGTTGAAAATTTTTCAAGAATTGCAGCGCCATTGACACAATTGACTAGGAAAGAAGTGAAATTTATCTGGGATGATAAATGTGAAGAGAGTTTTCAGGAACTTAAAAATCGTCTAACCTCAGCTCCCATTCTTAGCCTTCCTTGTGGGAATGGTAGATTTATAATTTATAGCGATGCATCACGTCAAGGTTTGGGATGCGTTTTAATGCAGAATGGGAAAGTGATTTCCTATGCTTCCAGACAGCTTAAGCCACATGAGCTGAATTATCCTACACATGATTTGGAATTAGATGCTGTAGTATTTGCCTTGAAAATTTGGAGGCACTACTTATATGGCGAGACATGTCAAATTTTCACTGATCATAAGAGCTTGAAATATATATTCTCTCAGAAAGATTTGAATCTTAGGCAAAGAAGATGGTTGGAACTGATAAAAGATTATGATTGTACCATTGAGTATCATCCTGGAAAAGCAAATGTAGTAGCAGATGCTCTTAGTCGGAAGTCTAGTGGGAGACTGACATATATAAAGACCGACCGACACCCATTATTGGCACAATTAAGGGGACTACGTGTAAACTTGTCAGTACATGATTCTGGGGTTTTATTGGCTACCCTACAGGTTAGGCCTATATTATATGATAAAATACGAGAGGCTCAAGGATCTGATCCAGAAATTAAAAGAATACGAGGGAAAGTGGAGAAGGGAGAAATTCCTGATTTCACAATAAATGAGCATGGGGTACTACTTTTCAAGCAAAGACTATGTGTCCCACAACTTGCGGAGCTTAGAATTGAAATTCTTGAGGAATCACATAACTCTATGTACGCAATGCATCCCGGAAGTACAAAGATGTACAGAACATTGAAACCATGCTATTGGTGGTCGGGAATGAAAAGAGAAATTGCAGAATATGTATCGAGATGTTTGATTTGTCAACAAACTAAACCAGAACACATGCGACCGGCTGGTACATTGCAACCTCTCCCGATACCCGAGTGGAAGTGGGAACATATTACCATGGATTTCGTTACTGGATTGCCTAGGACCCGTCGAGGCCATGATGCGATATGGGTAATTGTCGATAGATTGACCAAATCTTCTCATTTCTTAGCAGTTAATATGACATATACATTGGATCGCTTGGGTAAAATTTTCGTGGATGAAATAGTACGGTTACATGGAGCGCCAGTTTCAATTGTGTCTAATAGAGATCCTCGCTTTACCTCTAGATTTTGGCCTAGTCTCCATAAAGCAATGGGTACAAAATTAACATTCAGCACTGCTTTTCACCCACAAACTGATAGGCAGTCCGAGCGGACTATTCAAACTTTGGAAGATATGTTGAGAGCTTGTGCATTGAGTTTTAAAGATAGTTGGGATGAACATCTATCGCTTTTGGAGTTTGCGTATAACAATAGTTATCAAGCGAGTATTGGAATGGCCCCATATGAAGCCCTGTATGGTCGAGCATGCAGAACTCCTATTTGCTGGAATGAAGTAGGAGAGCGTAAGTTGGTCCAACCTGAATTACTACAAATGACAGTGGAAAAAGTCGAAGAAATTAAGAGAAACTTGAAGGCCGCACAAGATAGACAGAAAAGTTATGCGGATAAGAGAGAAGAGGTCTAGAATTTCAAGTAGGTGATCAAGTATTTTTACGAGTATCCCCTTGAAAGGGTATAATCAGATTTGGAAAGAAGGGAAAACTAAGCCCACGATACATTGGTCCGTATGAAGTTACAGAAAGAATTGGTAATGTAGCGTATCGTCTTAGACTTCCGCCTGAATTAGCAAGGATACATGATGTTTTTCACGTCTCTACTCTTCGGAAATATATTCCAGACCCATCACATATTATACAACCGCAAGAGATACAGTTGAAGGAGGACCTTTCTTACAAAGAGATTCCGATACAAATTTTGGATTATAAAGTTCAAGAACTTCGGACGAAGAAGATACCTTTGGTAAAAGTCCTTTGGAGGAGCCATGCAATAGAAGAAGCTACATGGGAAAGAGAAGAGGAAATACGATCTCAATACCCACAGTTGTTCTCAAATTGACTGAGGTATATAAATTTCGAGGACGAAATTCATTTTAAGTAGGGAAGAGTTGTAACATTCTGATATGATAAAATATTTTTCTGAAGAAAACCAAGTTTCAAGAATGCCGATAGGCGGATACGAGCATATTGTTACTATATTTTTCTAGAATAGACATATAAATATAGATTGACATAAATACAAACTTGTATCGATATGACTTTAGGAGACCAAAAGTATACATGACAGATAAGAGAACGGATTGATTACGATGTGGGAGTTCTAGATTATGTATTATAAATGGTTAGATTCTATTGGTGATATTCTAAGCCTATTAGATATGAATACATATGCAGCTACAACTACTGGCATATACAAGAAGTGTATCCATGTATCGATTTCCAAAACATTTACGAAGTCAAATATTTGAGCTATATAATCCTTGTATTTTAATTACAGCCATCAAATAATAATAATAAGGTTTTTTTTATGTGTATGAGCATGATATGTTATGGTCATGATAAGAATAGTGCAAATGCGTGGACGTGAGTTATGAGATAAAAGTAATGGGAAATGTGTGACAAGTCAAGTCATCTTACTTGGATTGGTACTAGGGATTTAATACATTTAGGGGTATAAGCTACACCATTATTAGATGGGTTGAAAATGTTCTAGAATCCTAATCATGATAATGTTAGTTTTTAATTATTACTAGTTGCATGCCTATACAATAGGAGGGTTAATAAGGAGAGGAATCACGTGTGTGGTTTTAGCAAATAGAGAGATTTGGAGAAATTATGTGAGTGGATTCAAATCGTGCCATGTGCATTAAATATATATATACATATATGTTAGTCGGTGGCTCTTGTGCCCTTATCTTTTCTACCGACATCACTCTCTCTATACATATGAGCTCTTCATATTTCTATCTCTTCGGAAGAAAAAAAAATATTTTTCCTTGATGGACAAGAAAGACGAGGTTGCAATCTATTCTTAGAAGGACAGAGAGAGACGAGGTCATGTCCTTATGGTGCAAAGGGATACCAAAAGAAAAATAGGTAATTCTTTCGTTTCTTTTTAGATCAGAGTATGCACGTATCATTATTTGCTAAATCGAAAATTATAAGCCTTAAGTATATTTCAGATTGTATAAAAATAGGTGTTAACTGTAACAACAAGTGTATTTAGCAGCTTCCAATCTCAACATTTGTACATGGAAGTTTAGATAAAACTTTTATTTTAGATCATTTAATTTCATCATCATGTGAGTAGAAATACAATTCGTAGGTTTTGAATCATTAGGAAGTTTTGAATCATTAGGATATGTATCCTATTGCTTTGTATGTGATGCACTGTCACTAAAGATGCCTTAATGATAAATAACCCAACATTAACGGGTGATACAACAGTTAATTTTGATGAGTTGTCCTGATGAAGGATCTAATATTCAAACACGGATACTGTTATATATGCATACTCGATATGATATAAAATAATACATATAAGTTCTAGGAAGGTTCTCCCTGCAACCGAGTTTTTGGATGCCAATCTAGTATTTTTGACCATGGAATTATAATGTTAGGCAGAATGATGCACGGAAAAGGCTGAATGTGCGATGATGAGATACTAAAGAAAAGGTGGTGGCCAACTTAAACTTAACGCTTAAATATTCACATACAAACCCCAGGTGAATGGTCTTAAGCCTATTTTATGATATAACCCCTATTTTCGCAGGTAATTATAATATTACAGTTTTTGGAGCCTTTTGATTATACAATTTCATATGTATATTTTAGTTGGATAATCATATAAGTTTTATTATTACTTCAGATGATGGCAACTTAGTAAATTTCATATGAGTATTAGAACTTGATGCATGGTTGAATAAGCTTAGTTTTACGGTTGCATATTAAAACTGTTGGATATCGATACTGTTTTCAGTATTCAATTATGTCGCTTTATTACCACAGAGTTTCTCAAATATATAAGTTCAGTATGACAATATGATTCAGATTTCATAGATTTCTTAGCTTATAGTTATATTACTAGTGATCAGAAAGCATGGCAGAAACAATGACCACCACAGTAGCTCTCAGACATGGTCATGAACTAGCCATCAGATATGGTGATGTCATCAGATATGACCCTGAAACATGCCATCAGATATGGAAACCGGCAGATATGATTCAGAGGACTTTGGGTCCGCATTTTGTATAGACATAGGCTTTGGGCCGTATGCAGAGTGTTCTCTAGCCTTTGGGGCTGTCTACGCGTATGACTTAGTTTGTTTCAGTGTTCATGGACGTAGTAGGTTAGCCACAGTGGTGTTGTCATAACAGCTAGAAAATAGAAAATTTTCATTTCTGCAAGATTTTAGATAGCTAGATAGTATGTTAATTTCAGTTTGTCAATTTGATATTTAAATTTCTTTACAACATCATTATTTCGCAAAGCTCCATTTTTATGAAATTGTCCTATTGCAGCATTACATTTTCTTTCAACTAGACAGCAAAGTTATTTTCTAAATAACCAATATATTTTCTTACTAAGTGCTTGAGACCCACTCGCTGGGTCTAAACTCATTTCGAGTTTAGACTCAACCCTATATTATTTAATACTATTTACAGATATATCTGAGAAGGAACCATAAAAGACGAGAGAGAAAGAATTGAGCTTTTTGTGGATAGTGTTGGGACATTCACGCCATTCATGTGATATTGCAGCACATTTTTGTACTACAGGTAAATAGTTATATCTAAAAAGACGTGATGTTTTGTGAAGTGAAAAGAACAGTTGTATCTGGACTTATAATAGTAGAGGATGGTTGTACATAAGTAACAGTGTAAATGTGTTTGATAAGGTGAATGCGGATTATGACTTAGTTGGATGTAATGGTGAATTGAAAAGAGACTTTTATGCAAAAGTTTTATATGAATGGTTTCAGGTACAGGGTAGCATTTGGGAGTCCTTAAAATAGAGGAATTGCTGTCGAATTTTTTTTATAGATAAACTATGGGTAAGATGATCAGATATTTTTAAATGTCGCACTCGTCCCGACTAGCGGGGCGGGTCGTGACAGATTAACCTCTGGTAGCTCGGTTATAAAAATGGATGAGGAAATGATTGGATCTGAAATTGAAAATTTTGAGGATATTCATGGACCTAGGGATTATTCTGAGAATTTCACTTCTTACTCCTTTAGAAATGACTATGCAGCAGACTATCATGCTGAACACCAGAACCCCTTTTCATCTGAAGAACACACCACACCCCCACACCACCTAGAAAATACCAAAAAAATGGAAACATTTGAAAATCACAAAAAATTGAAAATTCAGAAAATTTCATAAAAATTAAAAGTGAAGAACATCTGAAGAATTTGGATCCTGTTGTACGAGAAGCAATATGAAAGAAATTGATTTTTGAACTTCCCTTTCTACAGGCCATTGAACACTTCCCCGATCTTAAAAGATTTGTAATGGACAAATTAACGATGAAGAAATCGGGCAGGATTAGAACAAAGACCGAGAGACATATATTGTCAATGGCCTCCTCCTTGGTGTTGAGGAGAAAAACCAAGAGCCGCATAGTGAAGCGGTTGCCCAGATTTGACTGTGAAATCAAAAACAGAATCTTCACCCATGCTCGGATTGATGACGATGCACCGATCAATATCCTCCCGACCTCTGTATTTCACGAACTCAAACTCGGACCGATTCGGAAGATACGAGAGATTATTCAATTGGCGGACTGATCGATCAAACGGACGAGAGGAATCATTTCTGTCATCATGAAATTCCAAGGTGCTCCACTGAAAGTAGAATTCACGATCATTGATATTGAGCATCAATGAGAATTCACCCAGTCTCCAATCATTCTCGGAAAGCCATTCTTGGCATTGGCCAAGGCGAGTATTGATTGTGAGACTCGGGAAATCAATTTCACAGCATTGGAAACACTTAGATCTGACCATATCTTTGAGGAACCACGATCTTCTGAGGCAACCCACGAAGTCCCCGACAACCGTAACCACGAAACGGTAGAAGAGCCCTACCCCGAAGCCACACCTGAGATAACGGTTGTTGATGAGACTATTGGTTTGGAGAATCTCCCCCCTGCTCCATTCCCAGCCGCTCTCACCAGGGAGAATCATGTATATGAATCATATGATCCGGAGACTTATGCATGGGCACACCCTGGGTCAACCTACTCTGACTACATGGATTACATCAACTTGACACAGGAATGCTCCAACATCGAATCAATTGAGAAAGAACATGCAGAGACTCTCCCCAGTATTTCAATTCCCTCGGATCTCAAAATAGACAAATCTTTCTACTACGATCCTGAAACATATGCATGGTCACACCCTGGAGCAACATTTTCTGAATATCTTGAACAAATCATCCCAAATCGAGAATGCTCAAACATTCGGGAAACTAAGAACAAGCACGCAGACCGAGCACCGACCAAGGAGAATTTCAATGGCTATTCATCTGGATACTCAAGTGAACCGACACCTTCACGACGAAATAAAAAGAGAGTCACCTTTGACCTTTCGGAAGAGGAATCAGTTGATGATCCCTCATCAGGTCCGGAAAAGATGGTCTACATGAGTGAAGTCTGTTCGGCAGCCCTAAAGCCATATCTTCGTAAGGATCCAAAATTCAATTCTCATTGGACAACTCTCGTTCCTAACTATTACTCATCCAAAGCTGATGCTCCTGCCCTCTTCAAGTACACTGGAATTCTTTCATGTGAGCTGACCGAGACCGGTGCTTTCGAGTATTCATCTGAGGACAAACCACTTGATCTCAAGAAGGAGCGAATTCTGAGAAAACAATTGAAGAAAAAAAAAGATCAGAATATTTGGAGTATGTCCACTTTTAAATACTACTCCTCTGAGGATAATTCCGATGATGGATATCTTTCATCTGACTCAAATCCTTCATCCACTATCCATCATGATTTTTCTGAGGATGACAGTGACAATAGTTGAGAATCATATGCTCCATCTTCACCTCATCATTATGATCTCCCACCGCAGGCTCACAAAAAGATCAGCCGAAAACCGCCTTAATCATTCGGCTACCCACCCTCCCTCCCGACCACATCGGTCCCCTTGTACAGCTTCTTCCTCTACTTAGGCCAAGGCCTAAGTATAGGGGGGGACCGATGCCATTTGTATATACCATTTCTCTCATCACACTCCTTCTCCCGACCGCTCCATTTCCACCCTTCTTCCATACTTAGGCTGTCCAGAGCCTAAGTATAGGGGGAACCAACACCCACCTGTATATACTCTCATCATCCACATATCCTGACCGCCTCTTTAACACTCTTCTTCTATACTTAGACTGTTCACAGTCTAAGTATAGGGGGACGAACCATTGTATATAAATTTTTAACTCTCTTACGCTTAGCACGAGATATGTCTTCATTACGCTTTTTGTGCTTTGAGGACACAGCACTCGCTAAGTATAGGGGGGTCTGTATATATACTTTGTATATATTTTACCCATATCTCGTACTTTCGCGTAAGTCTATATGTATTTACGGGGTGGGTACTAACTTGAAAAAAAAGAGAGTTTTGCTACTAACACTGACTTGCTCAAAATTTTTGAAAAAAATTTGGCTTTTTATTCATTTTTGCATAAAAAATCCCTTGCATAAAATGTCAAAAAAATGTGTCTGCATTACACACACTTGCACTTCATCCAACATCACATGCATTCGCACCTGTGAAAAGTCATTGGGTTCTGAACCATGTTATGAGCAGAAACTGAGAGTGGTCTGAACTTGACCTTAATCCACCTAATTTTCAGAGGAACTTCACCGAGAAATAGGATTTTAAGAGCTTCAGGTCTTTTGACTTAATTCTTTAAGTTCCACAGGACAATGTGCAGTGTTTGACTCTTAGTGTCTAACCTGGTCTCTTCATTCTGGGTACAACTCTGGAATAGGGAATTAATTTGAACTCTCGCACTATGCACTTAGCTCAACTCAGACGGGATGTTGGAAGACTGTGTGAGTCTCTTTTCTGGTAGCGTGGAAATCTAAAGACCGGAGTACGGGTTGAAATAAAGCTTCGGAAAAGGGATGGACGGCTGGGCACAATTTTTCTAAGACCCCAAAAAATGTACGGAACAAAAAGATTCTATATCCGTAGGGGCATGACAAGATCCAAGCAGAACCACCAAAATTCCAAATACAAAGAAGCATTCTACCAAATAAAAATCCGACCAAAAAGGTCCAAGCTTCAAGAAACCTGCAGATCTTGGTGGAGACTCGGCTACACTGGCCATCTTCACAAGGAGAGGTGACTACACTGGCCACCCTCCAGTTCTTTTCCCTTTCTTCTATCTTCTCCCCCATTTTGATTGTGAACACAGCACGACAGACCTTAGAAGGAAATACCTGACTCCCCGAGGACGGGTTACTGGAGAAGAGAGGAGCATGGTAGTCCGACATTCTGGATGGGAAGAGCTAAAAACCTTCACACACACGAATCGATTATTCAATGTTCATAGGGTATACTTTTGGAAGAGGATTGATCTAAGATGACTTCTGAGCCGAAATTGTGACAATGATGTGTAGAACTTGAGGGCTATTGATTTTAAAATTCTAAGTCTCACAGAAGTTCCGACACACAAATAATCCAAAGGTTGAGTTTAGTTTCATTTTCACCTTCAGCTCATGGTCTTGGTATGGAACCCAATCTCATTTCACTTCATGGCATTCTTTTTTATGCTCAGGGACGAGCATGGTTTAAGTATAGGGGGATGATGAATCTCGGATTCATCACTCTAAATCTCATTTATTAAGCTTAAGTCCCTAAAAATCAACAGCATATTTGCATTTATTCTGCATAATTAGCATTCATGCATGTTTTCATAAAAATGGCATGTTATCCATAAATTCTGCACAAAAATAAGAAGCCAAAAATCTAAGCCAAAAATGACTTGTAAATAGCCTAACTTCCCCTATTTTTAACTCCTCCATGCTGAAACCGCACAACCCAAAACCACCTCCACTGTGTACATATCACTAACAAGAATAAATGAAAAATACAAAAAAATCACTAACCCTGTTAAGTGGACCAAAACCCAAACCCTAGTCTCCGGATTTCCGGACTAAAAGCCACATATCTTCCCCATCCAGTGTCCGATTTGATCCTACTTACTTTTGAACTAATGCACATTTCAATTACCTTCAATACAAGACCAATTTCAAGTGAATCAGAGCTCGTATGTGAAAGTTGGGTTTTGGGCCTCTTTTGTACATTGTATATTTTCGCGGCTTTTGACCTTGTCTTTTATGCATATATTTTCTTTATCATTAAAAATCCAAAAAAATTAGAATTAGGTGTCTTTTGTTTATCTTTGATTTCTCCATATTTTTCCGATTTTTATCTTGTTAAAAAATGACAAAAAATATAAAACTCAAAAATCAAGGTATTCTATGTACATGGGATACCCCAAAATTCACTTTTTATATTTGACCGATTTGGCTTTGAAAGTTGTAGATCTCGTCGAGACGAGCATTTTTTGTGAAGGAACTTTTTCGATCCGATATCATCTACTATTTATTATTGATTTTTCAATGTATTTATCTTCTGATTTTTCTGGTGCTGACACGTGGCAGTCCCAGAGGCCGCCACGTGTCAGTGATTTTTGGACGTTTTAAGTATTCGGTTTTTCAAAAAAAATAAAAAATACAAGCCACGCATGTGCGTGGCACGTGCCACCTAGGCATGTGCTCTGCACGTGCGCTGCCATTTGCCCCACTCTGCACCACGTGGCGTCCTAGAGGCCGTTCGATCAGCGGTTGATCGAACGGCCCCTGATCTTCGTCCTCCTCTGGCGCCGCCTACCCCTCATCTTCCACCTTCCAACTGCCGCCCCCAATTCCCGTAACACCCTCCGCTTCCCTCGCGACCGGCCGCTCCACCTTGACCTCGTCGTCTCCGCCTTCACCGCTAACGGCCAACCATCTTGCGTCGTGCCCTATTTAAGAACTCCGTCACCCCCAGTCCAAACGATCCGCCCATTGCTTGAAGACTCGACGGCGGTGACAGCGCCGTTGCCTTTGGTCGGCGAGATCCGAGGATCTCTGGTCCTCGATTGCAGCGCCAACCACCGGCCATACTGCCCTCGCTCCGCCATTGGCGTCGAGCCAACGCTTCACCGACCTCGTCTTCTCCAGCAGCTTCATCGACTTCAACGTCTTCTTCTCCGACGACTTCACCGCCCCAACGCTTCACCGACCTCCAGCTTCGTCTCCGACAACCCATCGCCTTCATCAACGCCACCAACGACGATACGACTCCGCCACTCCATCTTCTCCGCTTCGTCAACAACTGCTACGCCTCCGCTCACCTCCAGCGCTACGCCCCCGAGAAGCCGACCACCGCCGCACCTCCAGCATCGCCTCCACAGCAACGTGACCAGCCTCAACGACCACCTGCGCACGCGCTACTCCGATCGACATCTCGCCACGCCTGGAGCACGACCAGATCGCCTCCACAGCAACGCCGACCGCCTTCGCTATCGGTGCTCCTCCGCCAAGCATCAGCCGTCCACCTGCGAGCCATCGCCACCAGCCACCGGACGTGAAGCCCGACGCTCCCCACGCACGTGCGGGGCACGTGTGGGGGGGGGAGATCTTCAACTACCCACGGGTAACGTGCAGCGCACGTGACCGCGTGGAATAATTGCAAGGAAGCCCCCGAAGACCCCCTGATTCGCAGCTGAGTCCACCCCAGTGGTCACGTGCATAGCACGTGACCTACTGGAAAATTTGCACTTCTGCCCCCAGTTATCTAGGTAATTATAATTAGGTCCCCCATGCATTGTTATTATCTATTTAATTATTGCATCTGTACCCCGGTCTTTGTCATTTATTTTAAACCTTCACATTACATCATTTTATTTATTTAAAAATAGCACTGTGTTCCTCATATAATTCTCTACATTTTGACATGTCGTGGATATTTTGTGATTGACTATAAATTAGTAATTAATTGTTTGGTGGAAACTAGCATATTTTTCCCAATTTGCTCTCTAAAATTCATAGTTGATTAACTGTTGCTTTAAAAATCCCCAAAAAATCACATGTTGTAGAGATTATTATCTTTAACATTGTGCCCAAAAATCTTTGCATTTACATGCATAATTTGTCTTGTAAAAATCATTTTGCATATTTCAGTGTTTAAATTTTAATAGATATTAAACCTCACATTTTCAAGGTTTAGGATTTTTCTGAGATCCATCACTTAGTGATAAATCTTAGATAATTTTATATCTTGAAAATAATAGTTTAATATTTATTATAATTAAATATTGAAAATCATTCTGTTTGTATTTAAAAATTCATAAAAAATTCATACTGCATCCAAAAGTTCCAAAAAAAATTACAATGCATTTATTTCATCATCATTTGCATAGTGGCCAAGTTTCGTATTTTTCGGACATCGTTTGATTGAAAATTACATTTTAGTCCCTAAAATAGGCCAAAACCGCATCTTGCATCCCTTATTTGCATTGAAAATTCCAAAAAAAAAGACCGCCTTGAAAACCGAACACGAAATTGGATAGACATAACTCTAGGTTGTTCCTTTGCCTCTTTGTGATCGACCTTGGGACTTCCCAAGTAAAATAAACATAAAAACCACTTGATTAAAATTGATTAAAAATTTGTGATTATTTCTTGACTGTTCCGATCGCCGCCTACAACGAACACACATTTATTATTTTCACACGACGAATAAAATCAACTTCTTAAAGCATCATTTTCGGGCTCGTCAATGGGATTGTAGTTTCTCAATCTCACTATGTTGAGAAGGTACTTGAGAAATTTGGATATCAAGATTGCATAGTTGTAAGCACTCCTTTTGATTCATCCAAAATGCTTTTTAAGAATAAAAGTGGAGTACCTGTAGCTCAGCTAAGGTATTCATAAGTGATAGAAAGTTTAATGTATCTTGCAAATTGCACGAGACCTGATATTTCATTCTCGGTTGCAAAGCTGAGTAGATACACTAGCTGTCCTGACCGTACTCAATGGGAGGCTCTGGATCGAGTACTGAAGTACTTGAAGGGAACTATTTCCCTTAGTTTGCATTATGATAGACATCCACCTATACTAGAAGGATATAGTGATGCATGCTGGATAGGGAAAATAGAGGAGTCTGGAAGTAATGGTGTTATTGGGTATGTATTTATCCTTGGAGGTGGTGCAGTCTTCTGGAGGTCTGTGAAGCAGACCATTCTTGCTCGATCCACTTTTGAGGTCGAGCTGTGTGCTTTGGACACCACTAGAATTGAGGCAGAATGACTAAGGGAACTTCTGTCTAAAATTCCCATGGTAGGTCAACCAGTTCATGCCATCTTGGTACATTGTGATAATATGACCACAATTGCTAAGATCAAGAGCTCAAAGTCCAATCAGAAAATAAGAAGACACATACAAATCAGACTTAAGATGTTAAGGGATTTGGTATCTTGAGGGGTGTTGGCTATGGATTTTGTTGGATCCAAAGACAACACGGCAGATCCGTTGACTAAGGGACTTAATAGATCTTTAGTCCTAAAGTCTAGGCTTGGGATGGGACTGAGACCCATTGGGAGTTCCTCTACAGTAGCAACCCAACCTATCTGAGTGGAGATCCACAAAGTAGGTTCAATGTGGTAATAACAAGCTGTTTGGAGAACCGGTTGTCACTCTAATCTTAATGCGTATGCATGAGTGTCTTATCCCTGGAAGCCTGAGTGCAATTTAAGCTGCAAGTTTAGGAAGAGCATAGGCTCTGAATGGGTTCAAGCCTTTGGGCAGGATGTTAGCAGTGCATCCTTGGAGAACGCCACCTATGTGAGTGTTACTGTGGGTCGTAGTTAAAGGAAGAGGGTCTTTCCTGAATACACTCATGAAACAGGATAAGGGTGCATGGCCTTTAAGAGCACTAACCCTGAAGATTGTACCAAAACAACGCTTTATTGTTTATACCGTATACTTTAACACCAATGTCTGAAGTTCAAGACGTAGTTCACTTCCTTCCTGTTAAAACGAAAGTAGTAAACTTAGGTAGATGTTTAAATTGGAAGTTACCTTTACTGAAAGCAAAGTGTAGCTGCTGAAAGTTGTGTTTTAACTCTCTATTTGAATCTCTTTTTCAAATTGATGAATTCGTGGGGGATTGTTGTATTAAGAATTGTAATTAAATTTTAATTGGAAAATCTATGTAATTACAATTGGAGTTAATTTGGTTTCAATTGGGAAACTAAATGGCTAGGAGGGAAAGTTGGGAATTCCCAAATTTGAAATATGGAAAAGTTTGGGTGGAAGTTTAGTATTATACCTTGGAGTTCTAAAATTTTGGTGGACTTATATGAGTTTACACCCCAAGCTATTGTAGCAATAGTAGAGAGGAGGAATGGAGGACCACGCATGCGCGTGCGCGCTCCGCTCCGTCTCCGTCTCCGGCTCGAGCTCGGGCTCGGGAGAGTCAATTCGGATCTCGATACTTTTGCTACGGGTTTCATTTGGATAAGTCGATTAAATTAATCACATGATTAATTTAGTAAGTCAACTAAAATGGGAATTCAACTCGTCATTATGAACACGATTCTGGCCGCGATTTCGGGATCCGAAATGATGCGCCCGTTGAGGGGCGTTTTCGGAAATCAAAAGGCATCGCGCTAGGGTACGCGACCGTCTATATATACATCCCTTCCCCCACGTCGTGTAATATACACTCGTAAGAAAAAAACCACTCACGCCGTCTTGGCTTTGTTCTGGGTTCTTCCTCTCACAGACGAACATGTCATCTCTTCTCTCGGTTGCAGTTCTCTGAGGTACATTCGAGGACGATCTCGTCGGTGTGCGCGGACGAAGATCATGTGCCGTCGTATCCTGGGAGCGGATCGCCAATACCCTTCGCACCGGTATTGTGGGGGCGATATCCTCTCTAAGGGCAGTCCATCTCATGGGCGCTTCGGTGATTTCTAACCTTATTCCTCTTTTGATTTGTCTGCCGCAATATGTTTATTGCTTTACTTTCTCTGGATCATGCCCTAATGCTTGTTTTCGTTTATTTAACCGGTTCCTATTTGTATGTTATAATCGGACAATGAATGGAAAACACATGATATTAATCTTTATTGTTTCTTTGTCAATTCATTTGGATCCGTTGTATTACTGTTTAATATATGCACTGATATTCTTGTTAACAACAAAGCCTAGCAGAGTCTGCGGTACCCATTTGAGTCGCTCGATCTTGATCGAGCGGTTCACGTGATTTTGCACAGTACGGGCCCACAAATAGTGATAAACCGTGTGAACCGCTCGATCAAAATCGAGCGGCTAAAATGTGTATTGTAGAGTCTGTTGGCCTTCACATTGCACAGACGATCCATTTGCCTATTTTTAAGTAGCATCGATCTCACATGTATATAATGTCTCTTTCAACAACTTGTTTTGACTTCTTGTACTTAGGAAAATGCTCATTTTATTAAGAATGTATACTTTTGGACGAGTTTGTAACTTTTAAAAGAGGTTTCTTGATGTTTTCGATGAGGCTGAGGTCCCAATGTTCTTCAAATAGCATGTTGTATCTTAAAAGAAGTAGGAAATCTTTATTAAATAAAAACATCAGCCACGAGGTTTGATGCGGTATGTCTCATAGATGATTGATTTGTGTGTTTATTCAAGTATCTTACTAGTTCGATTAAAATTAAAAACAAAAGAAAAGTTCTGCATAACTTGGTCTAAATATCATGCTCATCCAAATTATAAGGTGGGATAGATTATGTGCTATATATATTTATAATTGAATGATTTTAATTATCTTCCTAAATTATGGTCATTTGAACTCCTTGCAACTTTAACAAACTATTTGATTGTTGAAATCTTATTTCTAAAATTTATATATATGTATCCAAAATCTGATCAGCTCGATCATGTGAAGTGGCATAACCATTTTCCATATCTCTGATGAGATTATTTCTTTCAACATTAACATTGACTATTCTAGTTAATGATTGCATTACTGCTATATGTATGCGCATTTTCGCTAATATATTCTTAGATATTCATACAAGACTGTTTAAGTGGACAACTGGTTGTAAATATGGTTTTCTCCTTCGACATAACAATCATGCTTGGAGCATGTAAAATGGATATAACTAGATGGGAGATTGGAACATTTGAGGATGACCATCCTTGCTTCTGCAAGCATTTTTATTTAGATTACCGTAGTGTTGATTTGATCACTCTCCACAAGCTCTCTTGCATGAAATCACTATTTTGATTTAATGTTTCTATGATAGTCCTCTAATCTTCGATAATTTTGAGTTGGATTAAAATTGAATCTACCATTTTAGAGGTAGATTCATCGCTCTACATCTAGATAGATACTCAACCTTATGTACTTGTTTTTTTATTAATAGTATATTGGCTTTTCATAAAATTGGTTTGTGTTGAAATTTAGGCCGGAAACATGTATGATGTATGCATTAGTACAGACATATATTAGCATTATTTGCAATTAATCTATATAATTAACCATGTTTCTGTTTTTGTTTCATTTAACCACTGTTAATCAAATAATAACAAAATTGACAAACAAGTTTAGAAGGGACATATACATACATGATTCTATTTTCATTATATCTTCTAACAATTTTGGTTTACTGTTAATTGCATTGACGTTCTTAACTTCATCTCTTTTAAAATATGAAATAATCAATTTCATTTACTGAACAACATAGTCATGCTTTTATTGATTTTTAGATAGTATTGGTATCTCGCTTTTCTAAGGTATAAATGCGATGCAAATTACATTATCTTAACCAGATTATACTAATATAGTATAACAATATTTGGTTGTTATTCTTTATGGATGGATATTGGAAATAGATTGGTTGAATTTTTTTTCGATTATATCAGTTGAAGTGTCTAAATGGATGGAGCAACAGACATTTGGAATGCTTCTTAATATAATAAGGGAATCTTTTCCATAATGTGAAGAAGGAATTCCAAAGAGCTTTTATGAGGCAAAGAAAATTATTAGCGTAATCAAAAATTCATGCTTGTCCCAATGATTGCATGTTGTTTAGGAAAGACAATGCCAATAAAGATATTTGTGAGAGGTTCCTCTAGGTCGCAAAATTCATCAACATCTACGGAAGCTATTATACTGTCAGAATTCAAACATAAAAAATACTCCAGTAAAGATTTTACATTATTTTCCTGTACACTAAGGCCCTGTTCATTTGGGGTATAAGGAGGAATGGAATAAGGGAATAAGCCCCCAACGCGCTTCCCCGTGGTACGACTATTCCCCATTATTTCATCTTATTTCACTCTTATTCCTATCTTTATCCCACCTTACCTACCTTTATTTCACCTTATTCTCCTTATTCTTATCCTCCAGCCGAACGGAGAATAGACCCTTATTCCCCTTATTCCCCATCCTTATTCCTGCTTATTCTCCTACCGAACGGGCCCTAAGGTTGAAGAGGCTATATATGACATAAAATATTGCAAAAGAAATGGTATGGCACCATGAAAAAAGAGTAAAGAATGGGATGCTACAACATCTAGCTGATTCGAAAGCATGGAGTGATTTTGATGATATATCTCCTGAATTTGTTAGCGATCCATCCAATATTAGACTGGGCTAAGAAAATGACAGTTTTAATCCTTTGGGTTCAATATGTTCAAGTTATAGGACACGGCATGTGATACTTACTCAGTATAATTTACCACCTTGGATGTATATGAACCAAACAAACTTCATAATGCCGTTACTTATCCCTGGAAAAGAAGCACTTGGAAATGACATAGATGTGTACTTTGTTCCCTCAGTTGAAGAGCTATGACAATTATGGGATACTGGTGTAAGAATATTTGATGCATCTATAAGTCAATATTTCACTCTCGGTGTAGATGGACTATAAATGTTTTCTCGCTTATGCAAATTTATCAAGTTGGAGACTAAAGGAAAATTAGGTTGTCGTTGTTGTCATAAGGATACATGTTTCTTATATTAAAATATAGTAAGGAGTGCTACTTAGGCCATCGCATATATACATGTGAATGGAGAAGTACATCAGAATTACTATCTAGATATGATGTTATTAAGAAATTAGAATGGCATGTGAATGTTAAATTTGGACATCAGAATTACTATCTAGATATGATGTTATTAAGAAATTAGAATGGCATGTGAATGTTAAATTTGAAAAGCCAACAAAAGTTAAGAGGTCAAAGAAACTAATGACAGATTTGGGCATAAATCGTGATGTCTCATTGCCACATGCATGGAAAAAAAGAAGTGTAATTTTTTGCTTGCCATATTGAAAAAATTTTAACACTAAGGAATAATCTTGATGTCATGCATATAGAGAAAAACTTATATGATAACATCTTAGGGACATTATCAGATATTGCGAGAAATCAAAGGATAACATAAATGCAAGATTAGATATGAAGCATATGGATACTCATAAAGAGTTTCATCCGATAGAAAAAACATATGGTTATTGTTATATTCTAGCAACACAATTCTCCTTATCAAGGTGAAGGGAAAGAATTATTTTGTAGCATTTTGCATTCCATTAGAGTTCTCGATGATTATTCTTCAAATATATCAAAATGTGTGGATGTGAAGGAGAAAACAATGTATGGCCTTAAAGTCATGATTGCCATATCTTGATACATGATGTATTCCTATAGCTTTGCAAAAGACATCATGTTCTAATGTATGCACCACAATGATTCAACTTTATGCATTCTTTAGGCAATTAGGAAACCGATATTGATGTTATTTTATGTAAATTGGAGAGAATATTTCATCATCATTTTTTTACAATTATGATGCATTTGCCAATTCATTTAGCAACTAAAGCAAAGCTTGTTGGTCAAGTACATTATCGTTGGATGTATCCAATCGAGAGATACCTTTTTACTTTAAAGTATTATGTAAGGAATAAAAGTTGATTAGAATGTTCCATAGCAGAAGGCTACATTGCAGAGGAATGACTCACATTTTGTTCACTTTATTTAACTAATGTTGAGACCGAGATAATATGAATGATCCGTAATATAGATAATGTTCCTCTTAGAATAGGTTAAAAAATCCGTATGGAATGCAATACATTAGAGAAATCAGATAGATATATCTTGAACAATATGAAAATCACTAAGTCGTACCATGAGTAAGTATTTGCTTTCAACTTGTTTTAAATTTCACTAGTTTCTTCAACATAACTTTTGGACATGCAACATTTAGTCGACATTGAAAGAAAGGAATCAAGAAAAGATCCAAAAAGTTTTCACAAGAAACATCTTAAAGAGTTTCATTATTGGTTCAAATAACATGTAAGTCTGCTGCTTAATTTTTATGGCTTAATTTTTAATTATAGATAATTCAACTAATTATTTTTTTACTATTTACATATTCATCGATTTTATTTGGAATGCAAAGTTGAACTATGTAATGAATTGAAGTGGTTAGCTAGATGTCCATTTGTTGATGTTAATATATATGATATGTATTCTGTAAATGTCTATTGTTTCCATTCTAAATACTTGGAGCACACATGCAAGACCCGAAATAATAGTGTTTAGACATGTTCAAATACTATTACATATTATAGTAAATTAGAAGAAGTTGTTCAGCTAGAATATGGTCCTATTTTGATAGTCACATTTTATTTAAGTTTGTATGGTTTGCTGAAAACAACAAATTTGGGACAAAGAAAAATGTGTATGGACCCATCTTCTAGCAAAGGTGAACCTTCATTGGGACCCAAGTGGGGCACCTAGATGTCCCTCACCCAATCGACTCTTGAGGGTTCGTTTGGTTGCAGGGTTGGGCATGGTTGGATTGGCCCAACCCGAGGTACCCCTCCTTCCAACCCTCCCAATCCTACTCCTAGTTTACTATTCACAAGGATACCCAAACCCAACCCTGCCCAACCCTACAATCAAACAAACCCTTCGACACACAACCCATTATATCAGTGTCCCCCCAACCCAATCTTCACCCATGTGGACATCTCTGTGCCCTCTCCCAACCGCCATGAGATGGTAACATGACTCGAATCCTTATCCTCCCGCTCACTTTCTCTTCTTCCCACCCCCAAAACCTAAGCTCGACCTTCCCACCTCCCTCCCCTCATAAAGCCCCCATGTTCCCACTGCTTATTTTAAATGCCTCAAAAGGGTCATCTAAAGCGACACTGCTTAACTTCATTATTTGATTTGTATTCCATCCTTATGGTCATATAGTGTCCACCCGCATCCATCCAAACACTGTGTCTACCCCCAACCTTCACCCTCAAGCCGAACCTTCCAAAAAAATGCAAGAAAATCTCCTCACCACCATGCAGCGAACAGTCTATGTCCCCAAGAATATCAACATGAAACCCTCACCCTCTGAATATCGCCCTTCGCCACCACATTCAAGATACCCCTCCTCTTGCATTGAAACAATCATTATCCCAATCTGGGTGAAGGAGGTGTGCTCGAAATCCATCCTCTTGGATCAAGAATGCACTCATCGATGAGTTTGGCATATGATTTTCGATTGTTCTGGAAGGTCTTGAAGTGACCATTGATGGTTGAAGTAGCCACCAAAAAGATATACAACAATCTGATAGGGACCTTGAAGGCTTCACTAGATATCACTATGTGGTTCTACATATGGTCCACCTCCTTCGAAGTGAATAGAATTGAAGAATCCAACCTCCATTGGTTGGCCGTCATTGGCCTCCCCCTGCACCACCATTACCATACATCTTAAACTAGTTAGTCAATAACTTTGGTAAGATGCTGGCATATGAAGTCCCCTCGTTATCCCAATTGACAACGCTTCCATTGTTAACTTCTTATGGATATCCCAAAGATGCAAGCTATCCCCAAGGGTATTAAAGTAGTCCCAATGGTGGTGTTTCAAGGCCTCGTTTCACTCGATCAACCAGTTCCAGGAAATGGCATACACAAACTACACCAACCCTTTCTCCAAAAATGCAACGCAAAACATCCTGATCAACAAGTATCGCCCTAATGACCAGCTGTTGAAGTCCTCTCTCGCCTAGAGTCAAGATTTCGGTGCCACTCGCTAATCTTTGAACTTACTCCGGTCTGGTTGGACCTGTGCCTGGATGCGGCATGGGAAAAAGCTTGGATTGACCTTCTCCCATTCCCTACCTACAATGGCTTCTCATCGAATGCAAACTTCCATTTCACCAAAGACCTTGATAGAGAATCTATCGAAAATACAATTTTGTGGCTACAAAAACCTTGGTGCCAACGTTGATGGGAGCATGTGAAAGCACACTGCCTTTCTCCCCTCCAAGAGAGCCATGGAGAAGATTAAGCAAGTACTAGAAACAAAGAAGCTTGAAAAGGTTCCCAATGCACCATCCTCCCCCTGAAACTGACGGCTTCATAGTCACTCATGATCAAACCCGCAGAAACCTCAAGCCCCCAGCAATGCTCTCTACAGGTAACTGCACCAATAGTGCTAGCTCCACCTTCAACACCAACCCCAACCCCATCACCGGGTACGTCCTTGAACGTTGATTTAGATAATTGTATTCATTTCTTAATGCTTTGCCCCCTAGATGTGCAGCATAACCCCTAGAACTCTTAAGTGTTCCCTGGACACATTACCAAACTACAGAAAAAATAAATTTTGTGAACCACACATGTTCCACTAGCACCCTAATTTGTCGAGAATGAAACTTCCTATCTGCCTCAAGAAGCCCTCTTAACAATAGCATGGATATTAACATTCTCTCTGGTAATACAGATCAAGGGCCTCTGAAAAGTGTCTAGAGACTCTAGACCGAAGAACCTTGGGGATGGATTTTTTTACATATTTCGATATACATTTATTTAAACAATATGTCACCAAAGTGGTCAATGTTGTTGAAATTAATGTGATGAAATATAAACGGATATACATTATTAATTTATATGGATGATATTTACCTAAAGGAAAAATGATATCCATCAGAAATTATGCATGTGATTATAGTATTAAATATGTGATGATTGTTTTGTTATCATGCAAATATTAAATCCACCCAAAAGTAGATTTCTATTTGGTACGTTATTATCATCAATATTTACTAAAGCGTCAAGATATCGCTCACAAGTTATATTTTTATCCAAAGATAAAACTATAATGGAGTGGTAGATATATTGAGATGGGATTTTACCTATATTCAATATTCTTTTATTGCAGTTATGTGAGCATTTATGTTATTTTTTCAGATATGACAATTCGATTCTAATGTTAAATAGCTCTAATTTTAAGTCATGGCAGGAGAACTTGTTGATAGTTCTCGAGGTCATGGATCTAGACCTTGCGATAAGGACTGAGTCTCCTCCACTACTTATGGATAAGAGTACCTCTAATGAAAAGAGGGATAAAGAAAAGTATGAGAGATCAAATCGCATGTGTATGATGATAATGAAAATGGCCATTTTGGAAGTATTCAAGGGCACTATGTCTGAAAAATAAGTACTGCTAAAGAATTCCTTGCCGATATTGAAATACGATTTGCCAAGAATGAAAAAGCTGAAATTGGTATGCTTTTGGCTAGTCTGATTTCAATGTGGTATAAGGGAAAATATAACATCGGGGAGTACATCATGGAGATGTATCATCTTGCTTTTAAGTTAAAAGCACTCAAACTTGAACTCTCTGAGGACTTGTTGGTGCATTTGGTTCTGATATCTCTTTCTCCTTCATTCAACCAGTTTAAGGTGAGCTATAACTGTCAGAAAGAAACTTGTTCTCTAAATGAGCTCATCTCATACTGTGTTCAGGAAGAGGAAAGGCTGAAGCAAGATAAGACAGAAAGTGCTCATCTTGCCTCCACCTCTAAGGGAAAGGGCAAGAAAAGAAAGCAGGAAAAGGAAGCTGCAGTCACGGTACCTCATAAGAAACAACAAAATAAGGAACCATCTGCTATGGGTTGTTTCTTTTGTGGAGTTGAAGGACACAAGATGAAGCAGTGCACAAATTATCACGCTTGGCATGCTAAGAAAGCTAAGCTTCATAGTTTAGTTTGTTCAGAAATTAATTTGGCTTCGGTACCATAGTACACTTGGTGACTAGATTCTGGAGCTACTACTCATGTTAATGTATCCATGCAGGGCTGCCTGAGCTACCGAAATCCCAATCAAGCTGAAAAGTACCTCTACGTGGGGAATGGTGAATCAGTAGATGTCGAAGCAATAGGGAGATTCAGATTATTGTTGAAGAGTGGCTTTTATCTTGATCTAGATGGAACTTTTGTTGCTCCTTTTCATAGAAATTTAATTTCAATATATCTTTTGGACAAAGCTGGTTATTCTATTTCTTTTGATGATGGAAAGCTTAGTCAATTTCAAAATTCTATCCTCATTGGTCCCTGTTTCTTATCTGAATTTGATCGTCTTTATTGCTTGAATATTATTATTTTATAGCGAATATTTTCTTTCTACTACATGAGGTACGAAAAAGAAAATTACATATATGAGTTCAGCATCATTATAGCATAAACGATTAGGGCACATATCCAAGTCAAGGATAGAAAGGCTTGTGTCAACTGGAATTCTAAGTTCCTTAGATTTCACAGATTTTGATGTATGCATGAATTGTATAAAAGGAAAACAAACCAACAAAAGGAGATTTGAAGCCAATAAGTCGCTAGATGTCTTAGAACGTATACATACAGATATTTGTGGTCCATTCCCTACGGTTGCCTGGAATGGACAACAATATTTTATAACGTCCATAGATGATTTTTCTAAATATGGCTACATATATCTCATTCATGAAAAATCTCAATCTTTGGATGTGTTCAAAAATTTTAAGGCTGAAGTTGAGAATCAACTCGGTAAAAGGATTAAAAGCGTTAGATCTGACAGTGGTGGTGAATACTATGGTAGATATGATGGTTCAGGTGAACAATGTCCAGGACCTTTTGCAAGATACCTCGAATAATGTGGTATCGTCCCACAGTATACCATGCTAGGGTCACCAACCATGAATGGTTTAGCTAAAAGACGAAACAAAACACTTAAGGATATGGTGAGGAGCATGATTTGTCATTCTACCTTGCCAGAGTCTCTTTGGGGGTGAAGCACTCAAGACTGCAGCATATATCCTAAACAGAGTTCCAACTAAGGTAACTAATAAAATCTCATATGAACTTTGGATGGGCAGGAAGCCTAGTCTAAATCATTTTCATGTTTGGGGATGTCCAGCTGAGGCAAGGCCTTACAAGCCAAATGAAAAGAAACTGGATGCAAGAACAATTAGTTGTTACTTTATTGGATACTTTAAAAGATCAAGGGGGTACGAATTTTATAATCCTATAATTAAGTCCATTTTTGAGTTTGGTAATGCTAGATTTTTTGAGGATATTGAGTTTGCGATGGGAGATAAAGGTAAAGACTTTGTCTTTGAAGAGGAATATATTGACATTCCCTTAGGTGTAGTTGGAATTGATAGGGATCACATTACTATCATTTCTGATGACACAGATATTCAAGACAATGTTACTGAATCAATCCAAAATGAAATTATAGAGGAACAAACATCAACACCTCATGAATCTTTGTCATTAAGAAGATCTACTAGAGAGAGAAGTGCAATATCATGTGAGTATATTGTATTTCTCCAAGAACAAGATGTAGACATTGGAGTGATGGAAAATGATCCCATCACCTTTCATCAAGCCATGCAAAATGTTAACTCTCTAAAGTGGATAGATGCCATGAATGAGGAAATTAAATCCATGAAGGATAATAACGTGTGGGAACTTGTCTCATTACCTGAAGGTATGAAACTCATTGGTTGCAAATGGATATTTAAAACCAAGAGGGATTCAAAAGGTGATGTGGAAGATACAAAGCCCTCCTTGTTGTAAAAGGATTTACACAAAAAGAAGGCATTGACTATAAAGAGACTTTCTCTCCAGTTTCTTCGAAAGACTCTTTCAAGATTATAATGGCATTAGTTGCATACTTTAATTTAGAATTGCATCAGATGGATGTAAAGACATCATTTCTCAATGGTGACATTGACGAAACAATATATATGGTGCAATTAGAATATTTTGCGTCGGGAGACCCACAGAATATGATTTGCAAACTCAAAAAGTCCATCTATGGACCCAAACAGGCTTCAAGACAATAGTATTTTAAATTTCATCATGTGATCATCACTTTTGGTTTTGAGATGAATTTGGTCGATGAATGCATATACCATAAATTTATGGGAGTAAACATATTTTTGTGGTATTATATATTGATGACATCTTGCTTGCTAGTAATGATATGAACCTTTTACTAGATACCAAGAAATTTCTTTCAAAGAATTTTAACATGAAGGATCATGGTGATGCCTCTTTTGTTTTGGGTATTGAGATATACCAGGATCGTTCTCAGCATATCCTTGGTTTATCTCAAAAGAGCTATATTGAAAAGGTTCTCAAAAGATATGGCATGCAAGATTGTAGATCATTTGGAACCCACGTGGATAAGGGAGACAAGTTCAGTCTAAATCAGTGTCCTAAGAATGATTTTGAGAAAAGGGAGATGCAAAGAGTTCCTTATACATCGGCAATTGGAAGTCTAATGTATGCGCAAGTTTGTACTCGTCTAGACTTGGCATGTATTACAGGGATGTTAGGCAGATATTTGAGAAATCCAGGACAGGATCATTCGAAAGCATCTAAAAGGATTCTGAGATATCTACAAAGAACAAAAGAATATATGCTCACATATAGGAGGTCAGACCAACTTGAGATCATTGGTTATAGCGACTCAAATTTTGTTGGATGTTAAGATAGTATGAAGTCTATATCAGGCTACATCTATCTACTTGGGGGAGGTGTTATTTCTTGGAAGAGCGCTTAGCAGTCTCTTATAGCCTCTTCAACTATGACAGCGGAATTCATACATGTTACAAGACATCCGATCACGAGATTTGACTGCGTAATTTTGTCACTGGGTTGTGTATGGTTGATGGTATTGAAAGACCATGAAAGTTATTTTATGACAATAAATCAGCGATCTTATATACCAATAACAATAGGAGTTCGACAAAGTCTAGGCATTTAGACATCAAATTCCTGGTTGTTAAAGAAAGAGTACAAAGTGGATAATTATCAATTAAGCATATCGGTACAAACTCCATGACTGCGGATCCGCTTACTAAAGGATTGCCACTCAAAGTATTTCATGATCATACCATGAATATGGGTGTCATTTCAGTTAAAGATGTTCAGTTTTAGTGGGAATTTGTAATTTTTGAAAATGCTTGTAAATAGATTTATTTGGTATCTTAGTATTTTTTAGTGTGGACATTATGATTATTTTTTTGTTAAAATAATTCTTTTATGTTCACTATATTATTCATCAAGTATGATCTTAATTCAGTGGACCAGTTGGAAATTGATATGTTAAGATCACATTACATATGTTTTCTATGCTACATACCCATGTTCTTATCATTGTTATTAAGTTGTGTTGACATACGTGATCATTAAAGGTTAAGTTACTATGATTATAATGTAGTAATTTTGGTAATATGCTTGATACAACTAGTAGACATGATTTATGGATACACATAAAAGTGGTGAAAAAAAGGTTGAGCTCATTCAGATATTATGTGATTATAATATCTACACATATAGTCCAAGTGGGAGATTGTTGGATTTTAATTTCAACAATGGACTTATATGTATATATTCATAATCGATAATACTGTCTACTTTAATAATGTATCCCAATAAAATAAAAGGTGATCAAATAAAAGATTTGAAAATTATCGGGGCATTAATGTATTTACGCTACATGGGAATGCATTATGTAGAGACCTAAGATGTAATTTGTATTGCTATGATGGGTAGGAATGCAAATTACAAAAGCGGTTATGGAATGGGTCATGGTCCCCAAACAACCAACACACATTTTATCTCCGTTTTGAAATTCCATCTTCATAGGAAAGTTACGGACCCCTGACTCTATATAGTAAGTCTCTCTTTTGCCGTGAGAGGATGAGAGAGTCCATCAAGAAGGAGAGGCGAAGCTAAATTGTTGGTTGATTTGGAAGGCCGCCTACAAGCTTTAATGACGTCCATGCAATCAGGTATTCTTTTCTTTGCCTTGCCATATTTGTTATATTGATATCACCACCATGTATCCTTAATCTTCATTCACACGTCTATTATTATTTTTCTTGTTTCTAAAGATCATTATGAAATTACATGTATTTCATTAATTAGAAACTGCCATGCGTGTAATTAAAGTCGACTCGTGATTTTCTCCTTCTATTCACACTTACAATTATCACTTGTCGTGACAACCTTTTGCGTTATTATTCACATGCCATTGATGTTTTAGTTAATGCCCTTTATCATTAATTTTATCAACATGAGAATTAGTTTATCATCTTATTTAGTTTGTATATGACATGCTTGTACATGCAAAAGATCTTAAAATTCATGTGATTGATTTAAAATTTACATAATTTATCGATTATGAATATATACATATAAGTCCATCGTTGGAATTAAAATCCAACAAATACTGCCTGAATCTATTGGCCTTTTAAGAAACTCGAGTTGGAGATATTGTTCCACATACCAAACTCCCCTCACTTGACTTCCTAAGTTGGCATACTAACATTAATTGCAAAACTTAAGGCATCATATCTTTCTGGAACCCATCCATCTTCTCTTGTCGAAACAAAATTGATTTTGATTTTGCAACCCGCCTTGACTTAACACACAGTCAACGTAACGACCAGATCTCCATCACCAACATCTATGGGCCACTACAAGGGCTGATAGATCAGACTTCCTAAACCATCTAACCCAGATTGATAACACATATAAGTACCTTATCATTGTGGAGGATTTCAACCTCATTAGATACACCTATGATTCCTCCATGCAAAGAACATTTTCCTCATTTAATAAACAATTCAATGATTGGTGCCACCTTTCGGGCCTGGTTGAGCTTTGAAGCCCGGACTTATCCTACATTGGGATTATCAAATCCAATGTGAGATGGGAAATCCTGGATCACATTTTCATATCCCCTTCTCTTCTGGCTATATCTTACCCCAAACGACATCCATCGCCCTCCTAAAGACCTTCTTCGACCATAAACCTAGTGTAACTCAGATAGCTTACCTGAAACCAATCAAACCCAGCTTCAAAATGGAATGCTTCTGGCTTCAAAAACCTTCTTTCGCGCCAATGATCCAACTCTCTTGGTCACAGCAAATCGTCGGCCACAACCTTTTTCAAACTTGGCATCTCAAAATAAAAAAAAATTGGATCCGACATCATAAGTAGGAAGCGAGAACACACTAAACCTTTCAACAAGGCATCTTCAATCCCCGCAAACAAAATCAAAGATCTGGAAGAATCCATGTTTATTACTTCTTCGTCTGCAACAACCTTAGAAGAACTAGCAAAAGCCCACAAAGAACTCGATGAAGTGTGTGCAAATGATTTCCTAAGGATGAAACCGATAGCGAAAATCTGTTGGCTTTGTGAAGGTGATAGAAATACAAAATTCCTTCACTCTATCGCTTCGGCTAGGAGAAGCGAAAACGCAATCCTAGCACTTCATGACTCTAATGGCACTATACACTCAGACAACTCCTCCATTGCTTGTATTGCAATAGGCTACTATCAAAGGCTTTACTCCCCTACCCAGGCAGAATTCGCCCACACGTCCAATTTCTACCCTCCTTCATTGGCCAAATTCCCAACCCAAATGACCTAATCAACCCCAAATCCGATGAGAAAGTGGTAAGAACCATAGTAGCCTCAAATCTCTTAAAGCCCCGGATCACGATGGATGCATCCCCAAAATATTTCAAGAAATTTTGGGATCTCATCAAGGAAGACTTCATGGCCATGATCCATCGACTCACCGCACCTAACCTGGATCACAAAGAATTAAGGTTCATTATCAACTCCATAATCTCCTCAATTTATAAAAGGCAACCCACAAGATATAGCCAACTATAAACCCATATGCCTTATTAACCTACCTCTCAGGATTATCTCTAAAACCCTCGTAAACCATCGAGCCCCTAATTAACCGACCTAATTCTATCTTCCCAGTATGCCTTCCTTAAGGTAGAGGGGCATTAGATGCCTTTGTAGTCAACTTCGAGATTAATTCTACTTGGAATAGGCAGGGGACCAAGGTTGTGATTCTTAAGATCTACCTCAAAAAAGCTTTTGACACAGCAAAATGAAGAGCTATCTAACAAGCACTCAACCTCTCTAGATGCCATCAAGCCTTTACCAATTGGGTTAATGCATTCTTTAAGACCACATTGCTATCGCTCAAAACAAACAACCTTACTCGGCTTCATCAAACCTACTCGGTTAGTAAGACAAGGTGACCCAATCTGTATGATTAACATAATTAATATCATAGATAGAATGCTACGAAATTTAGCTACAAACTAACTCATTGAAGGATACCAATTACCTGAGGAAAACCTTCTCATCACTAATGTCCTCTTTATCGATGATGTCCTTATCTTCGTTAAATATGATGAACAAGCCTTAAGATGTTTTAAGTTCACACTTAAAGTATTCTCCCTCTTCTCGGGTCCATTCGTAAACAAGAAAAAATCTACCATCCATTGCCAAAACTTATGCACCCAAGAAGCAAGTTTTGTACCTGAAATCCTTGTTTGGGAACTAAACGAATTCCCGATCAACTACCTAGGCACCCCGCTATCTCCTAAAAAACTTCAAAGAGTTGATTGGATACCAATTGTTAAAAATTTTGAGAATGCTCCTGAGCTAGAAATCATGCATGTTCGTGCTTCCTTCATGAGTAGCCCTTTTAAATTATGCACCGACCTTGCAGGTAAACCACGTCCTGGCCTTGTTAAAACTTCCTAAATACATCACCCTAAGCGTTGACAAACCCCATAGACAATTTCTATGGAATGGCTACACTACAAGGAAAACAAGTTGTGGCTACAGAATTATACCCACGGATGTGGGACTTGTGACCACGGAATTGGACTCTGGCCACGACATGTTGTAGCAAATAGCCGTAGCTACAAGTCTCGTCGCGAGAGTTCTCTAACCACGAACATATCGTGGCCACTACAAGTGGTCACAGATCTTTTCGTGTCCACAACTCTTGTATGAAGCTTTGGCTACGGAATTGTAGCTACGAGAAACTAGTGGCCACAGAATTATCGTGGCCACAAGTTTCCGTAGCTACATTCCGTGGCCACAACTCATTTTTCTTGTAGTGCTACAATTTGGATCAAAATAAACATGACGCTCGGTGAGAACCTATTTGCGGACCTAAAACGAATGATGGTCGGGGAAGTCAGAACTTAGAATTACTAAACAATGCCTTGCTGATCAAATCATTGATTAAGATTCAAGAGAACCGCAACTCCTTATGTGTTGCACTACAAGAAAAATGAGTTGTGGCCACGAAATATGACTACGGAAACTTGTGACCACGATAATTTCGTGGCCATTAGTTCTCGTAGCTACAATTCCGTGGCCAAAGTCTTCAACAAGAGTTGTGGCCACGATAAGTTCTGTGATCACTTGTAGTATCCACGGTATTTTCGTGGTTAGAGAACTCTCGCGACGAGACTTATAGCTACGGCTACTGGCCACGATGTGTTGTCACTACAAGAAAAATGAGTTGTGGCCATGAAATGTGGCTATGGATACTTGTGGTCATGATAATTCCGTGGCCACTAGTTTCTCGTAGCCACAATCCGTAGTCAAAATCTTCATATAAGAGTTGTGGCCACGATAAGTTCCGTGGTCACTTGTAGTGGCCACGGCATATTCATGGCTAGAGAACTCTCGCGATGAGACTTGTAGCTACGGCTACTGGTCACGGCGTGTCGTGGTCAGAGCCCAATTATGTGGCCACAAACTCGATATTCGTGGCCATAATTTTGTAGCCATAACTTGTTTTTCTTGTAGTGTGTGGCCAGAGCCCAATTCTGTGGCCATAAGTCCCACATCCGTGGGCATAGTTCTGTAGCCACAACTTATTTTTCTTGTAGTGTTGGTATGATCAGGTCTAGATACTACAACAGTAAACCAATTCCAAATGATGTTTAGTCAAATCCACAGGACCTCTCCTTTTGGCGATCAGTCAAGAATGGATCCACTACCATTAGGTTGTGGTTAGCAAAGTGATAGGCATGTGTCATCACATCTACCTTTGGATCGATCGAATTAATCGTAACATCCCACTATGTGAACGCCTCCCAAACCTTTGGACCTTGGCTTCCAACAAAAAAAACCACCTTATCACAAAATCGGTTCAAGGCTCTCTCGAGAAGAATGAGCTTCTCTGCCAAAATTCAAGATCTTAAATCTCTCCGTCTGAACACTTGTCTCTCTGTTGGGTCCTTGGACCTAATTAACTTCCCATGAAGGACTATCTCCCATTGCTTGATCAAAGACCTTTATTTAACCCTCTCACGTGGCAGTCTTGGTCCGAAACTCAATTAAAACTTCTAGTCTAAATCATTCTACCCTAGGGTATCTTTCTTCCTTTGCTCCCTACGTTATGATAAATCCTAAAAAATGTGATAAAACAGGAAATTATTTTAAGGTCAAAGTTCTGGGAACTTCTGTCAAGTACTTGTATGTTTGTGATATCACTAGGCTAAAAAATTGATGAAGTACAGAAACTATGATGTTTAGGACCACTACACATTATATAACAATACTAGATTCATGAGATAACTTTGAGTTGAACTATATATTTAACAAATGATTTGAATATTCATTGTTATATATTTCATTGTTAAATGTATAACAACGAATATTAATCATTGTGAAATTAGCTTTTTTTTCTTGTATTTAGAAATGAATACCATTTTCGTTGCTGAAGGTTCATATACTACGATAGTTCACTTATTCATTTAAATTTTGCATTATTCTTTGTTAGTTTAACGAGTAGTATAAAAGGACAACGGATAACTATTGTTATAACAGTTATATTACCAATATATATAATTATGTGTTCATTGCTAAGCATATAGCAACAAGTACAGTATCTGTTGTTTAGTAAAAAAATCAAGTGGAGCAGAAAATATTGTTGTTATATATATACATTTAATTACGGGAGATATGACATATGACAGTAAACATTAAATTATTCATTATCTTAATCTAATTTTGTTGTAGTACAACTTGAAATTTGAGGGAAAATCGAGTAATACCATAGAGTATAGAGTGGCCATTAAATATGTGAAACACATGACTCTAATTTCATAGATTAAGTGATAGCTCAACTTGAAGATATCAAGAATATGTCGCACCACACAAGCTTAGAGGCAACATGCATGATGCATCTAGCAATTCAAACACATATGCTCACACTACAAGAAAATTGACCCAAGGCAACGAATAATTTAATATTCGTTGTTATATCTTTCATAGTTAAATATCGTTGCTTGTTTCTTTAAATTCGCCACGAATAACAATATTCGTTGTTATATTTCTCGCAACGAATCATATAACAACAATTTTTCTTTGGATTTTTCTTCTAATCATTGCTAAATTTGGCAACGATTAGTATGAATTTTAACGAATAATTCAATGAAAAAAATCATTATTACATGGACCTTTAACAACGAATATGACATTCGTTGTTAATTACAATTATAAAATATGATTTGACAACGAATAATATTCGTTGTTAAAATCTTTAACATCGAAAGATATGACAACGAATATTTAAATTATTCGTTACCTCATCTGGACTAAGCATGATGAGACCATATACATATTTGGACACTACAAATCATATCATGCAACCGAGGTATATAATAATAAGTTCAAAGTAGCCAATCAATCATGTGTAATAAGATCGGATGAGAGCACATTAAGTAATTTTTGCGGTCGACGAGAATTTAGCTGTACTCTCATTCCTTTTCAAAGTAATATTATCATCTTTGTTGCAATTACGTTCTTAGCATAAGGAGAAGTAAAAAAAGAATATCTATATACTTAAGCACTTAACTATAATGAGAGCGAACACGAAGTAAAAAAATAGAGAGCACTGAGACAAACTGAAGTACATGCACTTAAAGAATAAACTGACGAACTAAAGAGAACATAAGAAGAAGAAGAGAAACTCAAACCTTACCAACTACCTTAACCTCCTCCATTCACACCCACCCCAACCCCAAACCACAAGGAACTTCACGTAACATCGCCAATACTTATGATAACTTCATCAAATTAGAATCAAGATCCATTGAGGAACCCATCAACCCTCGCGTTGTCGCTCCTCGAGAGGAACTTCATGCAAATCGGCGGCTGCACGCCGGCGAGGGAGAGCAACGCAGATGGTAACGCCCACAAACCATCACCGCATATCAACCCGGAGGCGAGGGCGGGAGCAAATGCTTCCGCCTTCGCCTTGTCGACGCTTTCCCAAGCAAACAATATCAAGCTCCCAATGCACATGTCTATGGCGAAGTAGGATCCCAGGTAGAACGGGATCGCCATCGCCATCGGGATCGGAATGTACTTGGACACATTCTTGCCGACCACGTCTCTCAGAAGATTGACTGCCATGGAGCACGCGAAGAATACGTAGCAAAGAGTAAGGCAATGGGCTGGCAGGGAGCCCAAGCCTTCCACGCCGAGGACCGCCATGCTCCGGTATATCCCGGCGTACGGTGCCGGATATTCCGAGTCAGGGTTGCCCAATGTAGGGAAGGCCTTGTAGAAGAGCCAGAAGATGCTGGGAGCAATGATGCATCCCATGGCGGTGCCAATCACCTGGCTGACAAACATGGACCGCGGCGAGGCCAGCGTGAGGTAACCGGTCTTGAAGTCTTGCATCAAGTCGGATGCGGTCGCGACGATGCTCATCATGACTCCGCAGGAGGCAAGGCCGGCGAGGACGCCTCCATTTTCTGCTCCTGCCCAAGCCCCGATTATGAAGATGGCTAGCTTGCCGTAGGTTGATGCCAACGACCAATCGGTGAGACCGCAACCGTAGGCGTTGCAGAAGGCAAGCGCCGGAGCGATGATGTATGCGCAAACGATGTAGTACCACTTCAGTGGGGGGAAGATGAACGGAAGAGTGATGATGGATACGATTGCGACGATGACATAACCGGCAACAGCAATTGGCATTGGAATCTGATCCTTCAGGAAGATCTCGGTTCGCCGTTGGTCGTCGTACGTAACAGCTGAGTCACCGGATGGCCGCCCATCTTCGCCGACCGGTTGCGTGCTGCCTTTGCTGCGGATTTGTTGCGTGAATCCCATAATTGTGCGACCAAGAACCTTGAAGAAGTTGTACAAGCCATCGCCCAATATCATGGCGATCGATATGAAGATCTGCGGAGAAGATCATCAGAAGAAGAAAGAGAAGACAATGGAAGAATGTTGGGTAACAGAAAAGAACCTTGTATCCCTGGAGACTCTTGATGTTGCTTTTCGGAAGATCTGCAGGGTACCAAATCCCGGCTTTCTTATCGATCATAGGCCACATTATCCCCCATGACAAGATGCCGCCGATGAGGACGGATATGTTCACCAAATATGGGCAAATCATCCCGACGCCGACGTAGAGAAGCGAGAAGTCGAAGTAGAACCTGTTCTTGTAAGCCTGGAGGCCAAGTGAGGGGAAGCTCTCGAATCCGCAGCCGTCCCCGGCTTTGAAGAACCACTGGAACATGCTCCAAAGGAAGCTGAAAGAGAAGTACTTGCCCAACTCCTTCACTTGCTGCCTGGATTAGTAAACAACCGCGGTATATGAATCAACGTATGCAGTACGAACATTTGAGCATTTACAGTAGTTGGTAAGATTAGATTCCTACTGGGCGAGTTTGGCGCCGTGAGGAGTGTGGAAGCTGTTGATCAGATGGGCAGTCGCCGTTCCACTTGGGTAGCTAAGTTTATAATCGATGATCATGATCTGACAGCAAAGAACCGATCAAACAACAAAATCTTTGCATGGGAGCTTGTTCAAAGAAGGAATCACTACCTTTCTTAGAGGAACCAAAGAGAAAAGCCCGAGAAAGCTGACGACGAACATGAATCCAATCATCCATCCGAGATGGGGGTTCTTCACGTTCAGTGGATCACTAAGTTCTGGCTTCTGCTTCGCTATCCGATCGCTCATTGCGAACATGTAGCTCCCAAACCCACCTGTACGTGTGCATGTTTATAGCAAAGCAACTCTCTCTGCTTCTCACAATATATATGGGTGCATGTATATAAGAAGGCGTACCAGAGAAGGCGAGGCCGGAGATGGCAACGACGCAGGTCTGGATGACGGTGTTCTCCTGCCGGGTGAAGGGCTGCTTGAGGAGGCCGCACTTCTCGAGCAGCTTCGACCAGACCTTCACGAAGAAGAACCCGAGCAGTCCCGCGGAGACGTTGAGCGACGGTATGATGCCCGTCGTGACGTTGAGCTTCATGACGATGACGCTAAACATGATACCCAAGAAGGCGCTGACGACGAAGGACCTGAAGGTGAGCTGTTCCTTCCAAGAAGGCAAGTCCTTGCCGTCGAAGACCTGCTCCACGGAGAGCTCCGCGACGCTGTTTCCCTCGAGGTCCTTCTTCCTCTTCGCGTACTCCACCATCTCCTCCTCCTCTCGTCCGCCCATCTCCGCCGGGAAGTGTGGGTGCGACAGTAGCGATGTGGTGAAGAGGGGAGAAGCGTTATGAATAGTAGGCTCGCGGTGGAGCGGCGTTGCTTATATTTGGGATCTTTTGGCCTTTTTTGGTAAATTTCCGTTGGGGTATTGGAATCTTGCTGTCCGTTCGCTGTCTACGAGCGGACCGGATTTGTCCGAAAGGGATCTCGCAGCCGTCGGATTGGAGGCCGACGGTTACCCCTGCTCACTGGCGTCTGTTTGGAAAGTTTTTTTATGGTCAATATTTAAAGATATTTACACTTGTAACCTTGCTAGATTTTTCCTACTTTTTTATTACACGTATGCCCTTTCATTCCTATGAAATTCACAACTGTGCCCTTTCATTGCCTTACATGATGTGCCCCTATGCTATTGATGGAGTGGCACTACTGTGAATTTATTTAAAAACATAGGGGGTATATATGTACGTGGGAAAAAATTAAGAGCGTAAGTGTTGTTAGAGAAACTCGGAGAACCCATAAGTAAAAATTCCTAATAGTAAATACGGTATATTATGGGAATTCTTTGAGGCGGATAAAACCTGTTATTATTTTAAAGATCTGATAATTAAAGCTAATTATTCTTCTTTCCATTTTAAACTCGAAAGTGTATGATTGTTTTTAAGTCGTGGACAGTAACCACGGCATTTCAACCGGATATTTGTAGGGCATATGCGAAACAAATTTAAGAGAGTTAGAGTCGCAAGAAATTTGCTATTGAATTTGAGATTACCATCAATGAAAAAGTAATATATATATATATATGTAGAAAAAATGGGACTGCTCCTATCTCATTTTTCACAAAATTTTTTTATTTTTTTAGAAGAATATCATCATGTATATTCATCTCTATATCGCTCATATATGTCATTCGAATTTCGTCAAAAACAGATACTCCTACAGCCTCCATCCATATGGTCATTTTTTTAACGGTCGTAGAATTTTTTAAATCGACCATATCTGAATGGAGGCCGTAGGATTCTCTGTTTCTGACGAAATTCGAATGGCATATATGAGGGATATATGAACGAATAACATAGCAATATTTTTCAAAAAAATAAAAAAAATTGACAAAAAAATAGGGTGGGGCAACCATGTTGGCTGCACCCAGAGGGCAGCCCCATTGACCCGTATATATATATATATATATATATATATATATATATATATGAGAATGGGGACCTTGCACCATGGTGCAATTAAGTTATGTGCACCAAACTCCTCAGCCCTTGGATCAAAATCAATCAAGGGTTGTGATCATTCATCTTTGCCAACAAAACATCCATTTCCCAATGCAAAAGCCACCCACATCAATGCACAGTATCGGTGCACATCATCCCATCTCCATGCAGGGTGTCCTTTCACGCTACCCAAATTCGCCATCTCCCCTCTCGTCCTGCACTGGACTCCGTTGCAAGGAGTGCCGATGCCCTTTCTCCCTCTTGCCTGAGCTCCTCTCCCTCCCTCCGACATCGGCGACAACAACACGTTCCCCTCCTTTCTCCAGTGCCCGCCTCTTGAGAGAAGTCGGTCGAGCTCCTCTAGCTCTCCTCGGCAGTGATCTCTTGCAAGGAGTCTACAGTGCCCATTGCCATTTTGCCGACGTTAACCTCCGGCAAGGAGTCCCTCACATCTCCATGCTGGTCGGAGCCGAAACCCCACCCAACGCAATGAGCATCTCCCCTCCTTCCTCTCCAATTGCAACCGAGGGGAACTCCTCGCCTTCTCGCCGAGGTTTGTGGCTATGTCACGAGATGAGCCCCTCCCCTCACCCCTTGAAAAGCCCCTCCACTTCTCATCTATGGCCGGGTCAACCTGACGGGGCGATTCCCATCTTGCCAGTGACTGCAACCGAGGAAGTCGACATCGCACACCCTGCGTTTTCATCGGCGATTACCTTCTGCGAGGAGTCCAGCATGCACCTACCTCTCACGGCCGTCCTCCCCCTGTCCGTTGCAGAGCATGTCTTCATATCAGGTGAAAAAAACTTTGATTGGTGCAACAAGTTTTTTACACCGTGGGTTTATAGTTAGAGATGCATTTTTCCTATACAAAATCTTCGTCTTTATAGAATTGATTCATCCCAATTTACTTGGAAAACATATACTGGTGAATAAGAGGTAGCACCATTACGGGATTTATATAAATTTTTTAGTTGGTGTAACAAATTAATTTATTACTTAAACCATCATCGTGTCTGCATAAATATTCTGATGTTGTTAATATTTGATTGGAAATGGCCACATTTATATTGCTTCCAGGATATCTGCTATGTTTTGAATTGAGAAATTAATAATTTAATTTCTGTTAAGGTTTTTTAACCAAATATGTTTAATGGAGAGAAATAAGTATTGAAAAATAATAATCGAGGAAAATCTATAGCCGAGTGGGTCACTTTTCTCAATATCTGTTGTCCAAATTCAACCTCACTTTATCATTCTTGATTTTCTTATTAAATTTGGGATGAGAATCTAAGGAATTTTCTGCTAATAGACATGTCAAAGGATGCTGAAATTGTATCAGAGGGAGATTTTGAATGTAGCAATGATGATGATGAGGAGGAGGAGAGCATGGATATTCCGATCTGCATTGAAACTATGAGTACGGATTTTGAGAAACCTGTCGTTGGTATGGAGTTTGCTTCAGATGAAGATGCAATCAACTTCTACAATTCTTATGCAAAAAAAATGGGATTTTCCACACGAAAAAATAAATTATATCGGTCACAAAGAACAAATCTACCTATGGCACGAAAAATAGTATGCTCCAAGCAAGGATTTAAAGATATGAAGAATGTTGGAAGAGAGATCAAACGTCGACGTCATACAAGGGAAGGATGTGAGGCTCATATTTATTTATCTATAAATAATGTTGGAATGTGGGTGGTTAGGAAATTTCACGAAGCACACAATCATGTTATGACAAGCCCTTCCAAGGTATACAGGCTTCGATCACATAAGGAAATTTCATCATGCGCGAGAGGATTGATTGATACATTGCATGGTTGTGGCTTAGGTGCATCTAAAATTTCAAGTGTTTTGAGTGCTTCAGGCGAGAAGAATGTAACTCGTCAAGTTTGCAATGATCAAATAAAATCAAACCGAAAAAATAATCTTGGTCATGAGTGTATGGCAGTTGTAAGATATTTTGAAGAGAAGATGGCTGCAGAAGATGATTTTTTCTTTAGATTTGAAGTTGATGAAAATCGCATGGTTAGAAGTGTATTTTGGGCTGATGGACGATCAAGAACTTCTTACATGCATTTTGGCGATGTTTTGGTCTTTGACACCACGTATAGAACAAACAAGTTCTTAATGCCTTTTGCACCATTTACTGGCATTAATCACCATAGACAATCTACTTTGTTTGGATGTGCATTACTTGCAGATGAAAGTACAGAAACATTTGTTTGGCTATTTCGTACTTGGTTACAATGCATGCATGGGAAGAAGCCTACTAGTATTATTACTGACCAAGATCCTGCGATGCGTGAAGCGATTGCATTGGTTTTTCCATCTACAAGGCATCGCTTTTGCATTTGGCATATAAGAAAAAATGCTTTGATTCACTTGCAACAACTGAGATGTGATAAGGAGTTTGAACATGCTTATAATCAATGGATTCATGGATGCCACACAATCGAAGAGTCCGAGAAGAAGTGGGATGAATTGCGTGCCAAGTACAATATACTACCCAAAAGTTGGCTTCACAACATGTATGAAATGCGGCAAATGTGGGTACCCATATATCTTAAAGATACATTTTTTGCAGGGATGTCTTCTAGTCAACGCTCAGAAAGTATGAACTCATACTTTGATGGATTCGTTAATTCTCAAACCCCACTACCTGAATTTGTTTCACAATATGAACGTGCTTTGGTTGGACGTCGTGATGCAGAGGAGAGTGCCGACTTTAAAGCATTAACTTCAAAGGCCGCATTATGTTCCAAACATCCGATAGAACTGCAAGCATCTGAATTTTATACTCCTGCAAATTTTAAGATATTCCAACATGAGTTTCAAAAGTTATTTGATTGTGAAAGTGAGAAGATTGAAAAAAGTAATGATGTAATAACATATGAGGTATATTTATATACCAATAGAAGTAAGAGATTTCAGGTTCTTTTTTATCCTAAAGACAGTACATGCATCTGCTCATGCCAAAAGTTTACATTTGAGGGGATTGTTTGTTGTCACATTCTTTATATTTTTAAAAAGAAGAAGATCGAAGAGTTATCCAAAGTATATTTACTTGAGCGATGGTCTATCAAAGCTAGATTTATTACAACAATTCAAAATCCTATCATTCATAGTGACGAGAAACCAACACTTAATATGTTGTGGGGACTTCGATCTCATTTTTCTAATCTGTATGAATGGGGTAGTCTAAACATGGATAATTATAAAATTGTGTGGGATATCGTCGAAGAGGGTATGAAGAAGATTAAAGAAAATCAGAAAAAAGTCACGCTTGATGAAGCTTCAATTACGCAACCTCCCTTGGAACGAATACCACAATTACAAAATGAGCACTTTGATGTTCGTGATCCCCCTGTTGTAAAAGCTAAGGGACGCCCAAGAAAATCAGAGCGAATGAAATCTGGCATTGAAAAAACTGTGTCACAAACTGAGATCAAGCAAAGAACATGTAGTGCTTGCGGAGAAAAAGGACATTATCAAACAACTTGCAAATCCAAGGTAAGTATATATTTGGTTTGTTGTTCATTACATTACTCCTCTATATACTTTTATAAAGAAATTGAAATTCTCCTCTTTTAAAATAGGGGTGAAGACTTGGCACCGACCATGACATAAGAAATTAAATATTTCGACAATGTCAACAGCATGTGGAAGCAAATATTCTGGACGGCTGTTAGGACTTTTTATAATTGATTTATGAATTGTAATATTATTTTTTTGTAATTTGCTTTATGGATTGTATGATTATTCGTAATTGCTCACTTTTATGATTTGCTGGGATAATTTTTGTAATGTGAAACTACAACCACTATTTCCATGGGTACAATATCAACGTTATAGCACAAGCTTCTAGTTCTGCTAGTTCCTTTTATTATACAAGCTTTCAACTCTGGAGTTGAGTATAGTGACGAGAACAGGCTTGGGACTAGGGTATTGGGAGATTTTTCCAAGGGAATTCATAAGAGATCTAAGTCGTGACGACTGCTATCAAGAGGACGTCTAGAATCTCGTCACAAGAAGGAACAGGCAATCTGTAGGATTCTGGAAAGTGGCCCAATATGTAAGATTCTATACTATGATGAATTTACCACTGCCAAAGTGTTTGATACATGAACTAATCCATGTGCCTGTGATTTGAAAGCTTTCTCATTTAAATTTTTGGAAGTAAAATCTATGTTGAAACTCTGGACCGATCAACTATTTTTTTAAATGTAATTAGCACAGAAGGTTATACTTCGAAATAACACTCATTGTGTCCGGTAATTGTCGGGACATGCATTTTTACGGTTATTAACCGAGACGATGTCGTAGTCAGAAATAACATGGGTATTGTGATGTCTACTTCGAGTAAGGCTTCTTTGATCATTTTTGCATCATCGACCTTTTCGGAAACTGGCATATGTAATTGATACTTACAAAGTTATTTTCTCCATTATCTTTGGACTTTTATTCTCCACTAATCCATGGTTGCAATGTGCGGAAGTCCAAGTTGTTAACTTCTCCATTACCCACTGTTGTGATGATGCTAAAGTCTAAATTACATAGATGTAACAGTAACATGATATGATATAACAACATATTATTACAAAAAATCTATGACATATGATTACAAAAATGAAACAGTATCACATTACAAAAAAAAACTAACAACCACGAGTGAGCTGTTACGATTCTCAGATTTCATTCACTGTGTAAACTGGATACTACTAACAATGATGCGGAGGTATGTGATGTCTTCGCAGCGATGGAGGGAGGTGTTTCAGAAATTGGAAGGCAGAGACGACATATGCTTGCTCTTCGGCGAGGCAGAAAGGATTTGTTTGAATCAGCAACAAACTTACATTAACGTCTACAATCATGATTTTTTTTCCAATTGAACTCCTTCATGCTTCATACTAGGTGCATGCTGGACTCCTCGCAGAAGGTAATCGCCGATGAAAACGCAGGGTGTGCGATGTCGACTTCCTCGGTTGCAGTCACTGGCAAGAGGGGAATCGCCCCGTCAGGTTGACCCGGCCATAGATGAGAAGTGGAGGGGCTTTTCAAGGGGTGAGGGGAGGGGCTCGTCTCGTGACACAGCCACAAACCTCGACGAGAAGGCGAGGAGTTCTCCTCGGTTGCAATTGGAGAGGAAGGAGGGGAGATGCTCATTGCGTTGGGTGGGGTTTCGGCTCCGACCAGCAGGGAGATGTGAGGGACTCCTTGCCGGAGGTTAACGTCGGCAAAATGGCAATGGGCACTGTGGACTCCTTGCAAGAGATCACTGCCTTTGGAGAGCTAGAGGAGCTCGGCCGACTTCTCTCAAGAGGCGGGCACTGGAGAAAGGAGGGGAACGTGTTGTTGTCACCGATGTCGGAGAGAGGGAGAGGAGCTCAGGCAAGAGGGAGAAAGGGCATCGGCACTCCTTGCAACGGAGTCCAGTGCAGGACGAGAGGGGAGATGGCGAATTTGGGTAGCGTGAAAGGACACCCTGCATGGAGATGGGATGATGTGCACCGATACTGTGCATTGATGTGGGTGGCTTTTGCATTGGGAAATGGATGTTTTGTTGGCAAAGATGAATGATCACAACCCTTGATTGATTTTGATCCAAGGGCTGAGGAGTTTGGTGCACATAACTTAATTGCACCATGGTGCAAGGTCCCCATTCTCATATATATATATATATATATATATATATATATATATATATATATATATATAGAGAGAGAGAGAGAGAGAGAGAGAGAGAGGGGGGGGCCTTTATCCAGAGAGCCCCTTGCCCATTTGAGTTGTGGTGAGCACCAAACGTGGGCTCGCAAAGGTTGCCTATTTCGAAGGAGCACGGTTTTGGAAGGATATTAATATGTTTGAACCTTTTTATATTTCTAATTATACCGAGTCCTTAAAAAAAGAAGACGATTTTGTAAAGATAAATTCAAATCATTAATTTCGTGCCGAAGAAATAGTCATTGTACATTTGATCAGTAATATACATATTGTACTCAAGTAATCATGTGTTACGAGATTAGTAATACTGAAACAGTTATCAGTAATTTACATATGTAATATTACATTGTACAAAGGTCAATAATTCATGTAACTCAAGTAATACATATTCAGTCTCAACTAATTATTGTTGTGAGATCAGTAATGTACATATTGTACTCAAGCAATTATGTGTTGCGAAATTAGTAATATTGAAACAGTTGTCAGTAATTTACATCTGTAATATTGCATTGTATAGAGATCAGTAATTCATTCAGGTTACTCAAGTAATACATTCATTTCTTAAATAATTATTGTTGTGAGATATGTAATTAAGTATGTAAATTACTAATCTCCATACAATAAGTATTGATTACAAATGTTCATTTTACTGAACTCATTTTGATTGTTATTAATGTTATAGTTACTAAATACTTTGAGTGTTACTGACACACCTCTTATTTACTTATATAATCTTTTTAATTACTTATAATGCATATGAAAATTACTGATTATTTATTATGGTTTTACTAATTTCACAACAACTGCTTACTTGTCCAGTGTATATATATTACTGAATTTGAACCATATAATAAAATGAATGTAAATTACTGACTGTTGTTTGAGTATTACTAATCTCGCAACAATCATTTACTGGACTATTGTGTGTGTATGTGTGTATATATATATATATATATATTACTGATTCCATTTGTTTGTTTGTTGTTACTCGACTTATATCATTCTTATTGAATCTGATTTAGAGACAATACTCTGAATATAATTGATTCAGTAAGAATGATAGAAATACAAGTAACAGTTAACAAAATACTTGTAACATAGGCAAATGACATCAGTAACTTGGTGTATATATATATATATATATATATATGACAAATAACTTCCACGTTTGTCTCAGTAACTTTTACATTTGTCTCAGTAAAAATACACGTATGTCTCATGATCCAACTCCAATTGCAGATCATTCATCGTCGTTCCTTCTGATATGATGCTCTCACGATTCAAGTGCAACCAAGAATCATCGTTCATCATTGTTTTTGAGATATCACGATCTAATCCAATCACAAAATCAATAATCTCGTTCGAAATTGAAATCAAAAATTAAAAAACAAACAATCGAATTCTACCAATAACGTGCAATAAATATATAATCTTCAAATATAATACGTTGCATTCGAAAAAATCGATCACCTCGGTTTTCAAGATCATGGTATCACATCTTGTCAAAAATGATCAAAAATCGCCAAAGCAATCTCATCTCGTTGCATTACACGTTTCCACAAACGTATACTAATCTAAGAATTGCTTAACATTTCTATTTTAGAATATTTCCATTCTAATTACAGTTCCTATTTTTTAGCAATTGGGAGATTCAAATCCTACGATTGAAATTAGAGGCTCACCAAAACTCAAATAGACTTAGAGCTCATTGGATAAATTCCCTATATATATATATATATATATATATATGTATATATATGTATATGTATATGTATATATATATATGTGTGTGTGTGTGTGTGTGTGTGAGTAAGTTTAATGGAGCTACCCCGTTGGGGCAGCCAACATGGCTGGCCCTGCGTCGTTTTTGATGTTTTTTTATTTTTTTGAAAAATATCGCCAGGTATATCCATCCCTATATTCCTCCTATATGCCATTCCAATTTCGTCAGAAATAGAGACTTCGAAAATGGTGCGGGGGCAGTCATTGTTGGCTGCCCCAAGGGGGCATCCCCATTAAACTCTCCTCTCTCTCTCTCTCTCTCTCTCTCTCTCTCTATATATATATATATAGAGAGAGAGAGAGAGAGAGAGAGAGTTCAATGGGGTTGCCCCTTGCGAGAAGCTAACTTGGTTCCCCCACGTAATTTCACCCATTATTTATCTTTTTTTCTACCGTGAATATTCATCATTGTATCCCTATATTATGCGATTCAAATTTCATGCGAAATAGAGACTCTGACGGCCTCCATCTAGACATTCATTTTTTAGCAGTAACATAATTGCTAAAAATGGTCTCCATCCAGACATACATATTTTTTAACGATAACATTCGTTTGATTTTCAGTCCATCACAAAAGTTATATATCTCATCGAGACGAGCAACTTTTATGTTGACCATTTTTTTATTTGACCTCTTTTGTTATTTCTTTTTTTTACATTTAATTTTTAATTTTTATAGATGTGACACGTGACAGCTCTTGTAGCTGCCATGTGTTACCCTGTTTTTTTACTATTCTCGTAATTTAATTTGTTTTCTTTATTTATTCATTTATTATTTTATTATTCATTTTAATTAATTAATTTTATTTATTTATTTATTTTCATTTTTTTAATATTTTTCTTCTACTTTTATTTTTCTTTATTTTTTTAGTGGTCCACCTATTTTACTTTATTTTTTATTTTATTTTTTCCCTTTTACTTCTTCTCTACTCCAACTTCTGGTCCAAGCCAGCAAGTCCCATTCTCTCCTCATCTTCCACTATTCCTCCAACTTCTACCCCCACTTCTTTTCCAACTTCCCCTCATCTTTCCCCTCTTTTTATTCCCATCATCCCCTCCATTCATCATCATCCGCCAAAATCAAGAGAGAAAGGGAACCATCAGCTCAGCCTGCTCGACGATGATAGCGACCGAGTATGTCTTCGATGCGACGATGGTTTCCATCGTGTTTGGCGAGATCCAAGGTAGAGAGATCGACCTCATCATAGCCACATCCAAGCTACATAGTTCTTCAATTTTTCACCGAACCAGATTGAGGACATGAAGGGAGTTGTGCATCGCAGCCCCACCCTTCGGTGAAATCACAGGTAAGTACTTCCTCTCATTTTCCTTGTTCTTTTATTTTTTCTGATACATTTTTTCTTGGTGTCTCCCCTTTACAATCATCACAACATAACAAACCTCATAATCATATTTGTTTTATTATTACATCATCATATTCATCATACATCATCATCACTACCTCTTCATTTCATTGATGTATTTTTATTTTCTATTAAAAAAATACAAAAAAATAAAAAAAAAGAGCAGGGGAGCAACCAGGCCGTTCATGTGTGCTCCTGGCTAAGTGCCTCCTCGCGTCGCTAGCGTACTCACACCAGCGGCAATCACACTTCGCCCTTACTGCAGCCACATGTGGCCGTCCTCCATCCGCCACGCAGCAGGCCGCCCTCCACCATCAAACATTGCGCCTCATACTCCCCATGTCCATCCCCTCCATCCGCTCCCACTCCTCATTCACCGCAGTGCCCATGGGTCGCGCACGCGGTCACCTGGAGTCGCAGCCCTTGCGTGTCTCCAACCACAGCCGCATGTGCCCTGTCGCATCATGCTTCGCTTCGATCATCGCATCGCGTCGCTTGCCCCTCCTTCATTTTCTAGTCACCACCGACCTGTTGCGGACCAGATTTTCCAACCATCCCCTGACTATCATAACACGCACTAGACTGCTCCTCACTGCACTTTCATCGCACCATCGTTGCCACCGAGCTCACACCGCTTTCGCCATGCAAGTGGCCTCCTTCATCATGCGTGTGCCCACACACGCCCTAGCCACTTCCCCTCAAATCGTCGATTCCATTCTTTGAACCCACGTAAGGTCATTTAATTTTTTTTATTTTTTCATGAAAAATGGCAACTTCTTTCCGTTAGGTTTTTTTAATTGTAAAAGTGCCCTTGTACACATCCCAGTTCATTCAATTCTTTTTTTTCAAAGACACACGTGCAATCATGCATTAATTTGTACATCCATTTCACATTAATTTTTAATACAAAAATAGCATTTTGTTGAGAAAATAATTATGTACAACTTGGATATTTAATTAGAATTTTGTGAGAATTGTATAATTAACTAAAATTATTTTGGTAAAAAATAGATATTTTATCCATTTCATGGTCTGAAATTCATATTTAATTAAATATTACTCCAAATTATGTAAAAATCATAGATGATGCCTCTACTTGTGATTTAATTACTATCTAAATTTCATCAAAAATGGATATGTCATTTGCCTAAAATAAATTATTAAGTGATTCTGTTATTGATTTTTAATTAAATCCACAAATATTATTTTTACAAAATTTCAGCTCTTTTGGATTGCTCATATAATTTTTTGAGATAAATCGCTCTCTAGATAATTTGATTTAGTGGATTTATTAAAAATTAAATACTCACAGTCACTCTATTTTCATTAAAAATTCATACAAAATCTTATATTGTTAAAAAAATTAAAAAATATTACTATAGCTTCATTTCAGCAAAATTCACTTTCAATAAAAAAATCATAATTTTTGCACTCTATTTGCATGAAAAATTGTATAAAAATCCATAAAAGTATGAATTTTCCATTATTGCATTTTAATACCAAAAATTCCCAAAAAGTGCATTTTGCATTCATCATTGGATTAGGTTTCGAAGAAAAATATAACTTGGCTAAACTAGATTAATTTCACATTCAAATTGATTTGGATGAATTACTTGATTTCTTAATAACATAGTTCAATCGTATTTGTGCATTTACATTTTTATTGCGTAAAAAATACAAAAAATTATGCTTAGAAAACCTTGAGCTAATACACCTAATTTGATCTGATGTTGTTCCTTTGCTTCCTTGAGTCAACCCTGGGGTTTGCCCAGGTTAAAAATACATAAAATCGTATATTACGTAATTCATTGATTCATCGATTCGTGTGGTTAATTTTTTATTGATCGTGATTTCCCGACCACAACAACACGACACATTTAACTTAGGGCGGTCGACGACCTGCCAATAGCATAGATCAAATTTAGAGTCTACGGAGGATCTTACGACTTCGGTTGAGGATAATGTACCTTCAGCAAACATTCCCCAACATTTAGTAGATGTTTGTGTTTCATATTCCAAGTTGTTTGTAAAAGATTCATGTATGAAGAACCTTGTATCTAGAAATAAAGATAAGCATGTTTCAGTTTATCATTAAGGTTCTTCATATTCTACTTATTCAATCCCTTTCCCTCATGCTTTAATGGCAGGAAAGTGCAATATTAAAAAGATTCAAAAAGATCATCCTGAAATGACACGTTTATGTAAAAATAACATCATGGGAAAGTGCCATTTGATGAGTATGTGGCAAATCATCTTACTTTTCAGAAATATTTGAAAGTGCATTGTACACCTAATAGGGTTAGCAAGAAGAAGCCTAACAATTATGTTAAGACACATGATTTATCGGTTTCCATAACTTATTTCCTTAAAAACCAACAGATACCAAGAAATAAGAGAGATCTAGGTGCACATTACGTGCTGAGTCATGTTGATGACATAACGTTTGCACGCACTCTCCTTGATAATGAATCTCCAATCAACCTATTATCCTTTGCTTTATATGAGAAGCTGGAGTTGGGCCCACTTCAAAAATCAAGAGCATTACTCTAGTTTGCAGATACGTCTATGAAGAAGGCTAAGGGTGAGGTCAAAGATGTTATCATACCAATTGAGGGACAAGATTAGAGAGTAGACTTCACTATCCTTGAGATGGATATCCCCAAATCATTGAATAGATTCATATATCATCCTTGGACGACCTTTCGTTAGGATTGTTGGAGCTTCCTTTGATTATCATACCGGGATGATGAAGATCCGTTCTCTAGGTGGAAAAGTGGAACTTAGGATGAAGCAGACAAGATGGTAGCGACCTGAATCAGAATCAAGCTCAGAATTCTCTTCGTCATCTGAAATAAATTTCAAAGTTGTTAGCACAATTGGGGTATGGAAATATAACCTGGCAAGATTGAGCGAGACCCCCTCATCTGGAGAGGACAGTGTACATGATGTAGTTTGCGAGGTGTTTCCAGAGTTTTTAAGGGTCGGATCATCTATCTATTCCTTTGATGAGTCGAAGATCCTTGCAGATATGTCATTTCCTACTTCTGAGGAACAATCAAGGGATTTAGATTTCGAGTTGGATGCGGCTTTGGCTGAACTATTGTGTTTCTTTGGCAATCCAACTTATGTTTAGCACATTGGTGTCCAAAACTATAAAGTTAGCACCACATTCATACAACATAGAACCAGATTCCTCGACAGTTCAACCTAATTTGATCGATGATACTTCTTTGCCAGAGCTGAAGCCGAACCTCCTACGCTCAAGTATCCCTTCTTGTGGGACCAAAGAATAGAATCCTTGTCATCATTAGTTCTAAGATGACTATAGAACAAGATTCTAGGTTGTTAGAAGTGTTAGAGAAGAAATGCAAGTCTATAGGTTGGATTGTGTCGGATCTCGTGGGTATAAATCCCGCACTCTGTTCATACCATATTTATGTTGAGGATAATGTCAGACCTTCCTGTGAGTTTCATAGGAGATTGAATCCAAATATATGGGAAGTAGTTAAGAAAAGATTGAGAAATGATGTGGAACAGGATTTATATATCCCATCTCAGATCAAGTAGATCCCCTCCTTCATGTCGTCCCGAAGAAGTCGGCCATTCTGATGGTCACCAACGATGAAGGAGTTGGGATTACGACACTAGTACCCACCTCGTGGTGCGTATGTGTCAATTACAAACGTCTGAATGCCGCAACCAAGAAATATCATGTTCCCCTACTTTTTATTGATCAGATCTGGGAGACACTAGCAGAGAAAGAGTTCTATTTTCTTGGCGGGTACTCAGGCTACAATCAAGTATCCATCGCCCTTAAAGATCATAAAAGTCATTTTTTATTTGTCCTTTTGGCATATATGGAATTAGGCACGTGCCATTCGGGCTTTACAATGCCCCATGCATATAACAGCGTGCATGATCACCATATTTATCGAAATGGTGTGGGATTTCCTTGAGGTCTTCATGGATTATTTCTTGGTCCATGACAATTCATTTGATTTATGTTTTGCACCATTCAGATCGAGTTCTTCAAAGGTGCAATAAGGTTAATCTGTTACTCTCTTGGAAAAAAAGTCATTTCATGGTTAAGGATGGTTTCGTGTTAGGGCACGTCATCTCCAAAAAAGAATGGAAGTTGAACATGCCAAGGTAGATGTGATCATGAAGCTTGATCCACCAACCAACTTCATGCCAGTTCGATCAATTTTGGGGCATGTCATATTCTATATACGATTTATTCATGTTTTTTTCTAAGATTACCCGACCATTGACTGAGCTCTCATGTAAAGACACAGAGTTTGTTGTAGATCACATGTGTCTAGAAGCCTTTGAGCTCTTAAAGAGAAAGATCAGTGACTCGTCGATTCTGCATGCTCCTGATTGGTCATTTCCCTTTGAGATCATGATTGATGCTTCAAAATTAGTTGTAGGAGTTGTATTAGGATAGCGATGAGATCGGATTCTATTTGTTATTCACTATGCGAGCAAAGTTTTATACTATGCACAAAAAAATTACACAGTGGTCGAAAAGGAAATGATCAATGTAGTTTGGGCCCTTGAGAAATTTAGGTCTTACATTTTGGGTTTTAAAGTGAAAATGTATAGCGATCATTCAGTCGTTAATATCTCATGGAAAAGAAGGACGCGTAGGTGCAACTTCTTTGGTGGATTTTATTACTCCATGAGTTTGATTTGGAGATTAAGGATAAACCTGGAGTTACCAATGTAGTGGCTGATCATTTATCCCAATTAGAGCTAAAGGATTCCCTAATTCAGAACCTACCAGAGAGACTTTCCTAGATGAGTCAATTTATATTGTTGATTCTCTTCCATGGCATGTGATGAATCCACATTTCATCATCTTTATTCTATCAATTTGGCCTCAAAAACCCTAGCAAATGCCTGTAAATAGCCTTAAACAATCTTAGCATTCATGCATGAGCATCTAATTAGTGTATAAATTATTGTAATTAAAGCCAAAATTATAGAATAAATAAAAGAAAAGAAAAAGAATAAAATATTGTAAATATTTTATGACCCAAACCCCCAAGACCTAGGCATCTTGATGAGTAGGTCGACAAGGAATAAAGTAGGGGGAGATAAGGGTCAGATACCTAGTAATTCTATTCATTCTTTACTCATTTTGGGACCTATTTTTGGTTCCACTTTTTATACATCAAATAAAGAAACTTTGTACATAAAAGTTATAGATAATTTCATAAAAAAAAGTACAAAATTGATTTCACAAACAAATAAGGTAAAGATAAAAAGTTATGGTCTAAATAAAAATCCAGAATCCCAACTTCCCATACCTGTATCTCACAACTGACAACTCCAAATGCAGCAAACTCACCTTTAATTGTATATAGAATAAAATAATCTAGCCAATGGTGGCAGTTTCGCATTTGGCGGAGCTACGGTTTGAAAGTTGAGTTTTGGACCCACATTGTACAATTGTACAGATTAAAATATTCAATTTATTATTTATTCATTATTTTTGTATTTTTATATTTTTATAATCTTGTTAATATTACTTATAGTAATTATGTGCATTAAAATCAGAATAAAAGCATAAATAAAATTAAAATAAAATACTTGTATATATCATATACATAGGTATTAGACCTATACTCATACCTATATAAAATACATTTATATTTTATTAAGTATACAAAACATATCAGGAAAATGAAATATAAATATATTGGTGTATATAAAAGTATTTTATAATTTTAGAAAATAATAAATAAAGATAATAAAAATAAAATACACGGAATAAAAATAAAATAATAACATACATAGGTATTGTACCTATATAGGGCTAAAAAGTAAATTCATGAAAATATACCTCATAAAATAAATTAAAATTCATAATAAATTACTACAGAAAATAACGAATATTTTTTATTTTTAAATCATAATTTAATTCGGCATATTTCTATTTTTAAATGAATTAATAAAGAATTAAATCAGGGTTTTTCCTGGTTGGTCCACGTGGACCAACCAGGTTTCAGCCCCAGTTGACCTCGGTCAACTGGTCGCCTTCCCCACCTACCCCTGTCAGAAGACCTGGTTTTTGGCGTTTTGGGCGGCCTTCTCTAGGTCGCGTCTTTCACCATTTCACCTCCACTTCTTCTGCAAACTTATTCCTCGATCATCCACCTTACCCGCCATGTGTTTACATTGGGCCAAGGATCACTGAGGCGCCCGAGATTCATTGGTCTTTGAGCCCCTGCAGCTCAAGGTCAAACCAAATAAAGTGAACCCCCGAGCTTCAATTCGAATTTGGATTCCCTTCGCTCCACCCCTCACGCCAATCTTGTGCTCCGGAGCTTCCTGGAGGTAACAGCTCCGACGAGAGCTCTTCAGCCAAGGCTTCAGAGGTCGGAGGTGTCTCCCCTACCTCCCGCAACTCCGACGGTCGAGGTTTGAAACTTCCTCTGGTTCCGGCCATTGAGGTCTTCCCCCCATTTATTTCTTGCATGCTTTTAGTTCCTGTTAGCTTAAGGATCAAAACCCCCCAAAAAATCTGAGTTCCTTCGCTTATTTCGCCCAATCGGTTATCTTGGCCGGAGCGCTCCTCCGGCCGTTCATAGCCATCTCGCTTCACGCATCCCCACGTCCATCCAGAGGTCCAGGCAGTTTGCCCTGGACCTCCTTAATCTTTTTGCAGGGTCAATGCACACCAAAGCGTGCCTGGAGCGAGTTTTGAAGCTCGCCGGAGCTCTCGAAGCCCCACAGCTCCGCCAGCCGCCCGCGAGCACCACGGCCACTGTCGTGGATTTCTGACGACTCCAGGAGGAATATGAAGACCCAGGGACGCTCCACGTACATTTTGAAGCTCTGACATCGCCGGAGGACGGAGATCTGGAGCGGCGAAGTTCACCCTTGTCGGTGTTCTTCGTTGTTCTTCTTCATCGACTCTCCACCATTGGATCTTGGAGACGCCCCAGATTGCACAGCCACCGTTCAATCCCCCTTGCCTCGACCGTTGATCGTTCGTGGGAGATCAGATCTCAGCCGTGCATCCAGCGAGGCGTCATAGGCCGTTCGTTGCGCGCCACGTGTTTAAGTGGCATCTCATCCGCCGTTGGATCGCGCGCAAGAGGGGTATTTTGCATTCTAACCCCTCGCATTTTGTATTTACATTTTAGTCTACAAACTTTCCTCTGTAGTGTATAAACCTTGTAAAATTTGCAAAAAGACCCCTGCCTTTATTTTACTTACATACAGGTCCTCCGCCACGTCACCTCACGTGACCTGTACATGTGAGGTGAGGGCTGCATATAGGCCCTCAGTCTTGGGTTTAATTCATTTCAGTACAATAACTTTGGTATTAAGTGTTGTATTTTTGGAGAAATTGCACGTAAGCCTTCGGATTTTGGAAAATTACTTTTCAATCCTCGCTAGGCGCGTGCAAGTCACGCGCCCTGGTGGGAAAATTGCGCCGATACCCTTGCGGCTTCTATAATTTATGTTTGGTCCTGAAAATTAAATATTCAGTTCAATGTTTTGTGGAAAATTGCATGTATGCCCCTGGACTTTTGGATATTTGCATATATACCCCTACTAGGCTGTGATATTTTTGTGAACTTGGCTTATTTATTTGGACCATCATTTTAATTCCAAAAATTCTCAAAAATTAGGGATAAGCTCCTGTATGCTTGTACTTTAATGACGTAATTTTAGTTTTTGGTTTTATTTCACTTTTATATTTATTAAAAATCAAAAACATGCTTTTTGTTCACTGTCTAGCTTAGAAAATACCAAAAAATATTAAAATACCTCAAAAGAAAAATTCTAAAAATTTAAAAACACTCAAAAACTTCAAAAATATATATAAAATCAAAGAAAACTCATAAAAATATAAACTCAGTTCATGTTTCCTCTATATTTTATTAGCTGTATTTGAAAAATAGTGTGGAAAAATTTTGTGGTTGTTTGCTATTTTTAATTCTCATTTTACTCCCATCCAGTACCTATTTCACTGTTTTCTTTCATTTCAGCATTTAAAAAATACCAAAAACACTTTGAAAAACACCCAAAAATCACAAAAACAGTAATAAATTATAAAAACACCAAAAAAAATTTATCTCTGAATTTTGGGCTATTTTAGCATATTTTTATAAATAGTTTATCACCTTTTTCATTACATTGTCTTTATATTCCAATATTGAAAAAAATATATAATATAAAATTATAAAAATCAGAAAATTAAAAATCAAAATACAAAATCAAAAATTAAATAAAAATTTAAAAAAATAAAAATTAAAAACCCACCAAAAATTTCTTTGCTTTGCATAGTGTAGACATCACTCACATACGCACACACATCTTTTTGAATTGCCTTGTTTGCTCCCTGTGTTCGAACTCTCTGCATACTTGCTTGCTATACATTTTGTGCAGAGTTAAAAATAAATTTTAACTCCACATTTATTTCTATTTCTTTTATCTATAGTGTGGGTTAATTGTTGATTAATACAGGATTCATTTGAGAGTCGCCACAGCGACGGTTGTCTCCGCCTTGTGTGAGACACCATTTAGGCTCTCTTGAATTTTGCGTTTATCAGCATGCTAAATAGTGAACTATCTTGTCTCCAAACAAGTTCTCTAGGATTGGATTAGGAGCAATATTGACCAACGGAAGTCAAATTCAAGGAAATACCATTAGGAGGATTCGTTCCTCTTCTTTGAGGGGCCAGATGTTGCATGAAGAATGTGTATTCCTGAGAAGGAATACCAGAGTGTCCTCACACATTGTCATTCATTATAAGCTAGATGACAACATTCGGGAAAATTAACCGCATACAAGGTGCTTCAATGTGGACTGTTTTGACCAACCTTGTTTAGAGATGACATTGATTTTGTACAGTCGAGCCTGATTTGTTAAAGGATGGGAGGGACAGTTGGCTATAGAAATGAGATGCACATGCAATCTATGATTTTCGATGATGTTTTTGATGCAAGAGGCATAGATTTCATGGGTCACTTTCCCAATAGTCATGGCTTTGAATACATCTTGTTAGGGGTTGACTATCTTTCTAGATGGGTGGAGGCTATCCCAACCCGAGCTACATACAGTAGGACTGTATGTAAGTTCATAAAATATCATATTATTTTAAGGTTTGATTTTCCAAAAGTTTTGATATCTGATGGAGGTAGCTACTTTGTGATTAAAGAGATGAAATCTTTAGCTAAGGCCTACAAGTTTGAGAATAGAGTGACTAGTCCTTACCACCCTCAATAAAATGGCATGACTGAGGTTTCTAATAAGGAGATGAAGAGTATTCTTCAGAAGCTAGTTCGTCCTGATAGTAAGAATTGGTGACAACTATGGGATCAAGTTCTAAAAGGTAAAGTTCCAAGAGGGGTCATTCTCTATTGCGTCCTTTGCTCCTAAGGATGAAAACGAATACATATCTATCTGTATTCGATCCACTATCATATTTGTTTTGTACAAATTTTTACATTCATATTCATTTTAAAGTGGATGCAAATATGGATGTAACTTTGACATTCGTGAATATTCACATTCTTGTTTGTATATCCATTTTAGTACATAAATATAGTCGTAGAGTTATTTACAATTGTGTGTAACAAAATTTTATGATTGTTGATGAATCCCTGATTCTCACTCTTCATTCTTTTATTTTAGCTATTTATCATGGCAAATCATCATGTAAATAGGTGTAAATACAATAAGTTAGCATTCAGCATGTAAATGTTAACTTTGTATAATTAGCATGTATTGGTGCAAAAATAAAAGAATAAAGGAAAATAAAAAGGAAGGAGGTATTTAGAATAAATACAGAGTGACCCAAACCCCAAGAGAAGGTCAAGCCTTAACCTGATCGCTTAATAAAATAAGTAGAGAGAGATAGGGCCTACTCTATGTTGTACATGTTATATATATTTATAGATGATTATTTTTATGAAGTAAAAATAAAATATTATTTCTACCTTCTTACATATACTCCTAAAAATAAAATAAAAATCCGAAAAATAAAAATAAAATCGTTTCTCAATTGTACAAAATACATGTATATATGTCTCACTCCCTATTTATTCTATACCTGTAAATAAATCATAAAAATAAAATAAAAATTATTTTATACTCCTAAAAATATGTTAAAAATAAGAGGATAGGGAGCCTCCTCTCAAGAGGAGGTAACTTCCCTCCTTTGTGAAAGAGGAGGCAAATTTTTTATTTTTTATTTTTGAAAAATGTCACCGTAGATTTTCATAATTATATCCCTCTGATATGTCATTCAAATTTCATCAGAAACAGAGACTCCTACAGCCTCCATCCGGAACATGTAAAATACAACAAATCTGTAACCGTTAAAAAATGACTGTCTGGATGGAGGCCGTAGGAGTCTCTGTTTCTAACGAAATGTGAATGACATATTAGAGGGATATAATTATGAAAATCTACGGTGACATTTTTCAAAAAAAATAAAAAATTTGCCTCCTCTTTTACAAAGGAGGAGGGAAGTTACCTCCTCTTGAGAGGAGGCTCCCTATCCTCTAAAAATAAATACAATACAAAATTGGGGTATTCATGTAAAAATAACAAAATAAAAATTATTGTATATAATACATAGGTATATTATATCTGTATATAACACCATATACTATATATACACTAAATTTAGTTTTCAGAAAAACAATTAAAAATCGCATAAAATAGTTTGAAAATTAATAAAAAATTATTTATATACTTTTTATTTTAATTCATTTACTATTTTTTTTATTAATTTTGTAAATATTTTGTAAAATCAAATTTTCTGATTGGTTCAGATCGGTTGTTGACCTCCGGTCAATGCCTCCTCCTTCCCCGGTCAGGCCCGGATAACGTTCACCTGAGCTTCTTCTCGATTTTTTAAATATAAAGCCTTGAACTTGGCATCTCTTGGATCCTATATCATAAATCCGAATTGTCAAGAGGAAACCAACGGAATTTGTTTTGTGTGAATCGAACTTTATTTCGATTTATTATGATTTTCGGAAGAAAGAGAAGTAAGGAGGATTAAGACATCATTAACCCATAAGGTTGTCATTAAGACTAATTGAGCATGATTATAAAACCACTAATGAACATTAATTAATATTAATCAATAATTAGCAAAAGATAAGCTAAGCCACGAAAGTTAAATCACGATTAGTGAAAGCTAATCATGATTAGCGTTATTTAGGCGTCATTAGCAAATCTAGAATCCTCTAGAATGTTCTAACTTAAGCCCTAAGTTTGGGATAAGTTTTGGCCACAATCATGGGCCGCTAACCGTAGTTAAGGTCTAAACTATGGTTTTCTAACCATGGTTAGCGGTTTTCTAAAGCATATAAATACTCCCCTGCCCATTCATTCTCTGTGATTTCCACTACCACTACCACCCCAAGGCTAGGGTTGAGAGGTCGGGAGAAGGAGTGGGAGGCGGGGAAGGAGTGCTATCAAAGCGTTGTTGGAAGAATGAGGAGGAGGAAGGTATGATCCTCTCTTAGTTTGCTTCGTAAGCTAGGTTTTCCTCTTTTTTTCCAAGCTTTGTTTTCGATTCATCTTTCTTTCTGATTTGTTTTCTGTTATGGTTCGAGGAGAAATCAGTGTAACACTCTATGCGGGCGGCTATGCACGTCAGTGAATCCTGTGATTTGTCACACATTCACTCACCTAAGACACGTGGTGTCTACCGATTTTCTATCGCTTATGGTTCCATTATTTCAATTCTGCTTTTATAATTGTTTTGATAGAGAAATCTGTGTAATACTCTACTTAGGTGTGGGCGGCTATGCACGTCAGTGAACCCTATGATTTATCACACATTCACTCGCCTAAGATGCATGGTGTCTACCGATTTTCTATTGTTTATAGTTCTATTCTTTCAATTCTGATTTTATAATTATTTTGATGGAGAAATCTGTGTAATACCCTACTTAGGTGCAGGCGGCTATGCACGTCAGTGAACCCTGATATTCGTCACACATTCACTCACCTAAGACGCGTGGTGTCTACCAATTCTTCATTTCTTGTTGTTTGAGTATATTCTTTCAGTTTCGTTATTGTTCTCCTTTAGATAATTTTATAGAGGAAAACGACCTAGTCAGCTAGAACCCGGGCCGAAGGATCTTTCCGTTTTTCTTTAAAAATATGCCTCGGTATAAGGGGAAACTCTGCTGAAATTTTATTAGCAATATGTCTCGATATAAGGGGAAAGTCTGTCGAAATTTTTCTAGAAATGTGACTCAGTATAAGGGGAAACTCTGCTGAAATTTTCCTAGAAATATCACCCTATATAAGGGGAAGTTTTGACAAAATTTTAAGTGAAAATATGTTCTTCGCGTTCTTCGTGTTCTTCATGTGTTCTTTGCGTTCTTCGTGTTCTTCGTTCGTTCTTTGCGTTCTTGGCATGTTTTTAGTATTATTGATACAAACATGATATTCAATCATTTCAGAAGCTGTAAATCAAAGCACTGCATACGTGAGAGAGATCGATTAGGTAACAAAATCCTTACTTTTGCTATTGGATTTTTATATGAGATCGTTGAGATTCCTGACTTTATGTTCTTCGTTACGAAGAACCCTAATTTGCTATTTTTGAGAAAATATGAAAAGTTTCTTTATGATTTCAACTAAAATAAGGTCTAAGCATCTAATGGATGCAATGGCTCAGAAAGTTAGAATTTCGAAGTTAAAATGAGCATAAATATGAGTTTATAAATATATAAATTAATTTATGTGTAAGTCTATACTCAGTATTATGTTTATGCAAATCTAAGGCTTAACGGAGGAATTACATCATGTTGATGTATTTTGAGTTAGATCTGAAAAAGGATTGTGTCTTACGTTAAGAATGACTAGGAGTAGAATTACAGGTCGGACATGCAACATGTAGGTTTGTCGGAAGGAACTCGTATTGGCTTTGCCCTACCTAGGTGGTACACGTTGCCCTGTTATGATAAGTACGCACGAAATGAATGATTTACAATGCGCGGTACCGGGTGCCAATATATTCGGGTTGAACGACGGAAGATGTGGTCGTGCCATGTGGAGGCACGTGTGGTTCAATAGCGGCTGGGTCACTATAACATATATTTAAAGCTGTTATGTTATGTGATTAAAGGTCAGCCTGGGGTTTTAAGTAACCGGGTCCTCGAGGACGGTGCTTCTTTGTTTGCCAGGCTGAGGGTTTGAAATCCTTGTTAATAAAAGAAAGGAAAAATTGTCAGGGCAGTATTGGAGGATTGGTTGAGGCGACGCTAAGCTCACCAGATCAACGCAATCTCCAATCCTGAAGTGTCCACAGCTTCGGAGTCCAAGAATGGTGGGGATCCCCTTGACTAATCCCTGATGTGGAATAGAAAGAATAGGACTTAAACTAATGAGAATAAATGAACTTTTTGAAAAATTACACAATTGTTTACTTTTTTTCTTCCTCGTTACTTAGTACTCGCTATTGTTATCCTATGATTTATGGAAAATCCAACAGGTACCGGTGAGCCATCACAAGGACTTTAATAATCCATCCAGCTAACATAGTCATCCAACGAGCCACAGTAGCTTTTCTCTGTAAGGTAGTTAGTAATCTTTTTGTCTATTTCCTTTCGAGATGACGTACATGTAAATGGTTATAGTGGGACAATGTATCATGTAGACTTTATTTTGTGAATGGAAAAGTGTTGAAATACTTTCTTCTGAGTATTTTATCTGCAGTCTGTTTTTGAATGTTAGTTGTGATTGATGAATAAATATTTGATGAGTAACCACAACCAGATATGGGAGGATCCAACGGCCTGGAATCGGGGTCACGACACTCCAGCCCGCCTTCGAGCTCTATTTGCCTCAAAATTTGGATCGATAATCTTCGTTCACCCGACATCCTCACGGGTTCCTTGGCCGATCCGGATCGCTCTAGGATTCCATGGTTTTTACCGATCTTTCTGAACCCTGGAGCGACCTATAAAATCTCTTCTTCCCCCTCTTGGCACCACAGCTCGTGCCTCGCCCCTTCTTCCACCCCTAGTGACCTCAAGTTGAGGGATAGCGACCGGAGACCACCTCCGGATCGGAGTTTAGTGGTGTGATTCTCGCAGCTCACCTACATGGTTGGACCTCCTACGTGTTCAGCCTCCTTGGCCAGCATAGCCCGAATGAGGCCATATCCTCGACGACCATCATGGCCTGGAGGTGTAGGTGCTTTCCAGAGGTTTCATCTTTGGGTTCTTCCTATTTGACCCGAAACTGATCGATCTAGTCATGAGTAGGGAAGTTCATCCAGATCTTCAGGTACCCATTCCATCCTCCGCACTTTCGCTTTTTATTCGATCTATCCATTTAGCTCTGCCACACGTTCAATTGCTCCAACTAGTGGTCGGAGCCCCATTATTCGCACCCATTCCTTCATATTGACCCTCTGTCTCTCCCATCATCTTGCACCGCAGCCTGATCATCCATTAGGCTCGACGATCAGGTTGAGATTAAGACCCAGATCTCCTCCTACCATCTTCACCGGAGATCGACGTCCATTCTCCCTTCGCTTCTCCTATCCTTATCAAGCAATAACCAGACCGAAGCAAAGACCCTAATTCACTCTACCATTTGAAGGTTCCCTCGCGTGAAAGAGACCCATTTCGAGCGCCAGTAGCTCAGGCGGAGCACCCTAGGTGGCCGGCCATCGCCACAACCATCCACCCGTTATCCCTTCCCATCGGACCCCTCAAGCTGACGCGCCACGACTCCACGAAGCTGGTGGACCTCTCGCTCTTTAATCTGGCCGGTGGATCTCTTCCCTAGCTCGATCGAAGCCTAGCGGGGATGTGCTCTTCCAGCATCCTTCTCGGCCATTGGATGGTCCCCCTCGCTCTAGACATCATCCCAACCGTCGACCATTGCATCTTTCAACCCTCAGATCTGACGCCCCATGGCGCATCTAACCACACGTAGCGAACATTCTCTGGACTGTCAGATCTGAGGGTGCCGGTGATCAGAACCGTACGTCTGCGCCACCTCCAGATACCGCCACGCATCCTCAGTGGTCCGCAGGTGCCCTACAAGGGTATTTTGCATCTTTTATCTTGCATTTATGGTGCTTTACTATCTAGTCTAGTGAATAAATATTATAGCGTAGACATTTTGCATATGGACCTTTGTTGTTTCCCATATTTACACTTCAATCCATTTAGAGTGAACTCGCGTGTCATACCACGTGGGTTGTGGTGTATTTGCACTATTTGCCTTGAAACTCTGCCATGTTATCTTTTGATTAAATTATTTCTGATATTTGCATATACATCCTTGTGCACGGTTTATTGTGCATGTACGTGAATACATTGGACTTTTTGCACTATTTTCCCTGAGTTTCTTATATGTGTTAGTTTTTGGCCCGATAACTTTAATATAATTGCAAGTAGGTCCATGTGTTCTGTATGCTTCATTTTCAATCAATTAATTACTAAATTAACTCCAAAAATTCCATAAAAATTATAGTTAGCTCTTGTTAATAAATAATATTTATGGTAATTTTTGTAAATTAATTTATTTTTATTTGATATTTTTAAAAATAAAAAACACCTAAAAATTGTTCTGCTTATTTATAAAATACATAAAAATTCAAAAATTGTCTCAAAAATTCCATAAAAATTTCTTTGTGTGTTTTATGTGCTTTGTCTTCAGTAGCATTTTTGCTTGAAAAATCCTCGTAAAATCCTAAAAATTATAAAAGACTCAAAAACTTATAGAAAATTATTAAAAATTCTAGAAAAATAAAAAAATGTAATTCCATTTCATGTTGTTAGCTATCTTTATTTACTTTCTCGTAAAATTGCTATCCAGGACATTAGGACACTTTAATTATTTTTAACTTGTAATTTTATCATGATTGTATATTGTTTTCACTTTGTTACATTTAGCTCTTGTTCGATTTTTTTTTTAAATCATATAAAAATTGGAAAAATCCCCTAAAATTTACCAAAAACATCTGAATATTTGAAAAACATAAAAAATTATTTCCTATTTTGGAGTATTTTTTCCTTAATAAAAACTAAAAAGGCTTGATTGTGTGCTTATTGATCTTATTTTCTTGCTTGCCTTCTTTAATTGAAAACTGTAAAAAAATGCAAAATTATAAACCACAAAAATATGCTCTTCATTCTCTAATTAGGGACTACTTTGTACATTTCCGTACTCCTTGTGTTCGACCAGGTTGTTATACCAGGTTAAGGTCTCCGCTGACATTGATTTTATGCTTGATTGCTTGATTTAGTGGTTCTCTTATTTTTCTTGTTGATCTTTACCTCGTGATTTGGGTCGCAACGACCTTGATTATTACTTGACACTTAACCCAAGTCACGAGACGGGTCACAATTGCATTCGCCACCATTAATAATTGTTACAAGATGAATATATTTAGTACATCTATTTTATGTATAAATCATCTTAAACAAGTATATTTTTTAGTTAATCTATAAAATATTGCTATTGTTATTAGTATCCCGATCCATATCCGTTTATAATTCGTATTCGTTTTTAAGGATGTGGTAGCATATTTGTCATATTCATCAATATTTGTATCCGCATTCGTATTCGTAATTCAAAGTAGAAAAGCATGATTATACCTTCTTGTATCAGTATCTAATCGTTTCATCTGTATGTGCTCTACCCCCACTATGCTTTCAATGTTTCTCCTTCTGAGATTTCTTAACCTAATTTCATATTTTGACTACGTAATATTTCATCGTTATATTGGATATCTTAATTAATCAGGGCTATCTATTTATAATGAAAATGCCTGATATGTGTTGTCTGTCCATTTGGAATTATTCGTGCATTGAAATTCAAGAAATTTATTTGTGACATTCATATTGCTCTATGCAATGTTGGCAACATAAGTTTGGGCTTAGAATGTAGAAGTCATCAACAAAACCATGGAAATGAAGGACCATAGTAAATTGAGCTTTCTTTGTAGCAAAGAAACCAGATCAGTCGATCTTATATATCACAGTATGCTAGGCTGAAATAGGTTATTGGGGTTTGAAAATGACCTGGGAGAACCAGACTAAGAACTTCAGGATACTACATAGAAATCATGGGTATTTTTACAATTGGTTGTAGGAAACTAAAAACACATCTTCTTAACAACTTTGATCTAAATATATATAAAGAAGTTTTTATACAGTATGCATGGTTGATTGCCACAGAGACAACCACCTTCTGACTATTTTGAGCAAATACACAAATAGGATTACAACTTACAGTATGCATCACATATAGTTCATTTATTTGCAGCAATACTCAAGGAAACTTAAAAGGAGTTATATACAACTTAAATCTTGCCATAAATTTTTCAATGTATGTTTGGTTTAGAAGTATCACTGCTCATGTTACTATTCAAGTTGAAGCCTTAATCTCCAGTAATGGGGCCCTCTCTGGTCATAGGTCCTCTTTTCATTACCATCTGCATGCACAATGACATAGTAAATCGACAGTAACAACTATCCATTCTTCATAATCTTAATACGATTAATAATCTTATCTAAACTGAAATTAATTGAGAAGAACCGATTACAATACATTGCCATCTCATAGTTGATTTCTCGCAGGAAGCTGAGCATGTGTCCTGCAACATACTCAGATTTTACAATGTGCTGAATATACTGGATACAAGTTTCAGATCATATACATAAGCAAGTACCTTAGCTGAGGCTGTCAGTCGAATTGTGTCTTGTATTAGCGAGTCGAGATCCGCTTCGGATCCAGGTTTCACATAAATGACCTGTGAGGAGAGAAAAAATGTATACATTCAGAAAATTACTGTTGAATTGTGATTGGAAAATACTCGAGAGATGGGTTTTGAAACTTAAAGATGGATCATTCCCGCCGATCTCAGGAAGTTCAAACTCCTCTGTCTTGCTTGAAGGCAGAACCCAGACTCTAAACGTTCTATCTATCTGTAAAGCTACAATTCATCATCTGAGGTAAAAAGTGCTAGAATTGTGCAGAAATATAGATAGGATCCCCATTAGGAATCAAGTTATCTATTTTAATTCATAGTTTACCAACCAATCAAGCGGTATCTTAACTTGAAAAGGAATAGTACTCTCTCCTTTGTCTTTAATTCAGACTCCATACTTAGATTACTGTCTAGTTTTCTCACCAATGGATCTTTTTATAGATTTATATATGAAAAAAAAGCTATTTTGATATTCACCATATGCTAAAATTTGTTTTTTTTCATGAAAAACTCCTCAATTTATTCAAAGCACCCTCACGATTTAGTCCAATCAGCATTGGGATTCTGAACAATCAAAGAAGATATACTCTATAATTAAAAGTCTGACCTCTCTATTGTATGGGAGAAGCAGCTGCTGCACCTGCTCGTGAATGAAGTGACTACCCTTCCTTCAACGGAGGAATCCAAACCCTGCATGCTGAGAGCCAAAAGCAGCACCATTAATCGACAGGATCAGAGGCAATGTCTTCAACGAGACTACGACCAACCTTCTGAATGGAAAGACCAATAAACACCTCCGCATCTTCCTCTCCTTCTTGCGCGAGATCGGAGAGGCCGGAGCTCTCGCAGCGTGTATGCATACTCTGCGGACCATTCGCCGGTCCAGCTAGCGCCGGAAGTGGAAGCTTGATGAGGGGTTGTGGGGCTTCTGAGGTCTTCCAGGGACCTTCCTCCAATCCTGAAGGTTTGACATATGCATGTTTCTTTACGTGCGTATTCCTCGTGTATATCAATGCAAGAGGCTGCGTGTGACGTACCTGAGAGTTGTCGTGGTTGATTGAAGAGGTGGTGGCGTTCGATTTGAGAGCTCTGCAATGGAGATGATGGAAACGAGATCTGGGTTTGGGGTCGATCGGGTTGATGATTCTTGGGAGAGTAGTGTGATGGCAGCATGCCTCTCCCATCTCTGAGCTCGAGTACCGAACACCCTCCTGTGACGAAGGGTTATGCTGCGCTATCTTATCTTCAAGACACATGGACGTGGCAAAATAATAGACATATCTAGATTGCAATACAAAATATTATGAACACAAGCGGGGATAGCTCAGATGGGAGAGCGTCAGACTGAAGATCTGAGGTCGCGTGTTCGATCCACGCTCACCGCATTTTTTTAATTTTAAAATAGTTAGCTGCTTATTGCTGGCTGTGTTTCTCATTAATAATTTCCCTTTTTCGCCAATAGCTTAATGATAAACGATGTTTCGACTCCTTCCTTAGATTTTCGACTTACTGCAGAAGATCTACACATTGCGGTTTCTGGAAAAATTTTGAATCCGATTCCAGTTCCGAAGAATGCTTGGAATATTAAACTAACCTCCCCCCCCCTCGTGTCCTGGCTGAAGCCACCTAGCATTAAGATGTGTTTGAGAAATCACTTGTATTAGACAGATATTCAGCATATTTACATTTTCTTACTCAGTATACAGATTGTATGAACAGGGCACGAGGAATGTGCTTGGTTTTTTTCGAGTTATTTTTTTGTAGTTTTTTCAGCATATTTACATTTTCCATTCAGTATACAGATTGTTTCTGCAGTATCTGGAGGAATAACAGAGACCTCTTTTCATTCCTTTGGATATACCTGGCAGATTATTAGTTTTCCGATAGCGTCGTACTAAGGCAATTCTTACTCTGCTTTGTTATCGTATTGATTCTTTTTTTTTTTGGAATGGTTATAATTTCTAACCAAACTCTAACCTCAAATTAAGATTATTAGTTTTGGATTGGTATCTTTAACCTCGAGTTAAGGTTCTGAGATTGAGCCTCAACTTTTTGCATATATACCTTGTGCTTCATTATCAGGTGAAAATTTGAGCACGTCAGTAAACCACGAGGAGACCCGGGTAGGGTAAGGGCCCATAAAAATTCAGATTTCGTGTGAACCGCTCGATCATCTTGATCGAGCGGCTCGAGCATCCTCGCGGTTGACTGCATATCCCTACATTATTGCTGAGGATCCGCTCACTACATGTGAATGATCAACATCCTGGAGAGAGCATGATTTCCATTTTTTACGAACAAATTTGAGGCTGGGTTATTATTCAATATTATTGTGTCGTTAATCACTCAAAATTTCTTTGAAAAATAAATTAGTTATGGCTACAAATTCCCTTAGGAGACGTTCCGATAGGGGTAACCCCCCAAAATCCACACTTTTAACTCACTAGTGGGGCCCACTCCCTTCCCATCAAAAAAATTATATATTATACCATCATATCATCTAAAAATTATAAAATACTCAACTTCTACTCATTACAAACTTCCATACAATCATATCACAACAGCTACCCACTTTTTGAAATTCTAATACAATCATATCATAATAACTACCTACTTTTTCAAATTTCAATACAATCACATCACACAAACCCTCCCAACCCTTAACCCACCAACCAAACACACTAACACAAAAACAGGATTATCCACCTCTCGATAACCCACCAGCCGAACGCCACCTTAGGTCTCAAAGAAATACGTTCAAAGATATAAAAAAGAATGCATAAAGTATAATACTTGAAAAATGTTGAAATACCAAGGGATATAATACGTGAAAATGACTGAATATCCTTCGTCAGAAGAAATTGTATGTGCTGGTTATGCTTCCGTCGAGGACTTGGGTGTAAAATATCTTGTTCATCGACTACGTTGATCTTTCTTCTTAGATGAAGGCGATGAAGCTCTACCTCAGTAGCAATGTGATGAATCCCATATTCAACTCAAGATCTCAATCTTGAGGTCAAATCCTCTATAAACAAAGGTAATTTATAGCTAAGGTTTGTTGGACACGCGGGCCTATGACGAGCCATTATGCAATAAATGTTATTGCAGATACCATTCCCTAATCTGAAATGAAGAATAATTAATTTGCATAATAGGTCCTTTAGTACAAGTAGGGTTATGTACCACGGTCATCTTGATGTTCATACAATTGTTGATTCAATAGTTGAATCATAAAGGCTGATACTTGGGTGATGTCTAAAGAGTTAGATAGAGGACTCATCAAGCAATGTCAAGTGATTATTAAGAGAGGATCTCCAGCCTGAGTAGGAGATGGCAATCCTTTCTTCTTTTGGCTGCTATCTAATCAACCTCTTGGTTCATATCCTCTACATAGGAATAGAGATTCGAGGTATCGGATAAGTTAGGTCAAGGAGTTGACTTAATGAGATCGAGATAATCTAAACCTATGCCATTTACCTTCGCGATATAGGCATGCATCCTTTAACCAAAGACATATGTGTTATTATATATTTGAACATTGGCAGACTGATAGATTGGTGATCTAATCAAGCTCTATACACCGGCGAGCTAGTGTGCATACAAAGGGCATATAAGTAATATGACCTCTCAAAGGGATTATACATGTTTATCACTAAATCGGTAGAAATGAGCTCACTCATGACATATTGGGAAACAAATTCATGCATGGTCATCTCGCTTTGGAAGCTTGACTGAATTTGTAGGTTTGATATATGCATTTGGAAAGTATATGATCGATACCAACTCCCAATGATCAAATGAGAAAGTTAATGATAAAATCCTAGAGAAGACAGTCTAAATAAGATCTAAAACTTCAAGTTTATTCTAGGTCTTCCAGCATGCAAGATGTATGGGTACTAGGAATACTCGAGGATGAGGTAATCCTAAACGAATGTATAACCTTGACGCTTCCATTTCAAAGGAGTGATGAAATAGATTTGGATTTTAGTGACTCCTCTCAATAGAGAAGTAATCTAATATTTTTCCAAATATTGGACATTGATCTAAATACGATTTAGACGCAATGAGAAGATTAGATTTACGGCTTTGATTTAATCAAATATTTTTAGGGAGGTCCTCGAGATCCTAAACTTGAGATATGATCTCAATATCCAAGTCACTATACGTGGAACATACAATCGTACTGTCATTATCTTCAATTTCTAGAAAGAGTTCAAGAATAAATCCCTTATTGATAATGTTTATCGAGCAATTGAGATAATTTGGTAATTAAATATGATTTAATTATCATAAAATGATTTAGTATAATTCATATTATTTGGGCACATGAGTAGAGTTATCTTGGATAACTAAATGTGATTTAATTATCAAAGATATGATTAATGTGGATATCATTGTCCATAATAATCTTGTATATTATAATTTGGATTTTATAAAAATGTTAGAGAGATTTAATTACAAATATAATTACAATTATATGTTGTGAATTGGATTCACAATAAACAATTAATTATAAATCCAAACTGTATATTATGTTGGATATATGAATATGATTCTTTTTTGTCAATGGCATGATTGATTGTTTCATAAATTTAAGAGTAAATTACACAAAGGAGTAGAGGAAGGAGCTGGAAGTGGATGCGGAGTGGGAGGACCTTGTGGAAGCGGTGGTGGTGGTGGATGGCAGAGGAGAAGGAGGCAACGGCGGTGGAAGGGAGGGGAATAGTGGTGGAGGAAGTGCCCCCAAATCATGGACGATGGGGCGAGGTAGACGACGACGATGGAGTCGAGGACCTGGGATAGTGGCGGAGGGAGGAGGGGGTTGCAGGGGCGGAAGGGAGGGGGACGGTGGCATAAGGGAGGGAATGTTTTTGGGGGTAATTTGGTCCAAAATTTCTCCAAGTAAATGTACGTCTCCTTCTCCCGTTGGAAAAGGACCACATTGTGACTGAAATAATACATTAAATACCTTAATGTTACTTTTTAAAGTTTAGGGACTACATTGGAATCGAGTGTATAGTTCAGGGACTTTTGTGTAATTTACTCTAAATTTAATTTGGGATTATTTTTGTAAAGATAAATTCAATAAAATAATAGTTATTGTATATTTTTATATAATATAATATATATTAAAGAAGGCAACTAACCACCTAAAAGGTGGTAGTCCACCTTGAACCATTCAAGGAGGGATGGCGGTTACCTCCTTTAATTATCTATATATTATAATTAAATTAAAATGAATTAGTTATTATCTCGATAAAAGGGTATAATTAATTTATTTTAATTATTTGGTTGTTGCAAATTTGTAGCAACAAATCATGAACATTGATTAATAACTTCTTAATCTAAACCGTTGGATTAAGAGAGCACATGGATTGAGATCCATGTGCATGCAATTAGTATAAAAGGAAGGGTAGCCCTTGCCTTTTACATGACTTGAATTCCAAGAGGAATTAAACTCTCTCTATCTCTCTCTCTCTATAGACTCCCCCTTCTCTATATCAATATAGTGGCCATCCACTTATAGACTTAGAGAATCTCGTAGTCACTGCGATGTCGTTGTATTGTCGAATCAACTACTCATGGATCTCCGCCTTCTTTGGTGCCTCTTGCTCGTGGAGAAAACATCGGATCTCGTGAGACGAGATCAGAAGATTATCCACTTAGATCATCAACTTGGATTGTGAGGAGCATGCATTTCATCAACGTGCTTGCGAGCATCTACTTCGCTAAATCGGACTTGAGACATGTGATCTCTTACTTTAGAGGCACGATCATAACCAATCTTCAAGAGGTAAACCTAATACTCGTTTGTGATTTAGATGACATGATCTGAGAAGTATTCTTGGATCATGTGGTTTCATCACTTTGATTTTTTAAATTATGCTGCCACGAGCGACTAGTATGACTAGTCGCTCCCGATTATATATAATGCAATCTTCACGCTTCCGTGATGCGCTTAAGGTTCTTCCCATAACCTTCAAGATACATGATTATTTTTTTCTTTAACTGAGGTAATGGTGATCAACTTCAAAGAATGCAATGTGCATCAAATGGTTGTTTCTTAATTATTGAAGTAAATGTTGTTTTTTAATCTAAGAAAAAAAAACTTAGCCTCTATATCGATGTTTGTCTTTAGTGCTAAGTGATGAATACCCATTTCATCACTCTTTATTCTTTTTATTTTAGCTACAAAACCTTTGCCAAAACACATGTATATTCTTGTAAATATCAATAATTGTCAAAATGCATACACGTTGTAAAATTAAATAATTAGCATGTTTTCGTGCATAAATAAAAGAATAAAGAGATAAAAGAAAAAGAGGGAGATATTTAGAATAAATATTGAGCGACCTAATCCCAAGGGAGGGCTCAGTAATGGGCCTGACCGTATAAAAACCCAAGTAGAGAGAGATAAGGAAGCTCATGTGTATATACCTGTAAATATATAAAAATAAATATTTTCCTCTAAATAAAAATGGGTTGTATTTATTTGCAAATATTTGTAAATCCAAAATCAAAATAAAAAGATTAAAAAGGAAATAAAAACATCCTTCCTTGTGTATATTCACCATGTACATAGAATCATGTATCTATTCATTTATCCCTATAAATAACCAATTAAAATTCCCATAAAAATTGTACATATTCTATACTTCATAATATAAATAAAATAAAATAAAAACCATAAAAACACAAAATAACATAAAAAGAAATAAAATAAAAATCAAAATAAATATTGTACATATACCATGTAAATAAATGTACATACCTATTAATTTATCCTTTGTAAATAAATAATAAAAAATAAAATAAAAATACCAAAATATTCCAAATTTTATTCTATAAATAAATAAAATATAAAATTGTAATAAAATGTACAAAAATAAATAAATTAAAAATTAAAAATAAAAAATTCAATATTGTATATATACCTGTATATAATACTATATTGTAAATACCTAATTTTTATTTCAAAAAAGTAAAAGAAAATTCACCAAAAATTAATTTAAAATAAAAGAAAACATTTTATGTTTTGAGTTTTTCAAAATTCGACCTATTTCTATTTATTATTGAATTTACGAAATTTGAATAATTTGCGGGCTCTGATTGGTCACGGGGATGTTGACCCCGGTCAACTCTCCCCCTAGGACCACCAGAGCCGAGTTTGACTCGCCCGACGCGATTTCTCCGACTTTTCCTCGCTCAACCTGATTGCCAATCACCTAAACCCGAGCTCTATTCCTTCATTGTAGATCCGAGACCCACGCCCGGAGGTTAGCCTCCAGGCGTGCTCCGAGTGTCTCGCCCGATCACCTTTTAGCCGGACCCCTAGGACTATATAGCCTGACCTCCGACCCGCACTTTCACTCATCTTTTGGCTCCACATTTCTCCACCCTAGGACCTCCATTGCTTCTCTCCTGAGTGACAGCTCACACGATTGGCCGTGTTGCATCGAGGAGGGAGTGATCAGACCATCAATCCGGCAACCTAGCGCCGCCGTGCGCCGCCCAGACGTGGTGCTCGAGCCTCGGGCATCGACAGCCCTCGAGGCTAGGACCCAAAGCTCCGTCAGCTCGTCCCCACTCGACATCGACCATCAGGTAGCCTTAGTTCCTTCTATCTTTAGCTAATTTCCATTTACCTCCAAATTGCCCCTTCGCCGTCGACCGTCGATTCCGACCACCTCCCTCACCATATCGATCATCGGACGACACCCTCACCTTCGTCCTTCTCCCACGCACGTTCTCCACCCTTTCGTTCAACCAGTTCGCACAGGAACTGGGATTCGAGCTCCCTCGCCGTCGCTTCGCCGGAGCTCGTCCATTCTGACGCACCGACCATCCCCATCGCCTCTAACCGAGTCGAGGCACTTTGCCATCGACCCAAGAGCACTTTTGTGCCATTTTGCAGGTCTGAGGAGGACCATCTGAGATCCTCCATCTTCAGCACAGGAGCTTGAGCTCCGCCGTCGTCGCCTGGGCTCATCGGAGCTCCTCGGCGTCATCGGAAGGGCTCTTTAGACGCGGGAGGCTCAGGCGCTTCGTCTTCGATCATCAGTAGCCCTTGAGGAGGACCACCGTGCGCGTACTGGGCTGGCGAAGTTCACTGGCCACCTGTTCTTCGTGGATCCTCCAGAGCCGTCCATCTAGCCCTCCAGCTCCAGATTAGATCGCAGCCGTTCACTTGAGGAGCAGCCATCACCGTCCGATCATTGGGGGATAGATCTGGACCGTCAGATCAGCGAGGGTTAGCCACGGCTTACAGCAGCCGTTGATCTTCCACGTGGCTAGCTCTCCACCATCAGATCATAGTTGAGGGCTCCTTTGTCGAAGCGCCATCATCCACCACCGTCAGATTCGCCACGCGGCGTCCATCCAGCCCTCCGCTTAAATAAAGGGTAATTTGTTCTTAGGCCCTTAGCTTATTCGTCTTTAATATTTAGTCCTGTAAATATTTAGTTAAGTTGTTTTCATTTTGGACATTTTGCATAGTGGACCTGGTAGTTTATTGTATTTGCTTTTATACCCCTGTACGTTGTGGGACACATGCTTCGTCACGTGCTTTCGTGGTAAAATTGCATACATGGGCCTGTAGTTTCTGGTTGTTATGAAATGAAAAGATTTTTTTAATATTTGCACATATACCCCTGTGAATGTTTTATTTGTGCATGTGCTGAATATCGTGGGAATTTTATACTTTCGCCCCTGGACTTTTAGTACGTGTTACTAATTGGTCTAGGGACTTAAGTTAATTACAAAAAGGTCCCTGAGTGCCCAGATCACGCGCGTGGCACGGGAGATCTTGGACATTTTGCACCGGGACCCCCTGGGTTTCTTTGCTTGTTATTTTTAGGCCCCTGCAAGGTATTTTTATTACGATCAGGTCCTTATGACTGTGGGCTCTTGATTGTTTTGAATAAAATATCAAATCTAGTCCAAATCAAGTGAAAATTTGATAAGTCGCTCTTGCCAATGTGTAGAAGTTTCACTGAATTTTGGGAAATTTTTGGAGCCATTTTGTTATTTTTAAAAATTCAAAAACACCCATTTTCCTTACTGAAGATTTAAAATTCACAAAAATTATTAAAACATCTTTAAAAATTACAAAAAATTCAGAATTTGTTTGTTTTGTTGTGTTTGATTTTCTGACCAATTTTGGTCATTTTTGGACTTACAAAAATTATAAAAATTAAAAAACCTTGAAAACCTCATAAAAATTCTGATAAACAATAGAAAAAACAAAAATTCATGAACTCAGTTGCTGAATTTTCCTTTTTATTTCTATTTTATAGAAAAATACTTCCAGGCTATTTGAAGGCTATTATATATTTTATTTTGGCCTTTGAAGCCCGGCTGGACAACAACACTGTTTCCCTTTTTTATTTCATTTTTATAAAATTCTATGAAAATCAGAAAATTACCAAATATTCACCAAAAACATAAAAAATTATAAAAATATAAAAATATTTTTGATTGAATTTTTGGATTCATTTTGAGTGATTAAATAATTGTTGATAGTTGCTTGTTTTCTTGTTTGTTGATTTTCTTTATTAATTTAAAAATCCAAAAAAATTTAAAAATATTAAAAACCCACCAAAAATAATTTTCTTTTATTTGTTTTTATTTTAGACTACTTCGTAGGCTGCGAGGTCAACCCATGCTCCTTGAGTTCGACCCTAGGCGCTATACCAGGTTAATATCATAGCTAGACCGCTATCTTGAGTTTCATCGATTTTTGCCTTTGTTTGGTGGTCTGAATTTTTCTTGATTGAGCACTCTGATTCTCGAGCGACTGAGGTCGCAATGACCGCTTCTGATTTATCTACCTTAGTTGCTCGGATTTTTCGCTCATCACTAAGTAAAACATAGATCCATTATTTTATGATACAATTGTTTCATATTGGGAAGTATGTTATTTGCTTCATTTATATATTTTATTTTCCATATATTATTTGTTTTACGATATTTATTTTTTGGAAGTATCTTCTTTAAAGGAAGAGATTTCTTTCGGATCGTATCACATATGATGTTTGTTATTCTCTCTTGATAATATTATTTTTCATATATTATTCGCTGAGGATGTTATTTAGGTTAGCATAAACTTTCTTTCCATTTGGTCTAATTTTTTACGAAGTCGATGATCATTGATAGCATACATATAAATACATATTTGTCCATACATTGCTCTTATCACGTAGGAAAGATAATGATGATATCTTTTGACAATTTAATATATTTAAGCATTTATTTTTTCACTAGAAATGATGATGTGATTTGGATTTATTTTTTAACCTACCTTGCAGCTTTTGAAGGCCAAGAACCAACACATGATTGGATAGTTGAGGAGGAAGAAAGCCTTCATGCAGAAGTACACTTGTGAACATGCCTATGAACTTGTCAATTCCATTTACGAAGCATTGCTCTCCAATGTACCGCTCTTTGATTCCGAATCACAACAAGCGAGGGCATATCCGACCCATAACGTAACCTGCCTCTCAAGCAGTGAATGCATCTATCCCCGAACCAACCAACCAACGAACCCCAACTCAAATCGAGAAAATACCTCTTCATAATACCTCTTCATAATAAAAATCCAAACCTCTATTATATAATTGTTTGGTTCTTAATGATAAAAAAAGTTAATATCTACCGCGAAGCGCAAATAAATACATCATAATTAAAAGGGGTTCACACTAAATAACCGTCCAAATAATCATGTGATCTTGGATACCTTGGTACACAGTTGTGTGGTAATCACGCATGTCGTTTTCTTCGCGCGTAAGGGAGACGGAAAACCCGCGTATTCCTCGCACAGACTCCGACGCGGCTTTCCTAATTCCCGCCGGCCTCATCTGACCCGTTGATTGTTATCCGAACCGCTTGATCACGACCGTTCGGAATGCTATCGCCTCGGCCGGCCCTTTATATAAAGGAACCTCCCCTTGCTCTTCTCCCCGGAAAGATCGTCCCTTACAAGTATTAATCTTCCGCTCTGCGGTCGGCCGTGATTGAATCAGGTTCTGCTCTAGGGTTTTCTCGCCAAGTTTTAGCATACGATTTGAGATCCTCAGATTGGCAGATTGGCATCCTTGAATTTGATTTTAATTTATAGCAGTTTAATCTCGTCAATGGTCTCTCATACATCTGAAATGTTTTCTCGAAGAGCCCCGAGGTTACATGTCTTCTTTATAGGGTTATGATCGCGATCTGATTCCTGCTTCAAGAGTCGCGAGTTTTGACGTCAGGATTTCTCCAAATCTAACTATTGGCCGATTCGATCTCTCAAGGCAATCTGTAATCGTTGCTATTTTTGATCGCTTAATATGCTTCTTGGCGATCTTACTATGAACTGTGTGATGATCCACGAAGCCACAAAGTTGAAGGTTTGGTTTAGGGGTCGTATCAGTATCTGAATTACGATCCGGGGTTCGGGATCTTGCCATGCTCTATATTTAAAAAAATTCATTTACAGATTTTGATGCGAGCTTTCCGCAGTTTGGACATGATGGTGATCTCTGATGTCGTTTGTTATCATTCAGTATCTTTACTTGGAGATCATACAAGACGGTGGGGCCTGGAGTTAATTGGGTACCGAATCATTCAGTATCTGATTACCTGATGTTAATAGTTACAATTTTGTGATTCGGGCTGGCTTAAGTCATTCTGCAGCCATGGTTGGTGCTTTAAAGTGAAATTGCAGGTTTTGTTTGGTGTTGGCAATTGACGTTTGACGTGATGAGCTCCCCATAGTATATTATATTGTTATTCTATGATCTGAGTTTTTTTATGAGAATCATGGACCACAGATTTTAAGGTCTTAAATCATGTTCATTGCCATCTTTAAGAAACAACTATTACGATCAGATAGCTTCTCAGTATCTTAATTGAAATTAGTGTTATTTCAAAGATTTTAAAGAAATAATTATTGAGATAGTGTCATTTGAAGATTTTGAAGAAATAATTATTGAGATAGTGTCATTTGAAGATTTTGAAGAAATAATCTCCTAGAAATGATCTTCAAGGTATAAGCAAGTGTATCTATATGTGTAAGAAGATGAATAGTAATATTAGTCTTGTAGAGGGTTTTACTTGATAGGATACTATGAGTTTATATTACGTGTTGTCTTATATCAACTTTTTCCTAGGTAATCCATTATCAAAATCAGCAAAGCATTTTTAACTTACCATTGCATGTCATGTGAGTTGGCAATTTTGCATTGGTCTTTGGATATTCAAGTTTCAGTAAAATGTTAGGTAAGAGACTTTCCTCAAAACTGCAGATACTTGACTCACATGCTATTAGTATTTGTAATATGGTGATGAAAATTTTTCCATGTTGCTGACGTGACAATTCCCACTGCTAATAATTGTGGTTGGGTACTATAGCATCCTCTCTCTATTTGAAGCTTATCAATCGTGATATTTCTATGGAGATGGCCTAATTGTGCATGTATTCCAATTTATTCATGTTCTTTTTAATCTATGGGCCTGTTATTGGTAAGTGGATCTTCAAAAATGGATGTTTTGTACGAGCACAGTGAGAAAGTGAATTGGAACAGAGTGGCAAGTTATCAATTTGAAGATTAAATAAACGCAGTCCTGCATTTGTGCCACAATCTTCAAGATTCAAGTGACTACTTCAATACGACCAAGACATTAGTTTTTTCTCCTTAATGCCTTTGTAAGTCTGAGTTGTTTTCAGTTACAAGAAAATTCCACACTCCAAGTTAAAATATCCAAATGCCTAGGAAGAAACCCCTCTTGTACATGATTTTTTGTTGATTCAGTGATACGGTGATCCCAGGGTCAAATTGAAAAATAAACAAGTATTCTACATTCATGATATCATCTTGAAGGTTCAGGTGAGTATTAGGAAGATTAAAACTATTATTACATATTTATAAAAGCTTTACTTGATAGAATACTTCTAGAATACTTGAAAAGTTGAAAGTATGCGGTTTACATAGTTGATATGTAGATAAGCCTTCTATTGTGCAAGTTATGTCACAACTAGCATGAGTATGTTTGGAGGTTGAATTCATGTTTGGATAGCAGTATTTTTTATTTTTCTATTTAAGTTGATGAATATTATATAGGATTATTGGAATTCTTTCATATGAGAGGAGACATCATCAAAACATGTTTTATTTTAGTTTTGTAGAAGTTGTTTTTATTCTTATATATTTGAGAGTTTGGTGATCTGCATGTACTTCATTGTAGGTCTTTTATTGCATCCGTAAGAATTCCATTTCCTTCTTCATCTTTGCTTTCGGGATCATTTCACTTCCTTTAATGACATGCTATGAACCTTATTTACATTAGAAGGTAAAGTCTTTCTTATATCATTTCACTTCCTTTAAAGACGTGCTACAAACCTTTACATTAGAAGGTAAAGTTGTGTGGTGGGTTGGGATAAATGTTTTTATTAATTTCTTTATTGTTGTTGGCACTCAGTTAATGATTTTAATGTTTTTAAAAACTTGTATTCTATACCATTATATTTGGTAATGTACAGTAGTTCTGCAATTTCTAACAATCAAGCGCTACCAAGATGACAATGGAAGAATTATAATTGAATCATGACCGTGGATTTCTAATGCCTTGTTTTTTAATATGGACGATTTTAGGGTGTCATTTTTGGGTTTGTCTACTAGAAGGGGCTATAAATGTTTGGTTGTAGTCTCGAGAAGATATGTTATTGCTTGTACTTGTGGATTTGATATTACTCTTGCAGAGTCTACGCTTTCAGTTCTCCGCTTCTATAATAGGTGATCGATAGCTATTGTGCTCTCCTATTTAAAATTTAAAATATAAATAATAATAGAACATTATCAGACAAAGGGAGATACAAATAGACTTAGGATCCTTGGTATCTTATCCAACTTTGTTTTTCAGTGTTCAAGCGGAAAGTGTGGTATGAGGAGTTTTATGCAAGTTCAGTGGTGTTTTATTTTGAAGCCTAAATTTTATTGGACGTCATGTTATTTGGTTGGCTTGTTTTGTGGATGTGAGTGGCAAGTTTAAAGTGGGAAAGACGTAGATGACATGATATTGTTTGGAGGCGAATTTGAAAGGGTTACATCAAGAATAAAAGAATGCTTGAGAATCCGTTGTATCATTAATGGTGCAATCTTTAGAGTGCTTCAAGATGTAGCCTCAAGATCTCTTGGACATCTTGTTCTTCGTTTGATTATTATCTTAATGGTGGAAGGGGCCAGTTGAATATTATGATTGACCCACTATGAAATTTTTTTTTTTTTTGAAACCAACTATGAAAATTTGAAGAAGTGTTTTTATATTTAGAAGGATTGGTGCTCTTGTCATTGTTATGCTGATGCTTTACTTTGCCTGAGAAAAAATATCTTCGTTCGTTAGAAGGTTTCTGTGACCAATAGCTGCAGATGCATTTGGGTGATTCCATACTTGTGGTATTTGTCAACATTTCTTTTATAGTTAGTCCGAAGCGGTTTCAAAGATGATTGTTATGTGGTCTGAGCAATATTTGGCTGGACCATCTGAATAACTGAAGCTACTCAACTTATATGTTATAAAGGTACTCAACTTACATGTTACTTTCTCAGTTTCATGAATTTTTGAATGAATAATTGAGGGTACTTGTCTTGAATGTTACTAGTCTTGGTTACTTAGAGAAGTCTTGGCTAGTTGACTAGAATGTTTTATTACTTGATTTTTGGGATCTGTTGTTTCCTGGTTGAAGATTATTGAGACATGATTGTAGTTTGTTGCCATGGAGCAATTTTAGAAGATTTGTTATGGTTCAAATATAGTTTTTGTGTTGCTAGAATTAGCTTTTGGCAACTAGGAATAGAAATGGATATTGTTGTGCTCATATTTATTAAGCGGCCAGGCGTACTTAGGCATTTTTATTATTTTTTATTTTATAAACACTTATGGAAATTTTCATAGGTTTATGGTTCAATTGCCACCATATTTTTTTATCATGATGTTGGGGGTCCACCAAAATTTCAATTCCTACCCTTTCTTTTTCAACATCTTAATTCCAAACCCTTTGGTATGCGAGAGCAGATACATTTTTTGCCCACACAATTGTGTAAAACTTTGGTATTCTATCTCTTAATCATATTGGTTTGCATCATTCCTCAAGCAAGCTTTGCGGTTGGATGGATCTTCTGTGAATATGGGGGGACCGAGTAGAGCATATTTTGTCTTCACATTATAACGAAAGGTGGAGCATGACCACTTTCCAACCCTGAAAAAGAACCCATCTGACTATTCTCCTTTTCTTTCATTTATTTGTGCCTGGTCTATTTTTTATTTTCGGTCTCCATCCTTTTGCTTCAGAGTCATTTCAAATCTCAGGTTGTCATCCATTGGTCCCTGTACTGCTTATCTTTTATTTACACTGCATTTTTAGCTTCCTTAGTTCTCCATTTAACTATGCTATATCGAATTGCTGAGTACAATATTTGCACACATGAAAAATGACATCCTTGCATGTTAAATGCTTAGAACAATCATGTCTTTCCACAAGCTTCAGTAACACTAATAAATCTATAAAGAAATCAATTTTTCTATCAATTTTAATTGCCACACAGCCTTGTCGAGACAAGAAATTGCGCATGCTTTGGGATGCCCGCCAAGGTGTCCCAAGACATGCGCCATTTCTTGTCTAGACAAGACGTGCAGGGCACCTAGGTGCGTCTAGGCGCACGCCTTGACATCTATGATTTTGCTAAACAGACTGGTGTACTTTATATTACAACAAATAGTGTAGATTCAACATTTTTAATTTATCATGTCAGTTTTTTGTCTGAGATTATAATGCATACTTTCTACATGATATAGTTGAACGGAATTTGGATTTTTTTCTGGGATTTAGTTGAGCCTATGTTTTGTTTTTGTATGAGATTTAATCCAACCTTCTTCAATTCTTAAGATATGATTCAACCTTTAATTCTAAGGTAAAGTGGGAGTAGGAGGAAAGATTTTTTTTAATAAAATTTACCAACTTTTGACTACTAGAAATGTATGTGTGCCGTACTGACCTTTATTTTTTATTGCCTTGGCAACAATGTTCCATAATTTTTAATATATTTGATCAGGTCCCTAGGAGTAAACGAGTACACTTCAATGTGAGAGAAAGGCCACCCCTGCCAATCTTCTACGGAGGAAGGAGAGAGGTTATTGATGGTATCGGTATAAAATTGATTTTTAATACATCCAATTTGTTTTGAAGATGGTGGAAGAATTGGAGTCAAATCTTTTGTTTAGGGGGCCTCAGTTCTAGATCTGAGACATAAATTGCAGAAGAAAGAGGTTAAAATGTTCCTTTTCAGCTTCTAGATGCTTTTTCTGTCTTTTGATTTTGTGCTACAACTTCAGAGAGCATGTCGTGGATACGAGGAATCCTTGGTTCTTTGGATATATTAATGGGTACTATAAGGTATGCAGTATTTTTTATTGAATGCTACAAACTTTACCTATTAAAATCAGAACATGAAAAGAACTTATTGGACTTGCTATCAAGTCCAATGAAGGTCGCTGTGAGTGTTATAGATTTTTCACATCGTTCACATTAGTTGCTCACATGCGAATGCTAAGCAGTTGCACAACAAGAATGGAAGTACTGGATTGATAATGTGGAGAATCTTTAGTATCTAAATTATATTATCTTTCTATAGTATTGCCACGGAAGGGATTTACTAGTTGGTTAGCTAAATAATCCTTGGCATCGGAAACGGTGTAGATATGGATTTTTAGTACATCCAATTTCTGAAGATGCTGGAAGAATTAGAATCAATTCTAATTCGAGGCATAATTACAAAAGAAGTGTTTTTTTCATCTTCTAGAGGTATCTTTTCCATCTTTTGATTTGGTGCTATAGTTTCATTTTTCATGCTGTGGATATGAGGTGTCCTTGGTTCCTCCGATGTATAACGGGGATTATCAGGTATGCAGTGTTCTGAGGTATGCAGTGTTCTATTTTTATTGAATACTATCAAATTTCACCTATATAAAATGGAACATAAACATGACTTGTTGGAGCATCAAGTTCTGTGAAGGTCTTTGTGAGTGTTGTTGACATCAGTTGTTTGCATGCAAATGCGAAGGAGTTGTACAACAAAAATGGATGTCCTGGATCGGAACCTTTGCTATCTAATGCTATTATTATTCTACCTCTAGTCTTGTCACTAGAAAGGTATTTGCTAGATGGATAGCTTAAATAATCCTTGGTATCTCATGTAACTTATTGTCTTCTATGATTAAGTTGGGTGTCTAGTTTGAAGACCTTAATGCTATATCTTTGTTGTTTACAATGAAGCTCAAAATCTCCTGACATCCTCCTTCCAACTGAAATTCTTATTAGGATGGGAGTGGCTAGGTGAACTGGAATCCGTTTGAAGAGTTTAAGGGATGATCCCTCTTCTATTATGAATTCAACAAAGGTATAAGTACAAATAGGCTCTATTTGATTCGATATTAGGTGCTTTATGATTGGAGGTTGCAACATGATCAAAGATTGTAGTAGAAGCTGGTTGAAGGTTATCGAGGAATTAGAGTTTCTTTCTGCAGGATACATGTGCTGAATCTTTTATTTTTGTTCTAGAATGCTTGTTCCTGTTTATCCATTTCTATCGTTTTGTTTCATGTTTTTGTATTCATGTTTGCATTCTTGTATGCAACTTGAGAACGAGCTCATTTTCTCCAAGTTGGACGATGCAGGACTTTTTAATCTGATGGTTCTTAGCAACATCTGAAGGAAGAAAGATAAGAAGTCGATTGAGAATAGCAGAACACATACCTTTTTGAATTTTGTTAAGCTTTTTAGTCTGGTTTTCCATCTCTTGTTACATATTCGAATAGCACTCCAAGGAGTTGCACAACTAGAATGGTTGTACCTGATTGATATCCAGAAGGAACTCTGGAATCTGAAGCACATTATCTTTCTATAGTATTGCCCCACAAGAGAGGGATTTGCTAGATGGATAGCTTGAAGAATTATTGGCATCTTATTGTGAACAGTATAAAATGGCTTTTAGTACATCCAATTTGTTATAAAGATATTCTGGAATCTAAAGCATGTTATCTTTCTATAATATTGCCACAAGAGAGGGATTTGCTAGATGGATATCTTGAAGAATCATTGACATCTTATTGTGAAAAATATAAAATGGATTTTAGTACATCGAATTTGTTATAAAGATGTTGGTAGAATCAGAGTCAAATCTTATTTTGAGGGGTTCAATTCTGGATTTGAGGTATAATTACAAGGGAAAGGGGTTGAAATGTTTTTTTCTGGATCTGTATTTTTTTCCATCTTTTTATTTGGAGCTACAACATCAGAGGCCATGCTATGGATACAAGGAGTCCTCTATTCTTCCGATGTACTAATGATGATTATTAGGTATGTGTTCTATTTTTATTGAATACTACAGATTTCACACATAAAAAATGGAACATAAAAATTACTTATTGGAGTATCAAGTTGTATGAAGGTCTTTGTGAGTGTAGTAGGTTGTTGACATCAGTTGTTTGCATGCAAATGCTAAGGAGATGTACAATAAAAATGCGCGTACTGGATAAGTAACCGAAAGAAACTTTGCTATTTATGGATTTTTGGTGTTTCCGTACTTGCTTATACCTCACGTCATTTTGCGATCGGTGTGAGACTTTGATCGATACGATCAAAGGCTTTAAAGTGAAGTGCCATTCGTCTAATAAATCGAGAAGTCAAGCTGAGTAATTCCCTTCGTTCTCCTTGCTTCCTTAAGACCTTTTGGTATGTATGGCCACCTAGATCTGATCCACCGGACGAGAAAGTCCATTCCGCACTGCTGCAGATTCGCCGGACTGGAAGAATTAGAATCAATTCTAATTCGAGGCATAATTACAAAAGAAGTGTTTTTTTCATCTTCTAGATTTATCTTTTCCATCTTTTGATCTGTGTGCTATAGTTTCATTTTTCATGCTGTCGATATGAAGTGTCCTTGGTTCTTCCGATGTATAATGGGGATTATCAGGTATGCGGTGTTCTATTTTTATTGAATACTATCAAATTTCACCTATCAAAAATGGAACATAAAAAGGACTTTCTGGTGTTTCCGTACTTGCTTATACCTCACGTCATTTTGCGATCGGTGTGAGACTTTGATCGATACGATCAAAGGTTTTAAAGTGAAGTGCCATTCGTCTAATAAATCGAGAAGTCAAGCTGAGTAATTCCCTTCGTTCTCCTTGCTTCCTTAAGACCTTTTGGTATGTATGGCCACCTAGATCTGATCCACCGGACGAGAAAGTCCATTCCGCACTGCTGCAGATTCGTCGGACTGGAAGAATTAGAATCAATTCTAATTCGAGGCATAATTACAAAAGAAGTGTTTTTTTCATCTTCTAGATATATCTTTTCCATCTTTTGATCTGTGTGCTATAGTTTCATTTTTCATGCTGTCGATATGAAGTGTCCTTGGTTCTTCCGATGTATAATGGGGATTATCAGGTATGCGGTGTTCTATTTTTATTGAATACTATCAAATTTCACCTATCAAAAATGGAACATAAAAAGGACTTATTGGAGCATCAAGTTCTATGAAGGTCTTTGTGAGTGTTTGACAGCAGTTGTTTGCATGCAAATGCGAAGGAGTTGTACGACAAAAATGGACGTACTGGATCGGTAACTTGAAGAACCTTTGCTATCTAATGCATATTATTATTCTTTCTATAGTCTTGCCACTAGAAAGATATTTACTAGATGGATAGCTTAAATAATCCTTGGTATCTCATGTAACTTATTGTCTTCTATGATTAAGTTGGGTGTCTAGTTTGAAGACCTTAATGCTATATCTTTGTTGTTTACAATGAAGCTCAAAATCTCCTGACATCCTCCTTCCAACTGAAATTCTTATTAGGATGGGAGTGGCTAGGTGAACTGGAATCCGTTTGAAGAGTTTAAGGGATGATCCTGAAGGATATGGAATTATCCTTAAGCGCATCACGGAAGCGTGATCGTCGTATCGGATACGACGAAGAACGACTAGTCGTACTAGTTGTTCGGTGCAGCGGAATTTAAAAAATTTATTCGATGAAACCACATGATCCGAGAACCATTCTCAGATTGTTTCATCTATAACCACAACAAGTATAATGCAATACCTCTTGAAGCGTGGTTGATCAAGTCTCTAAAGAAAGAGACCTCCTGTCTCAAGTCCGATCGTCGGCGAGACCGCTTGCGAGCGCGGGGATGAACCGCGTTGTCCTCGCAATCCAAGAAGATGAACCAAGAGTGGTTGCTCATGATCTTGTCGCACGAGATCAAACGTCTCCTTCGTGAGAGGAACTCTCCAAGAAGACGGAGAACCGAAGAACGTCGAAGCGGCAGCGCGGTGGCGATGGCGACGACGATTCCCTCCTCTAGGGTATGGTGGACGGCCATCAACAAGAGAGGGAGAAAGGGCTGGCGTGTAGAAGAAATGAGGGAGAGAGAGAGCTCCAATATATTGCAAGTTCTTAGAGAGCATAGAATGCCTCTCTATTTATAGGGTTTTGGGATCCATGGATCTCAATCCATGTGACACATAAAATCAATGGATGAGATTGATTTGTGTCAATCCAATGGCCAAGATTGTTGTTGTCAAAAGCAACAAATTTAGGTTAAAATATATTTGAAAAAATCAAATATAATTTAGTCCTAAATCAACCCAACAAATAAGGAGAGAATGTGCATGGAGATTTCATCTCCATGCACCTTCCATGTTGGACGGCCACCCATTCCATATAGGAATGGTGTGCCGCCCACTATGGGAGTCCAAGGAGGCAATCTCATGGATTCCCATGAGATTGCATATCTCCTTGATTTTTCTCTCTTATTTATTTGCAACAAATTTGTTGGATTTTATTCTTCAAAAATAATTCACAATTATATTTGAGAATATTGCATTCTTGCCATGGAAAAAATTGTGAATCATATTCACAACCCAAAACAACACATAATTCATATTGTTAATTAATTACACAATGTGTATCCAATACACATAATAATTAATCAACACATATAAATTATAATTAGCTCTCTCTAATACATTATAAATCACATTTATAATATATTATGAATAATTGGATATTTCTATCCACATTATTCTTATCCACATTAATTAAATCACATTTAATTAAATTGGATAATTTCTTCACATATCAAGATGATTAAATCACATTTAATCATTATTTCTTCATTGCTTAGATCTTATGGAATTATTCTTGAACCCTTCAAGAATAATGCAATCTCTCCGCAGATATTTGGAGATAAGGACAGGGCGATTGTATTGTTCCACGTATAGTGACATGGATATTGAGATCATATCTCAAATCCAGATCGCGGGCCTCCCATAGATGCTTGATTAAATCAAGACCGTAAATCTAATCTTCTCATTGTATCTGAATCACATTCAGATCAATGTCCAATACTTGGACCAAGATCAGATCACTTCTTTACTGAGAGGAGTCACTAAAATCCAGACCCGTTTCATCACTCCCTAGGAATGGAAGCGTCATGGTTATACAACCGTTTATGATCAAATCACCCTCAGGTATTCCCAATACCTGTACATCCTGCATACTGGAAGACTCAGATTAAACCCAAAGTATCGGATCAACTTTATACTGTCTACTTCATGGTTTTATCAGTAAGTTTCTCATTCGATCATTGGGAGTTGGTATCGATCATACACTTTCCAAAAGTGTACATCATACCTAGGTCTTGATCATATACTAAAAGTATATATCAAACCTACAAATTCAGTCAAGCTTCCAAAGCGAGACGACCATGCGCATGGAATTTGATTCTTCCCAATATCTCATGAGTGAGCTTATGTCTTCCGGTTCAGTAACTGAACCTGTATGATCCCTTTGAGAGATCGTATTACTCATATGCCCTTATATGCACACCAGCGCGCCGGTGTATAGACCTTGATTAGGTCATCCTATTGGTCTGCCAAATGTACATACTTAGACATATAGCAACACATCTGTCTCCGGTCGGAGGATGCGTGCCTATATCATGACAGCATATGATATAGGACTTTGGTTATCTCGATCTCGTTAAGTCAACTCTTTGACCTAACTAATCTGATACCTCCGAATCTCTATTCCTATGCAGAGGACCTGCATCAAGAGGTCGGTCAGATATCAGCCTTCAGAGATAGGATTGCCATCTCCTACTCAGGCTGGAGATCATCTCTTAATAATCATTTGACGGTGCTTGATGAGTCCTCAATCTAACTCTTTAGATATTCATCCAAGCACCAGCCTCTATGATTTAATAGTTGAATCAACAGCTGTATGATCATCAAGATGGCCATGGTACATAACCCTAATTGTACTAAGGGACCTATTATACAAATTATTCATTCTTCATTTCAGATCAGGGAATGATATTTGCAATAACATTTATTGCATAATGGCTCGCCGTGGGCTCGCATTTCCAACAATCTCCCACTAGCCCAAAGAGCCATTAATGGGCTAATCATTTAAACCCGCACTCATGTGACAATCATAGGCTATTTAGAAAATAGTTAGGTAAGCTGATCAGTCACTCTGTTCCCGCGAGACTATGCCAAGTCCTTTTACGGCACTTGCATATCCCCAGTAACAGTGCTCGCATCCAATGCGAATGTTGCATCTTATGCAATCAATACTCAATCTAGTTAGTTACAGTGTCTTTGACACTACAGCTTAACAATTATCATAACCAGTATTTCCATAATCCTTATCAGAATACCCTTATTCCTGGAGATCACTATCTCTTAAGGTATCCACAATTAAGACCTTTTAGATCTCTATCTATAAAGTCTTAAGTTTTTGAAGATAAGACTTCGAGATCACTATCTCAAAAATCTTGTCATATATGAAGATTTTGTTATTACTGAAACCAAGTGTTTTATTTCCATAGTAGGATTAGTAACAGTTTACTACTCCCACTGCATGGCAGCCATCTGGCTTTTGTACACATCTAGCACACACCCGGCTTCTCAGAACTGATGCCCAAGGGCAAATAGTTCTAGCATTCACTTCCTCAACTTTTTGAGGTGCTATCCCTTTAGATAGGTCAGTACCATATCTTAAGGGATGAAAACTTTTCTTGGAATTTCTATGAATAGAATATGTCCAAGGTGTACTATAAATGTGACAGTCCCAATATCCTCTTCTCTTTGCTTCTGAACAACTTCAGAACTAAGATCTGAGAGGTATCTTTGAAATCATATTTCAAGATATCGAATAGCCAGTCTATAAAACACTCATTATTATCCTTATATCATTCCAAATGATTAGGATATCATCTACATTTAGCATGATGAACACAAAGGCACTCCCACTAAGCTTCATATGGTTCATCAAGATTCTATCTGAAATCATAATCATTTATAATTTCATCAAATCTTATGATCCAACTTCAAGAAGCTTATTTGAGTCCATAGATGGATTCCTTAGCTTGCACACCTTGCTTTCCTCAATCATGAAGCCCTGGGGCTACTTCATGTGAATATCCTCAAAGAGGCATTCGTAGAGGAATGCAATATTGACTTACATCATGAAGATGCAATAGTCAAGTTATGTAGCTAAGGTTAGCAATATTCTGATGGTTTTAAGCATGGTCATCGAAGAGCAAGTCTCATTGCAAGCAATGTTTTCTCTTCTAGTGTGTAGCTTATGGCTACGAACCGTGCTTTGAAGATCTCTACCTTCTCATCAGGTTCCCTGTCTCTTGAAGATCCATTTACACCTTTACAGGTCTTACCCATATAGGTGGATCCTCGAGGGTCCATACACAACACTTGTATATGAAGTCTACATTAGACTTTTATTGCTATCCATTTATCCATGCTATGATCTTCAGAAGCTTCATCACATGAAGTTCGATCATTGTCAGATTTCTCTAACACATGGAATCCATCCTCAAACTCATTTGAAGAGGTATTAGTGTTTCATCTTTAATTGTCCCTTTAGTTTCCAATTTCAGGAGTCTCATTATCTTCTCAAAGAAAATGAGTTCCTATACTTCATTTTCATCTTGATTCTCAAGAGTCTCAACCTCTAAGAATCACATTCTCGGAGATGAGATATTTTAAGAATCTCAAGGTCATAAAGTAGGTATCCAATACCATCCTTTATTTTCCTAATGAAGCAGCACTCTCAAGTGCTAGATTCCAAGATACATGGAACCTTATTTAGGATATACATTGTAGTCTCTACTACACATATATACCTGGAAACTAAGGGATAATTATGCTAAAATTCAACATTGATAAGATCATGTCACACATGATCCAATTGTATCTACCTATAACTCTTTTGAGTTAAGGTGTGTTAGGAGGATTGAGATAGAAATGATATTCATATCTCCATAAGGTATTCTTCGAATTTATCTAGTAGGTACTTGCTACCTAGATTAGATCAAATTCATTTTATCTTCCTTCAAACTTTGGTTCTAAACCAAAATTAATGAAATCTTTGAACATTTCAAAGGTTTCTTAGGTGAAGAGAAGAAATCTCATATCATACAATCATCAATAGATATCACATATCCATAATGTTTACTATGATACAGATGATCTGCATACATCAATATGTATGAGATCCTGAATACCTTGACATCTTACACCATTCCCAAAGAAGGGTGTATTGGACATTTTTACTTTGAATACAATATTCATAAGTATGTAACTTTTGAAATTTTAGACATTCTAAAGTTTCATCTCTTACTAGTCTTTTGATCAAATCAATAGACAAATGTCTAAGGCTCGATGCTAGATCATTGTCAAATGATCTTCATCCTCCTATTGATCTTAAGGTTTAATTTCAGTATTTAGAAATGTTAATGAACCATTCATTAATTTTCTAATTTATTGGAGTCCACTAGATTATTAGATTACAATCTGAAATATATCCATCATAACTCTTTATGATAGTTCTATCTCAGAATTCATGTTTATTTCCAACCTTTAGAAACAAACAATGAGTGTATTCTAATGTCTAGATCATAGAGACATTCTCTAAGACTAAAGGGCTCTCCCACTGAAATTAACAAGTCTATCAATACAGCAGAGACTGTTGCAACAATTGCATCAATATCCATGTTGATAACTATAGACCTTAAGATCAAATTTTCTGGTCTTCTAAAACATATGCAACCTATTGCAAATGTCATCAGAAGATTGAGATACAATTATTTGACTTTATCTTATTCAATAAGTAAGTCAATATCAATGATTTATGTAGATTATTCTGATGCTCCATCCGAGTCCTTTTCTAAGGATTCTAGACAGACTTGATAGTCATACTATCAACACATCAACTTATTGCAGTATTGGCACTCATCCAACTCTTTGAATGTCATATGGAAGTCACAGAAGTCCAGTCAACTCTTTGACTTTCCTTCTTTCTTGGGTCCAACCCATGCTTCACTGCGCTCCCTTTATCTATAAGCAATCATTGCCCAAGACAGAGGATCTCTTATTTTAAATTCAAAAGAATTCAAAGTAAGAGTTGTTCAACATTTATACATGCTTCATTAAATTCATACAATATGAATATTATGAAGCTTCATGAATAACTAGAGTATAAACAGTAGAATGATGACACTCATCATCTACATCCATTTAAACCCTAAAAAACAAAGGTTCAGGTAGGTACTCAAACAATTTGAATACATCATCTCTTTACAGAGCCACCATTCTGCATGATGCAGTGAACCATGTCATTCATGATAAATGTTAAGAGCACATATGTATGCCATAATATCTTCTTAGATTTTATAAGGATTATATGACAATTATGATCATCATCAACATGTCACTTCCAAAGTACATTTGATGATACCAAGACTATAGAGACGTACAAACCCTAGGGTTGTAGTCCTATCATCTATTTAATTGTCATTCCTCAATATTATGAGGAAACTTGCACATTGCAACCACATACATTATGTGTCCAATTGCAAGTACAATATCTGGATCATGAGTCTAATCCATGATATTTTACTGGTTATTATTGAGTATATCATTGAGTGGGTTTTAATGAAGGATTATCTGAAATAAGAAATTTGCATAAATATATAAATTTATATTTTACTTTGATTTAGGAATTTTTATATCAAAGTTGTCTTGCCATGTCAACATTGAAAGTTCATTCCCTTAATCACTTTTAATGTAAGAGATATACTTACCATTATATCTCTAGCAAGATCTGGGATCTCCTTCCTTATCTTTGTTGCATCCCAATAATATGAGAACCTATAACTCGGATAAGAAGAAGCGGGAACACATTCCGCCTTGCAAGTCCAACTTGCATCTCCCAATTCGGTCTTTAACACCCGGGCCCACCACCCCTAAGGCGATGTTGACCCGTCATTAATTGAACCAACCGTCAACAGGAATACAACTCGCTATGCGCAATCCAATATCGCCCCAATAATATGAGGACCCGATACTGGGGTCACTACGCATACGTCCTTACTCTTTCGAGAAGCGAAGAGCCCGATCCAGATGCGCTTGCATACAGGAGCTGTCACTTCGGACAGGCGTCTCCCACATGCAATCCCTGGCGACGGAACCCTCCGCCTTGACGGGAGACCATGGATGTCACTTATGTGATCCTCCACCTCATATTCAAATTTTAATTAATTATCGTGAATCACATTCACATAATTAATTCTTCCAAGAGAATTATTAGCTCTAATCATATTAGAGTATTTCAATTGGACATAATCAATTTAATCATATTAAATTAATTATCAATCCAATTCAATTAATCAAACTTGATTATTTTACTTGAATACATATATGGTAATATCTCAAAATACGTATTAATTCGAATTTTAATAATTAGAAAAATACATCTTAATCCCTCGGACATTATCCCGGCCCTACCCGCTGTCATGGCCAGTACCGACGAGAGTGGGACGGACCACATACGTTGCAACCCGCAACCCTAATGCTCTCCGACTAGGCACCATATCCGCCTCGGGAAAGGATAATGCCAAATTGATTAATTTGTACTTGAGATGATCATCGGTTCTTCAACCGAAATTGTACCATATAGTAATAATCAAAACATTTTTTATTATAAGGAAATTTGCTAGACAAATTCCCAAATCCTATTCAAGCATCAAGTTTGAAAGATTGTGGTTTCCAATTATGATTTAGATCACATCTTAATCAATTATTGGTTAAGGCAATGTCATTTAAGGGAATAATTATCATTAAATATTTCACAAATATTTATGCACAATTATTCTAGGAAATTAAACAATTTAATTTCACTAAATGATTAAATGACAATCACCAATCAAACATTAAGTTTGATGAATGTGTTTCCAATTAAGATTTAGATCAAATCTAATCAATTAATTGGATGAGGCCAAGTCAATTATGTAAATAATCATCTTCAAATATTTCACAAATATTTTTCATGATTATTTCACGAAATTAACAATTAATTTCACTAATTGACAATCACTTGGTTCTTGATTAGGACTGTAATTTCAGCAGTGACCCCTTCTTACTAAAATTAGCATATCTCAATCATATTAAATCCAAATTAGACAAAATCAATTTTCATAGATTGCTAATTTGATTTAGGACAGAATCCAAGTGATGTTGCACACATTGCGAGGCAAGTTTAAACAGTAATTAACATTTTAATCACGTTCAGATCTACAGTTCCCGCAATAGTGTATACATGTTCATTAAAACAACCATATCTAGAGCATACGAAATCCGATTTACGTAAACTCAGTTCCTATGGTTTCCTTATTTAATGGGGAACAAAATCCAAGTATTAAATTCGTGTTTAAACAATTTAAACAGTGCCGAATTTATTTACTAAACAGATCTGCGAAATCAAATGCGATGAAAACTTTCGCGACCTAAACGAACCCAAGTCGTCCTCGGTTTTTCGAATCATATTCGAAACCGTCGACCTAAGGCTCTGATACCACTTGAAGGATATGGAATTATCCTCAAGCGCATCACGGAAGCGTGATCGTCGTATCGGATACGACGAAGAACGACTAGTCGTACTAGTTGTTCGGTGCAGCGGAATTTAAAAAATTTATTCGATGAAACCACATGATCCGAGAACCATTCTCAGATTGTTTCATCTATAACCACAACAAGTATAATGCAATACCTCTTGAAGCGTGGTTGATCAAGTCTCTAAAGAAAGAGACCTCCTGTCTCAAGTCCGATCGTCGGCGAGACCGCTTGCGAGCGCGGGGATGAACCGCGTTGTCCTCGCAATCCAAGAAGATGATCCAAGAGTGGTTGCTCCTGATCTCGTCGCACGAGATCAAACGTCTCCTTCGTGAGAGGAACTCTCCAAGAAGACGGAGAACCGAAGAACGTCGAAGCGGCAGCGCGGTGGCGATGGCGACGACGATTCCCTCCTCTAGGGTATGGTGGACGGCCACCAACAAGAGAGGGAGAAAGGGCTGGCGTGTAGAAGAAATGAGGGAGAGAGAGCTCCAATATATTGCAAGTCCTTAGAGAGCATAGAATGCCTCTCTATTTATAGGGTTTTGGGATCCATGGATCTCAATCCATGGGACACATAAAATCAATGGATGAGATTGATTTGTGTCAATCCAATGGCCAAGATTGTTGTTGTCAAAAGCAACAAATTTAAGTTAAAATATATTTGAAAAAATCAAATATAATTTAGTCATAAATCAACCCAACAAATAAGGAGAGAATGTGCATGGAGATTTCATCTCCATGCACCTTCCATGTTGGACGGCCACCCATTCCATATAGGAATGGTGTGCCGCCCACTATGGGAGTCCAAGGAGGCAATCTCATGGATTCCCATGAGATTGCATATCTTCTTGATTTTTCTCTCTTATTTATTTGCAACAAATTTGTTGGATTTTATTCTTCAAAAATAATTCACAATTATATTTGAGAATATTGCATTCTTGCCATGGAAAAAATTGTGAATCATATTCACAACCCAAAACAACACATAATTCATATTGTTAATTAATTACACAATGTGTATCCAATACACATAATAATTAATCAACACATATAAATTATAATTAGCTCTCTCTAATACATTATAAATCACATTTATAATATATTATGAATAATTGGATATTTCTATCCACATTATTCTTATCCACATTAATTAAATCACATTTAATTAAATTGGATAATTTCTTCACATATCAAGATGATTAAATCACATTTAATCATTATTTCTTCATTGCTTAGATCTTATGGAATTATTCTTGAACCCTTCAAGAATAATGCAATCTCTCCGCAGATACTTGGAGATAAGGACAGGGCGATTGTATTGTTCCACGTATAGTGACATGGATATTGAGATCATATCTCAAATCCAGATCGCGGGCCTCCCATAGATGCTTGATTAAATCAAGACCGTAAATCTAATCTTCTCATTGTATCTGAATCACATTCAGATCAATGTCCAATACTTGGACCAAGATCAGATCACTTCTCTACTGAGAGGAGTCACTAAAATCCAGATGGAAGCGTCATGGTTATACAACCGTTTATGATCAAATCACCCTCAGGTATTCCCAATACCTGTACATCCTGCATACTGGAAGACTCAGATTAAACCCGAAGTATCGGATCAACTTTATACTGTCTACTTCATGGTTTTATCAGTAAGTTTCTCATTCGATCATTGGGAGTTGGTATCGATCATACACTTTCCAAAAGTGTACATCATACCTAGGTCTTGATCATATACTAAAAGTGAGACGACCATGCGCATGGAATTTGATTCTTCTCAATATCTCATGAGTGAGCTCATGTCTTCCGGTTCAGTAACTGAACCTGTATGATCCCTTTGAGAGATCGTATTACTCATATACCCTTATATGCACACCAGCGCGCCGGTGTATAGACCTTGATTAGGTCATCAACCTATTGGTCTGCCAAATGTACATACTTAGACATATAGCAACACATCTGTCTTCGGTCAGAGGATGCGTGCCTATATCATGACAGCATATGATATAGGACTTTGGTTATCTCGATCTCGTTAAGTCAACTCTTTGACCTAACTAATCTGACACCTCCGAATCTCTATTCCTATGCAGAGGACCTGCATCAAGAGGTCGGTCAGATATCAGCCTTCAGAGATAGGATTGCCATCTCCTACTCAGGCTGGAGATCATCTCTTAATAATCATTTGACGGTGCTTGATGAGTCTTCAATCTAACTCTTTAGATATTCATCCAAGCACCAGCCTCTATGATTCAATAGTTGAATCAACAGCTGTATGATCATCAAGATGGCCATGGTACATAACCCTAATTGTACTAAGGGACCTATTATACAAATTATTCATTCTTCATTTCAGATCAGGGAATGATATTTGCAATAACATTTATTGCATAATGGCTCGCCGTGGGCTCGCATTTCCAACAGACCCCTCTTCTATTATGAATTCAACAAAGGTATAAGTACAAATAGGCTCTATTTGATTCGATATTAGGTGCTTTATGATTGGAGGTTGAAACATGATCAAAGATTGTAGTAGAAGCTGGTTAAAGGTTATCGAGGAATTAGAGTTTCTTTCTGCAGGATACATGTGCTGAATCTTTTATTTTTGTTCTAGAATGCTTGTTCCTGTTTATCCATTTCTATCGTTTTGTTTCATGTTTTTGTATTCATGTTTGCATTCTTGTATGCAACTTGAGAACGAGCTCATTTTCTCCAAGTTGGACGATGCAGGACTTTTTAATCTGATGGTTCTTAGCAACATCTGAAGGAAGAAAGATAAGAAGTCGATTGAGAATAGCAGAACACATACCTTTTTGAATTTTGTTAAGCTTTTTAGTCTGGTATTCCATCTCTTGTTGCATATTCGAATAGCACTCCAAGGAGTTGCACAACTAGAATGGTTGTACCTGATTGATATCCAGAAGGAACTCTGGAATCTGAAGCACATTATCTTTCTATAGTATTGCCCCACAAGAGAGGGATTTGCTAGATGGATAGCTTGAAGAATCATTGGCATCTTATTGTGAACAGTATAAAATGGCTTTTAGTACATCCAATTTGTTATAAAGATGTTCTGGAATCTAAAGCATGTTATCTTTCTATAATATTGCCACAAGAGAGGGATTTGCTAGATGGATATCTTGAAGAATCATTGACATCTTATTGTGAAAAATATAAAATGGATTTTAGTACATCGAATTTGTTATAAAGATGGTGGTAGAATCAGAGTCAAATCTTATTTTGAGGGGTTCAATTCTGGATTTGAGGTATAATTACAAGGGAAAGGGGTTGAAATGTTTTTTTCTGGATCTGGATTTTTTTCCATCTTTTTATTTGGAGCTACAACATCAGAGGCCATGCTATGGATACAAGGAGTCCTCTATTCTTCCGATGTACTAATGATGATTATTAGGTATGTGTTCTATTTTTATTGAATACTACAGATATCACACATAAAAAATGGTATATAAAAATTACTTATTGGAGTATCAAGTTGTATGAAGGTCTTTGTGAGTGTAGTAGGTTGTTGACATCAGTTGTTTGCATGCAAATGCTAAGGAGATGTACAATAAAAATGCGCGTACTGGATTAGTAACTGAAAGAAACTTTGCTATTTATGGAGTTCTGGTGTTTCCGTACTTGCTTATACCTCACGTCATTTTGCGATCGGTGTGCGACTTTGATCGATACGATCAAAGGCTTTAAAGTGAAGTGCCATTCGTCTAATAAATCGAGAAGTCAAGCTGAGTAATTCCCTTCGTTCTACTTGCTTCCTTAGGACCTTTTGGTATGTATGGCCACCTAGATCTGATCCACCGGACGAGAAAGTCCATTCCGCACTGCTGCAGATTCGTCGGACTGGAAGAATTAGAATCAATTCTAATTCGAGGCATAATTACAAAAGAAGTGTTTTTTCCATCTTCTAGATATATCTTTTCCATCTTTTGATCTGTGTGCTATAGTTTCATTTTTCATGCTGTCGATATGAAGTGTCCTTGGTTCTTCCGATGTATAATGGGAATTATCAGGTATGCAGTGTTCTATTTTTATTGAATACTATCAAATTTCACCTATCAAAAATGGAACATAAAAAGGACTTATTGGAGCATCAAGTTCTATGAAGGTCTTTGTGAGTGTTGTTGACAACAGTTGTTTGCATGCAAATGCGAAGGAGTTGTACGACAAAAATGGACGTACTGGATCGGTAACTTGAAGAACCTTTGCTATCTAATGCATATTATTATTCTTTCTATAGTCTTGCCACTAGAAAGATATTTGCTAGATGGATAGCTTAAATAATCCTTGGTATCTCATGTAACTTATTGTCTTCTATGATTAAGTTGGGTGTCTAGTTTGAAGACCTTAATGCTATATCTTTGTTGTTTACAATGAAGCTCAAAATCTCCTGACATCCTCCTTCCAACTGAAATTCTTATTAGGATGGGAGTGGCTAGGTGAACTGGATTCCGTTTGAAGAGTTTAAGGGATGATCCCTCTTCTATTACGAATTCAACAAAGGTATAAGTACAAATAGGCTCTATTTGATTCGATATTAGGTGCTTTATGATTGGAGGTTGAAACATGATCAAAGATTGTAGTAGAAGCTGGTTAAAGGTTATCGAGGAATTAGAGTTTCTTTCTGCAGGATACATGTGCTGAATCTTTTATTTTTGTTCTAGAATGCTTGTTCCTGTTTATCCATTTCTATCGTTTTGTTTCATGTTTTTGTATTCATGTTTGCATTCTTGTATGCAACTTGAGAACGAGCTCATTTTCTCCAAGTTGGACGATGCAGGACTTTTTAATCTGATGGTTCTTAGCAACATCTGAAGGAAGAAAGATAAGAAGTCTTTTGAGAATAGCAGAACACATACCTTTTTGAATTTTGTTAAGCTTTTTAGTCTGGTTTGCCATCTCTTGTTGCATATTCGAATAGCGCTCCAAGGAGTTGCACCACTAGAAAGGTTGTACCTGATTGATATCCAGAAGGAACTCTGGAATCTGAAGCACAATATCTTTCTATAGTATTGCCCCACAAGAGAGGGATTTGCTAGATGGATAGCTTGAAGAATCATTGGCATCTTATTGTGAACAGTATAAAATGGCTTTTAGTACATCCAATTTGTTATAAAGATGTTCTGGAATCTAAAGCATGTTATCTTTCTATAATATTGCCACAAGAGAGGGATTTGCTAGATGGATATCTTGAAGAATCATTGACATCTTATTGTGAAAAATATAAAATGGATTTTAGTACATCGAATCTGTTATAAAGATGGTGGTAGAATCAGAGTCAAATCTTATTTTGAGGGGTTCAATTCTGGATTTGAGGTATAATTACAAGGGAAAGGGGTTGAAATGTTTTTTTCTGGATCTGGATTTTTTCCTTCTTTTTATTTGGAGCTACAACATCAGAGGCCATGCTATGGATACAAGGAGTCCTCTATTCTTCCGATGTACTAATGATGATTATTAGGTATGTGTTCTATTTTTATTGAATACTACAGATTTCACACATAAAAAATGGAACTTAAAAATTACTTATTGGAGTATCAAGTTGTATTGTCTTTGTGAGTGTAGTAGGTTGTTGACATCAGTTGTTTGCATGCAAATGCTAAGGAGATGTACAATAAAAATGCGCGTACTGGATCAGTAACTGAAAGAAACTTTGCTATTTATGGATTTCTGGTGTTTCCGTACTTGCTTATACCTCACATCATTTTGCGATCGGTGTGAGACTTTGATCGATACGATCAAAGGCTTTAAAGTGAAGTGCCATTCGTCTAATAAATCGAGAAGTCAAGCTGAGTAATTCCCTTCGTTCTCCTTTCTTCCTTAGGACCTTTTGGTATATATGGCCACCTAGATCTGATCCACCGGACGAGAAAGTCCATTCCGCACTGCTGCAGATTCGTCGGACTGGAAGAATTAGAATCAATTCTAATTCGAGGCATAATTACAAAAGAAGTGTTTTTTTCATCTTCTAGATATATCTTTTCCATCTTTTGATCTGTATGCTATAGTTTCATTTTTCATGCTTTCGATATGAAGTGTCCTTGGTTCTTCCGATGTATAATGGGGATTATCAGGTATGCAGTGTTCTATTTTTATTGAATACTATCAAATTTCACCTATCAAAAATGGAACATAAAAAGGACTTATTGGAGCATCAAGTTCTATGAAGGTCTTTGTGAGTGTTGTTGACAACAGTTGTTTGCAAGCAAATGCAAAGGAGTTGTACGACAAAAATGGACGTACTGGATCGGTAACTTGAAGAACCTTTGCTATCTAATGCATATTATTATTCTTTCTATAGTCTTGCCACTAGAAAGATATTTGCTAGATGGATAGCTTAAATAATCCTTGGTATCTCATTTGCTAGATGGATAGCTTAAATAATCCTTGGTATCTCATGCAACTTATTGTCTTCTATGATTAAGTTAGGTGTCTAGTTTGAAGACCTTAATGCTATATCTTTGTTGTTTACAATGAAGCTCAAAATCTCCTGACATCCTCCTTCCAACTGAAATTCTTATTAGGATGGGAGTGGCTAGGTGAACTGGAATCCGTTTGAAGAGTTTAAGGGATGATCCCTCTTCTATTATGAATTCAACAAAGGTATAAGTACAAATAGGCTCTATTTGATTCGATATTAGGTGCTTTATGATTGGAGGTTGCAACATGATCAAAGATTGTAGTAGAAGCTGGTTGAAGGTTATCGAGGAATTAGAGTTTCTTTCTGCAGGATACATGTGCTGAATCTTTTATTTTTGTTCTAGAATGCTTGTTCCTGTTTATCCATTTCTATCGTTTTGTTTCATGTTTTTGTATTCATGTTTGCATTCTTGTATGCAACTTGAGAACGAGCTCATTTTCTCCAAGTTGGACGATGCAGGACTTTTTAATCTGATGGTTCTTAGCAACATCTGAAGGAAGAAAGATAAGAAGTCGATCGAGAATAGCAGAACACCTACCTTTTTGAATTTTGTTAAGCTTTTTAGTCTGGTTTTCCATCTCTTGTTGCATATTCGAATAGCACTCCAAGGAGTTGCACAACTAGAATGGTTGTACCTGATTGATATCCAGAAGGAGTTCCTTCTGGAATCTGAAGCACGTTATCTTTCTATAGTATTGCCCCACAAGAGAGGGATTTGCTAGATGGATAGCTTGAAGAATCATTGGTATCTTATTGTGAACAGTATAAAATGGCTTTTAGTACATCCAATTTGTTATAAAGATGTTCTGGAATCTAAAGCATGTTATCTTTCTATAATATTGCCACAAGAGAGGGATTTGCTAGATGGATATCTTGAAGAATCATTGACATCTTATTGTGAAAAATATAAAATGGATTTTAGTACATCGAATTTGTTATAAAGATGGTGGTAGAATCGGAGTTAAATCTTATTTTGAGGGGTTCAATTCTGGATTTGAGGTATAATTACAAGGGAAAGGGGTTGAAATGTTTTTTTCTGGATCTGGATTTTTTCCATCTTTTTATTTGGAGCTACAACATCAGAGGCCATGCTATGGATACAAGGAGTCCTCTATTCTTCCGATGTACTAATGATGATTATTAGGTATGTGTTCTATTTTTATTGAATACTACAGATTTCACACATAAAAAATGGAACATAAAAATTACTTATTGGAGTATCAAGTTGTATGGTCTTTGTGAGTGTAGTAGGTTGTTGACATCAGTTGTTTGCATGCAAATGCTAAGGAGATGTACAATAAAAATGCGCGTACTGGATCAGTAACTGAAAGAAACTTTGCTATTTATGGATTTCTGGTGTTTCCGTACTTGCTTATACCTCACGTCATTTTGCGATCGGTGTGAGACTTTGATCGATACGATCAAAGGCTTTAAAGTGAAGTGCCATTCGTCTAATAAATCGAGAAGTCAAGCTGAGTAATTCCCTTCGTTCTCCTTGCTTCCTTAGGACCTTTTGGTATGTATGGCCACCTAGATCTGATCCACCGGACGAGAAAGTCCATTCCGCACTACTGCAGATTCGTCGGACTGGAAGAATTAGAATCAATTCTAATTCGAGGCATAATTACAAAAGAAGTGTTTTTTTCATCTTCTAGATATATCTTTTCCATCTTTTGATCTGTGTGCTATAGTTTCATTTTTCATGCTGTCGATATGAAGTGTCCTTGGTTCTTCCCATGTATAATGGGGATTATCAGGTATGCAGTGTTCTATTTTTATTGAATACTATCAAATTTCACCTATCAAAAATGGAACATAAAAAGGACTTATTGGAGCATCAAGTTCTATGAAGGTCTTTGTGAGTGTTGTTGACAACAGTTGTTTGCATGCAAATGCGAAGGAGTTGTACGACAAAAATGGACGTACTGGATCGGTAACTTGAAGAACCTTTGCTATCTAATGCATATTATTATTCTTTCTATAGTCTTGCCACTAGAAAGATATTTGCTAGATGGATAGCTTAAATAATCCTTGGTATCTCATTTGCTAGATGGATAGCTTAAATAATCCTTGGTATCTCATGTAACTTATTGTCTTCTATGATTAAGTTAGGTGTCTAGTTTAAAGACCTTAATGCTATATCTTTGTTGTTTACAATGAAGCTCAAAATCTCCTGACATCCTCCTTCCAACTGAAATTCTTATTAGGATGGGAGTGGCTAGGTGAACTGGAATCCGTTTGAAGAGTTTAAGGGATGATCCCTCTTCTATTATGAATTCAACAAAGGTATAAGTACAAATAGGCTCTATTTGATTCGATATTAGGTGCTTTATGATTGGAGGTTGAAACATGATCAAAGATTGTAGTAGAAGCTGTTTAAAGGTTATCGAGGAATTAGAGTTTCTTTCTGCAGGATACGTGTGTTGAATCTTTTATTTTTGTTCTAGAATGCGTGTTCCTGTTTATCCATTTCTATCGTTTTGTTTCATGTTTTTGTATTCATGTTTGCATTCTTGTATGCAACTTGAGAATGAGCTCATTTTCTCCAAGTTGGACGATGCAGGACTTTTTAATCTGATGGTTCTTAGCAACATCTGAAGGAAGAAAGATAAGAAGTCGATTGAGAATAGCAGAACACATACCTTTTTGAATTTTGTTAAGCTTTTTAGTCTGGTTTTCCATCTCTTGTTGCATATTCGAATAGCACTCCAAGGAGTTGCACAACTAGAATGGTTGTACCTGATTGATATCCAGAAGGAACTCTGGAATCTGAAGCACATTATCTTTCTATAGCATTGCCCCACAAGAGAGGGATTTGCTAGATGGATAGCTTGAAGAATCATTGGCATCTTATTGTGAACAGTATAAAATGGCTTTTAGTACATCCAATTTGTTATAAAGATGTTCTGGAATCTAAAGCATGTTATCTTTCTATAATATTGCCACAAGAGAGGGATTTGCTAGATGGATATCTTGAAGAATCATTGACATCTTATTGTGAAAAATATAAAATGGATTTTAGTACATCGAATTTGTTATAAAGATGGTGGTAGAATCAGAGTCAAATCTTATTTTGAGGGGTTCAATTCTGGATTTGAGGTATAATTACAAGGGAAAGGGGTTGAAATGTTTTTTTTCTGGATCTGGATTTTTTTCCATCTTTTTATTTGGAGCTACAACATCAGAGGCCGTGCTTATGGATACAAGGAGTCCTCTATTCTTCCGATGTACTAATGATGATTATTAGGTATGTGTTCTATTTTTATTGAATACTACAGATTTCACACATAAAAAATGGAACATAAAAATTACTAATTGCAGTATCAAGTTGTATGAAGGTCTTTGTGAGTGTAGTAGGTTGTTGACATCAGCTGTTTGCATGCAAATGCTGCGGAGATGTACAATAAAAATGCGCGTACTGGATCAGTAACTGAAAGAAACTTTGCTATTTATGGATTTCTGGTGTTTCCGTACTTGCTTATACCTCACGTCATTTTGCGATCGGTGTGATCGATACGATCTAAGGCTTTAAAGTGAAGTGCCATTCGTCTAATAAATCGAGAAGTCAAGCTGAGTAATTCCCTTCGTTCTCCTTGCTTCCTTAGGACCTTTGGTATGTATGGTCACCTAGATCTGATCCACCGGACGAGAAAGTCCATTCCGCACTGCTGCAGATTCGTCGGACTGGAAGAATTAGAATCAATTCTAGTTCGAGGCATAATTACAAAAGAAGTGTTTTTTTCATCTTCTAGATATATCTTTTCCATCTTTTGATCTGTGTGCTATAGTTTCATTTTTCATGTTGTCGATGTGAAGTGTCCTTGGTTCTTCCGATGTATAATGGGGATTATCAGGTATGCAGTGTTCTATTTTTATTGAATACTATCAAATTTCACCTATCAAAAATGGAACATAAAAAGGACTTATTGGAGCATCAAGTTCTATGAAGGTCTTTGTGAGTGTTGTTGACAACAGGTGTTTGCATGCAAATGCGAAGGAGTTGTACGACAAAAATGGACGTACCGGATCGGTAACTTGAAGAACCTTTGCTATCTAATGCATATTATTATTCTATCTCTAGTCTTGTCACTAGAAAGGTATTTGCTAGATGGATAGCTTAAATAATCCTTGGTATCTCATGTAACTTATTGTCTTCTATGATTAAGTTGGGTGTCTAGTTTGAAGACCTTAATGCTATATCTTTGTTGTTTACAATGAAGCTCAAAATCTCCTGACATCCTCCTTCCAACTGAAATTCTTATTAGGATGGGAGTGGCTAGGTGAACTGGAATCCGTTTGAAGAGTTTAAGGGATGATCCCTCTGCTATTATGAATTCAACAAAGGTATAAGTACAAATAGGCTCTATTTGATTCGATATTAGGTGCTTTATGATTGGAGGTTGAAACATGATCAAAGATTGTAGTAGAAGCTGGTTAAAGGTTATCGAGGAATTAGCGTTTCTTTCTGCATGATACATGGGCTGAATCTTTTATTTTTGTTCTAGAATGTCTGTTCCTGTTTATCCATTTCTATCGTTTTGTTTCATGTTTTTGTATTCATGTTTGTATTCTTGTATGCAACTTGAGAACGAGCTCATTTTCTCTAAGATGGACGATGCAGGACTTTTTAATCTGATGGTTCTTAGCAACATCTGAAGCAAGAAAGATAAAAAGTCGACTGAGAATAGCAGAATACATACCTTTTTGAATTTTGTTAAGCTTTTTAGTCTGGCTTTCCAACTCTTGTTGCATATTCGAATAGCATTCCAAGGAGTTGCACAACTAGAATGGATGTACCTGATTGCTATCCAGAGGAACCTCTGGAATCTGAAGCATATTATCTTTCTACAGTATTGCCACAAGAGAGGGATTTGCTAGATGGATAGCTTGAAGAATCATTGGCATCTTACTGTGAACAGTATAAAATGGCTTTTAGTACATCCATTTTGTTATAAAGATGTTCTGGAATCTAAAGCATGTTATCTTTCTATAGTATTGCCACTAGAGAGGGATTTGCTAGATGGATAATAAAAATGCGCGTACTGGATCAGTAACTGAAAGAAACTTTGCTATCTAACACACAATTATTATGTCTATAGTCTCGCCACAAGAAAGGAATTTGCTAGATTGATAACTTAAATAATCATTGGTACCTTATGCAACTTATTGTCTTAGAAACTCCATGGGAATGTATAAATCAGATACGAAATTTTAGTACTCATTTTGTTAAAAATATACTTCTATATATCCACATGAATCGGATAATATTATGTTGCTTATATTGGTACTATTTACTTTACTCGTTGGTTCCACTGAATCCCTTCTGGTCAAGGAGTAATGCATTTAGATCTATTATCCAAATGGTTGACTCCACCGGAAAACTTTTTCCGCATGAATTCTCATCATTATGAGAATTGGTATGAATTTATAAAAAATGCAATTTATTCCATAGGTATAGCATTATAATTAAGTTGAAGTGTCTGGTTTGAAGACTTTTATCTAATATCTTTGTGGTTCGAATTGAAGCTCAAAATATCCTGGCATCCTCGTGTTGCAATTGAGTTTCTTGTTAGGATGGGAGTGACATGGTGAATTTGTATCAATTTGAAGATTTTAAAGGGATGATTCCTCTTCTATGCTGAACTCCCAATAAGGTACAAGTACAATTAGAATAGCTTTATGTGATAAGATATTATGGGCTTTATGATCGGAGGTCGAAACATGATCAAATATTGTAGTAGCTGGTTGAAGATTATTGAGGATGAGTTCATTAGGGCATGATACATGGCGTATATCTTTTGTTTCCATTCTATAATGCTTGTTCCTGTTTATTCATATCTATGGTTTTGCTTGTCAAGAGTATTCATGTTGCTGTATTTATGTTTGGATTACAACATGCACCTTGAGAATGAGCTCGTTTTCTCCGAGTTGGATGGTGTACTACTTCCTGATCTGATGGTTCTTAGCAACATCTGAAGCAAAGAAAGATGAGATGTTGGCAAATAATAGCAGAGCGTAATTTATAGTTTAACAGTCCGTTACCTTTTTTAATTTTGTTAAGGTTGTTAGCGTTGTTTTCCAGATCCTGAATAAGGAGTTGACAAGAATGGATGTGCCAGATCGATAACTTGAAGAACCTCTGGTATCTAAAGAATTTTATCTTTCTATAGTATTGCCACAGGAGGGGAATTTACTAGATGGGCTGCTTAGACAATCCTTGGCATATTATTGGTAACAGAAATGTATTTTTAGTACATCCAATTTGTTTTGAAGATGGTGGAAAAATTAGATTTAAATCTTGTTTCGAGGGGCTTAATTCCGCATTTGAAGCATAATTACCGAGGAAAGGGGTCGAAAATGTTCTTTTTCAGCTTCTAGATGTCTTTTTACCATCATTTGATTTGGGTGCTTCAACTTCATTGTTCATACTGTGGATACGAGGAGTCCTTCGCACTTCTGATGTTGTAATGGGGATTACTAGGTATGCATCATTTTCTTTTTATTGGATTTTACCATGAAAAATAAAAAGAACTTATTGGATCATCCAGGCTATGAAGGTCATTGCGAGTGTTGTAGATTGTTCACATCAGTTGTTTGCTTTCAAATGGTAAGAAGTTGTACAACAAGGGTGGATGTACTGTATTGGTAACTTGAAGAACCTTCGGTATCTTACACATGGTCATTCTTTCTATAGTATCACCACAAAAGGGGGATTTACTAGATGGAAGTAATCTTTGATATCTTATGCAACATATTCTCTTCTATACTAAAGTTAAGTGTGTAGTTTGTAGACTTTTATGCAATATATTTGTTGCTTAAAATAAATCTCAAAATCTCTTGACATCCTCATCTCCCATTTGAGATTCTTATTAGGATGAGAGTGACCAGGTGAATTGGAATCCCTTTGAAGATTTTAATGGATGATCCCTCTTCTATGGTGAATTCAATAAGGTGTAAGTATGAATAAATTAGCTTTATTTGTTAGGATATTACAAGCTTTATGATTGGGATGTTGGTTAAATGTTATTGAGGAATTAGAGTTCCTTTCTGCAGGATACATGGGCTAAATCTTTAATTTCTGTTTTAGAATGCTTGTTCCCGTTTATCCATATCTATGGTTTTGCAAGTTCGGTACTTGTATTCGTGTTTGGATCCTGTATGCACCTTGAGATCGAGCTCATTTTATCCGAGTTGGACGGTGTACTTCCTGATCTCTGTGTTCTTAGCAACATTTGAATCAAAGAAAGATGAGATGTCGACGTAATTTACAGTTTGAGAGTCACTTATCTTTTTGAATTTTGTTAAGATTGTTAACTTGGTTTTCCAACTCACATTGCAAATCTCGAATAGAGTGCCACTGAGTTGTACAACAAGAATGAATGTACCGGATTGATAACTTGAAGAACGTTCGTTATTCAAAGAATATTATCTTTCTGTAGTATTGTCGCAAGAGAGGGATTTACTGGAGGGACTGCTTAAACAATCCTTGGTTTCTTATAGGTAAGAGTATATAATTGGTGGATGTCTTAACACAACTAATTTGTTTTGAAGATGGTAGAAGAATTAGATTCAAATCTTGTTACGAGGGGCTTGATTCTGGATTTGAGGCATAATTACAGTGGAAAGGGGTCAAAATGTTCTTTTTTGGCTTCTAGATGTTTTTTTTCATTTCTGATTTGGTGCTACAGCTTTATTGTTCATGTTGTGGATACAAGGAGTCCTTGGTTCTTCTGATGTTTTAATGGACATTATAAGGTATGCAATGTTCTTTTTTATTGCATACTACACCTATTAAAAATGGACATTAAAAAGAACTTGCTGGGTCATCAAGGCTATGTGATTGTTGTAGGTTCACATCAGTTGTTTGCATGCAAATGGTAAGGAGTTGTACAACAAGGATGGATCTACTGATCGGTAACTTGAACAACCGTCGGTATCCTACACATTATTAGTCTTTCGATAGTTTCACCACAAAAGGGGGATATACTAGATGGATAGCTCAAGTAATGTTTGTTATCTTATGCTACTTATTGTCTCCTACGACATAAATTAAGTGTCTAATTTGAACACGTTAATGCGATATCTTTTTTGTTTAAAATGAATCTCAAAATCTCTTAACATCCTTGTCTTGCTATTGAGATTCTTAATTTCTTATTTGGATGAGAGTGACCAGGTGAATTGGAATCCATTTGAGGAATTTTTAAAGGGATGATTCCTTTTCTATGCTGAATGCAATATGATATAAGTATGAATGAAGTAGCTTTATTTGTTAGGATATGACAAGCTTTATGAGTGGGATAATCAGAGATTGTAGTAGCTGGTTAAAAGTTATTGAGGAATTAGAGTTTCCTGTTGCAAGATACATGGGCTAAGTATTTTATTTATGTTCTAGAATGTCTGTTCTTTTTTATCCGTATCTATTTTTTTGCAAGGTCAGCAGCATGTATTCATGTTCGGATCCGGAATGCACCTTGAGGATGAGCTCATTTTTTCCTAGTTGGATGGTGTGCATCTTCCTGATCTGATGGTTCTTAGCAACATCTGATGCAAAGAAAGATGAGATGTCGGCAGAGAATAGCATATTGTGATTTATAGTTTGACAATTACTTACCTTTTTGAATTTTGTTAAGATTGTTAGCCTAGTTTTCCAACTCACATTGTAGTTATCGAAAAGAGTGCTAAGGAGTTGCACAAGAATGGATGTATCAGATCGTTAGCTTGAAGAACCTCTAACTTGAAGAACCTCTAGTATCTAAAAACTGATATCTATATGGAGTATTGTCGCAAGGGAGTGATTTACTATATGGATTTCTTAAACAATCCTTGGCATCTTATTGCCAACAACATATAAATGATGGATGCCTTAGAATATATGCAGTGTTCAATTATTATTGAATACTATCTGATTTCACCTATCAAAAATGGAACATAAGATCATACTGGAGTATCAAGTTCTGCGAAGGTTTTTGTTGAGTATTGTAGGTTGTTGGCATCAGTTGTTTGCATGCAAATGCTAAGGAGTTGTACAACTTGATTGGGTGTATTGGATTGGTAACTTAAAGATCCTTTGCTACAAGAAAGGGATTTGCTAGATTGATAGCTTAAATAATCCTTGGTATCTTATGCAACTTATTGTCTTCTATGATTGTTTGGTTTGAAGACTTTTATGCAATATCTTTGTAGTTCAAAATGAAGCTCAAAATCTCGTAACATCCTCGTCTTGCAGTAGAGATTATTATTAGGATGGGAGTGACTAGGTGAATTTGAATCAATTTGAAGATTATAAAAGTATGATCCCTCTTCTATGTTGAATTCAATAAGGTATAAGTATGAGTAGAGTAGCTTTATTTGATTCGATATTAGGTGTTTTATGATTGGAGGTCGAAACATGATCAACGATTGTAGTGGCTGGTTAAAGGTTCTCGAGGAGATAATGTTCCTTTCCACAGGATACATGGGTTGAATCTTTTATTTCCATTCGAGAATGCTTTTTCCTGTTTATGATTTTGCAAGGTCAGGAGTTTGTATTCATGTTTTTGTATTCATGTTTGGATTCCACCATGCTCTTTGAGAACAAGCTCGTTTTCTCCGAGTTGGACAATGTAGTACTTCCTGATCGGATGGCTCTAAGCAACATCTGAAGCAAAGAACGATGAGATGTCGACGGAAAATAGCGGAGTGTAATTTATTGTGTAGCAGTTAGTCACTTACCTTTTTTGAATTTTGTTAAGATTGTTAGCCCAGTTTTCCAACTCACATTGCAGATCTCGAATAGAATGCTATGGAGTTGCATAACTTGAATGGATGTACCAGATTGATAACTTGAAGAACTTATAGTATCGAAAGAATATTATCTTTCTATAGTATTACCATAAGAGAGGGATTTACCAAATGTGTTGCTTAAAATGGTAGCGACGTGGAAATAGATTTTTCACATCCAATTGGTTTTGAAGATGGTGGAAGAATTAGATTCAAATCATGATTTGAGGGGATCAATCTGGATTTGATGCATAATTACAGGGGAAGGGGGATCGGAAATGATCTTTTTCCGCTTCTAGATGTTTTTTTCCATATTTTGATTTGGTACTGCAGCAACTTCATTGTTCATTATGTGAATACGTGGAGTTCTCAGTTCTTCCGATTAAGGGGGATTATCAGGTATGCATTGTTCCTTTTTTATTGTATACTGCGTATTTCACCTATAAAAAAAGGGAAAATTAAAAGATCTTATTGGATTATCATGGCTATGACGGTCATTGTGAGTGTTGTACTTTGTTCACATCAGATGTTTGCATGCAAATGCTAAGGAGTTGTACAACAAGAATGGACATACTGGATCAATAACTTGAAGAACCTTTGGTATCTTACACCTTATTATTCTATCTATAGTCTCACCACAAGAAAGGGGTTTGCTAGATGGATAACTTAAGTAATCCTTGGTATCTTATGCAACTTATTGTCTTCTCTATAGTCTCACCACAAGAAAGGGGTTTGCTAGATGGATAACTTAAGTAATCCTTGGTATCTTATGCAACTTATTGTCTTCTATGATTAAGTTAAAGTGTCTGGTTTGAAGACTTTTATGTAACATCTTTAAAGTGACTTCTATTCTTTCTGTCTTCTATGATAAAGTTAAGTGTAGTTTGAAAACTTTTTGGAATATCTTTGTTGTTTAAAATGAATCTCAAAATCTCCTGACACCTTCTTCCAACGGAGATTCTTATTAAGATGGGAGTGACTAGGTGAATTGGAATCTATTTGAAGATTTTAAAGGGATGATCCATCTTTTATGCTGAATGCAATAAGGTATAAGTAAGTATGAATAAACTAGCTTTATTTGTTAGGATATCACAAGCTTTATGTTTGGTGGTTGAAACATGATCGAAGATTGTAGTAGCTGGTTAATTGTTATTGACGAATTAGAGTTTCTTGCCTTGGGATACTTGGGCTAATTCTTTAACTTCCATTCTATAATGCTTGTTGTTTATCCATATCTATGGTTTTGCAAGGTCAGCAGTTTGTATTATGTGTATGTATCTTGTATTCACCTTGAGAATGAGCTCATTTTCTCCGAGCTGCGTGGTGTACTTCTTCCTGATCCGATGGTTCTTAGCAACATCTGAAGCAAGAAAAGATGAGAAGTTGGTAGAGAATAACAGAGTGTAATTTATGATTGACAGTCATTTACCTATATTAACTTTTTAAGATTGTTGGCCTGGTTTTCCAACTCACATTGCAGGTCTCGAATAGAATGCTCAAGAGTTGCACAATAAGAATGGATGTACCAGATCAGTAACTTGAAGAACCTCTTGTATCCAAAGAATATTATTGTTCTATAGCATTGTCACAAGAGAGGGATTTACTAGACGGGTCGCGTAAACAATCCTTGACATCTTATTGGTAACAGTATAGAGATGGATTTTTAGTACATCGATTTTTTTTTGAAGATGGTGGAATAATTAGATTCAAATCTTGCTTCGAGGAGGTCAATTCTGGATTTGAGGCAGCTTTATTGTTCATGCTATGGATACGAAGAGTCCTCGGTTCTTCCGATGTGTAAATGGGTATTAATGGGTATGCATTGTTCTTTTTTATTGGATACTTCATATTTCATCTATTAAAAATGGAAAATTAAATAAAGATTATTGGATCATCAAGGCTATGAAGGTCATTGTGAGTGTAGTAGGTTCAGATCAGTCATTTGCATGCAAATGGTAAGGAGTTGTACAACGAGGATGGATCTACTGGATCGGTAACTTGAACAACCTTCGGCATCTTACACTTTATTATTCTTTTGACAGTCTCGCCAGAAAAAGGGTGATTTACTAGATGGATAGCTTAAGTAATCTTTGTTATCTTATGCAACTTATTGTCTTCTATGATAAAGTTAAGTGTATGTGTCTAATGTGAAGACTTTTATGCAATATCTTGTGAGAAATGAATCTCAAAATTTCCTGACATCCACATTTTCCAATTGAGATTCTTATTAGGATGGGAGTGATCAGGTGAATTGGAATCCAATTGAAGATTTTAAAGGGATGATCCCTCTGCTATGCTGAACGCAATAAGGTATAAGCATGAATAAATCAACTTTATTTGTTAGGACATTACATGCTTATGATTGGGATGATCAGAGATTGTAGTATCTGGTTAAAGGTTATTGAGGAATTATAGTTCCTTGCTGTCCGTTCTAGAACCCTTGTTCCTGTTTATTCATATCTATGGTTTTGCAAGGTCAGCAGCATGTATTCATGTTTGGATCTTGTATGCACCTTGAGAGTGAACTCATTTTCTCCGAGTTGGATTCTTATGCAATTTATTGTTTTCTGTGATTAAATTGTCTTTTGTAAAGTTTTTTATACTATATCTTTGTTGTTTAAAATGAAGCTCAGAATCTTTTTCCATCCACAACTTCCAATTGAGATTCATATTAAGATGGGAGTGGCCAGGTGGATTTGAATTAATTTGAAAATTTTAAAGGGAAGATTCCTCTTCTATGTTGAATTGAATATGGTACAAGTATGAATAAAGTAGCTTTATTTGATAAGATATTGCGAACTCTATGATTTGAGGGCGAGACATGATCAGAGATTGTTGCTGGTTGAAGATTATTGAGGAATTAAAATTTTACCGCCGCAAGATACATGGGATAAATCTTTGTTGTTTAAAATGAAGCTCAGAATCTTTTTCCATCCACAACTTCCAATTGAGATTCATATTAAGATGGGAGTGGCCAGGTGGATTTGAATTAATTTGAAAATTTTAAAGGGAAGATTCCTCTTCTATGTTGAATTGAATATGGTACAAGTATGAATAAAGTAGCTTTATTTGATAAGATATTGCGAACTCTATGATTTGAGGGCGAGACATGATCAGAGATTGTTGCTGGTTGAAGATTATTGAGGAATTAAAATTTTACCGCCGCAAGATACATGGGATAAATCTTTTGTTTCTGTTCTAGAATGCTTGTTTGTGCTTATCCATGTTGTGGTTTTTCATGGTCACGAGTTTGAGAACGAGCTCATTTTCTTCGAGTGGGAGTGGCAAGGTGGATTCGAATTAATTTGAAAATTTTAAAGGGAAGATCCCTATTCTATGTTGAATTGAATAAGGTAAGTATGAACAAAGTAGCTTTATTTGGACCACCACAAGATACATGGGCTAAATCTTTTGTTTCTGTTCTGGAATATGCTTGTTCGTACTTATCCATGTCGATTTTTCACGTTCAGGAGTTTGAGAACGAGCTCATTTTCTCTGAGTTGGACGGTGTACTGCTTCCTAGCAACATCTGAAGCAGAGAAAGATGAGATGATGGCAGAGTGTATCTAACAGATTGATCGTCACTTACCTTTTTGAATTATGTTAAGATTGTTTGCCTAGTTTTCCAACTCACATTGCAGATCTTGAATAGCATGCCAAGGAGTTGCACAACAAGAATGCTTGTATGGATTGATAACTTGAAGAACCTCTGTTACCTGAAGCATATTATCTTTCGGTAATATTTCCACAAGGGAGGGATTTATTAGATGGATAGCTTATACAATCCTTGGCATCTTATTTTTATCAGTATAGAAATGGATATTTAATCCATCCAATTTGTTTTGTAGATATTGGAAAATTTTGAGCGGCTCAATTCAAAATTTGAGGCATAATTATGAATGATAGGGGTCAAAATGTTCTTCTTCAGCTTCTAGATGTTTTTTTGTATCTTTTGATTTGGTGCTACAGCTGCAGAGGCCATGCTTTGGATATTAGGAGTCCTCGGTTCTTCCGATGTATTAATGGGGATTATTAGGAATCAATGTGAATACTATAGATTTCGGCTACTAAAAATTGAATATAAAAAGAACATGTTGGAGTATCAAGTGGTATGGAGGTCATTGTGAGTGTTGTAGAATGTTCACACATGTTGTTTGCGCGGAAATGCTAAGGAATAGATGTACTCGATTGGTAACTTGAAGAACTTTTGCTATCTAAAGCATATTGTTATTCTTGCCATATTCTCATCACAAGAGAGGGATTTACTAGATGGGTAGCTTAAATAGTCGTTGGTATCTTAGCAACTTATTGTCTTCTACGATCAAGTTAAGTGTCTAGACATCCTCGTCTTTCATTGATTCTTACCAGGATGTGAGTTTATTATATTTCTAGAATCCCTAGTTGTACTACAAGAATGGATGTACTGGATCGGTTACTTGAGGAACCTTTGGTATTTAATGCATATTGTTATTCTTGCTATATTCTCAACGCAAGAGAGGGATTTACTAGATGGATAGCTTAAATGATCCTTGAAATCTTATACAACTGTTTGTCTTCTATGATCAAGTTAAGTGTCTAGTTTGAAGACTTTTATGCAATATCGTTGTTTAAAATGAAGTTCGGAATCTCATGACATCCCTGTCTTCCAGTTGAGATTTTTATTATGATGGGAGTTATATTTTGAGAGATTTTCTCTTTGGAATCTCCAAGTGTTGATCTGGAATTTTTATACCATATGAGCTCAACCGGCTTAAATTAGGATCCGTCGCTGATTGTGAGAGCAAGGGATTGCGCTGGATGAGGCCCAACAGAAGGAGGATTGAGGTTAATTTTCTTTATATCAATTCTGTTTCAATTACGGTGAAAAATTTAGAGTAAATTTCGTCTGAGTCTGAGGGGATCGATTCTGGATTTTAGGCATAATTACAAAGTGAAGGGGATAGAAATATTCTTTTCCATATTTCCAGAATCCCCTGCTCTCACAGTATATGTGAATTATACAATATATCTTTAGTTTTGTAATTGGGACTCTCATTCATGTTTATTGTATCAACTCCACCCATAGTGTCAATCTAAAATTTTTTTATCATATGATCTCCATGGGCTTAAATGAGCAGCTGCCACTTCATTGTGAGGGCAAGGGATCACCCTGGATGAGGCCCCAACAGGAGGATAGAGGTTGATTTTCATTATATCAAATCTGCTTTGATTTAAATATCGTCTTGGAGTTTGAGAGGATAGATTCTGGATTTTTGGCATAATTACAAAGTGCAGGTAATAGAAATATTCTTTTTTCAGCTTCTAATTGTTTTTAGCTCCAATATGTTTTTCCATCTTTTGATTTGGTAGCGCTTCAGAGACCATGATATGGGCACGAGGTGTCCTTGGATCTTCGGATGTATTAATGGGAATTAATAGTTCTGGACCACCTGTAAAGTATGAATTATAGAAAGAACTTATTAAAGTTCAATGTCGATGTTGTACATGATCACATCGGTTGTGCACGTTCGAAATGCTAGGGGAGTAGGGAGTTGCACGGCACAAAGGATCTGCTAGATCTTGATAACTTGAAGTATCCTTAGCATCTTATGCAAGTTACTATTTATAGTTTCAACACACGAGAGGGATTGATGAACGGATAACTTAGAGAAGTATCTGATATAATTTATTGTTTTCCTATGGTTAAGCTGAGGACTAGTCTGAAGTCTTCTATGCAGTGTTTTTGTTGTTTGCAGACCGAAATGTTCTGGATGTCTTGCTTTTTCTATTGATATATATAGTAGGATGGGAGTGGCAAGGAGAACTTCTGTTGATTTGATGATTCTAAAGAGATGATCTGTCGTCTATGTTGAAGTCCTCGAGATATAAGCAAGTATGCAACTACATTAGCCTTTATATTATGTTCTTCCTGAAAAAAATCACTTTGCAGAAGTTATGCAATCATTGAAAATTGGAAAGCGAGGTACAAGCAAGTGCTATAAGAGTGGCACTGATATCAGTTTGTTCTATGAAAGATCACCATGCAGAAGCCTTATTTTATTGACTATTACGAGATTACATATCTTCCAGTAGAGGGTTACATGTTTATTATTCCTTGATATCTAGGATTGTTTTATAATTTTAAATGAGTGAAGTTGAATCTAATGCTTTGAAGGGAAAAGTTACATTTATCTTTTTGAGTCAAGAAAGGTAAGTTTATCTACGAAAAGATTTTATTGGCCTACAGATTTTCAGCTCATGGCATATGTATGCATTTTTTGGTCTGTGTTCTTCCTTTGTAATTGCTCGATTTCTCATCTGAGAAATATCATGTCTTTGAGGTTCCTGTGAGCATAACTGAACACAGCTGTTTTACACGATCATGGTGATATATAGCCAAGTATTTCTACATTGTAATTTGTTAGGGGTCAGATGGGCGTATTGTTAAATGATAACCTTTTATCATTGGCGGTTGAAACATGGTAAGTTGTTGCAATATCTCTTATTCTTCTGTGGAAAGTTTTGGATGGATTAGCGTTCATTGCCATAGCATATGTCGGCTAAATTTCTCTTTCAGCTCTATGCTCGTTCATGTTTATCCAGATCTGGGGTTTGCTAATGAGGATACCAGAGAGTCAGAAACAGCTTGACTAGGTTTGGAGTTTAGTTCCCATTTGGATTGCAATAGTTTTTGCTCCCTAGATAAATAGATAAATGTTAACGAGGGGTTATCTTAGTTTCAGAAGTTTTGTTTGTACACCTATATGTGTGTGTGGTTGGTGGTCTGCATATACTTTATTGCAGGTCATCTATCCTAGGTTTGTGAGAGTTCACTTTCTCTATCAGTTCACTTCCTTGCAGACGTTCGTTTTTTTACAAAAGAAGGTAAAGTTTGTGTTGTTGGTTGGGATCAATTCCAACATTAATTTGTATAGAGTTTTTGGTTGCTGGTTAATTATATTAATGTTCGTGGAATCTTGCATTCTTTACCACCATAGGTACCATGTATAGTTCTGGAATCTTTAACAATAAAGTGTTACCGAAATGACAATGGAAGAATAAGAATTAAATCATGGCCTGTGATTTCTTCATTGGATGGATATGGACGCCTTTGGGGCATAATTTTTGCATCTACAACAGGAATGAGCTCAAAATCTTCCCTCGTAGCCTCTCGGAGATATGTTCTTAACCGATTATGAAGTGCTCAGAAGGTTTAGTCCAGTAGATAATCTAATCCATCGTTCAGATGAGAATGCTAAATTCCATCATGAATGGTTGGCTGCCCGGAGATTTCCTGGTATCTTATCCAACTTATTGTTTTTCGGTGTTCAAGTTGGAGTTATAGATGAAGAGTTTCATGTAATTTTGCTGCTGTTGTATTGTGGTAGCAGTGGCTACTCGAAATTAGTTTTACGATGAAAGTGTAAAGGCAAGTTTATCAATATTTGTAGGATGACTTTATCATTGTCTTGCTAAGCTTTACTTGACTAGGATTTTATAAGGTTTCCTATCTTGCAAGTGAGGGATCACTATAAATTTTCACTCTGAGAAAAGTTGTCTAGTTTGTAAATAGATTGCAGTGACTAATGGTTGCAGAGGCATTTTAGCTACTCCCTTCGTGGAGGGATGAGAGGCAGTATATAAATGTATTCTTAATACATTCAATCTGTTTTGAAGATTGTTGAAGATTCAGAATCACATCTTGCTTTAAGAGGCTCTATTCTTCATTTTGAATATTCCTTTTAGGATGGGAGTGGTGCGTTGAACTTCGGTCAATTGGAAGGTTCGAAAGGGATGGTCTCGGTCTCTCTTCTATGCTGAAGTCTTCAAGGTATAAGCAGGTATGCAATAAATTACCATTATTTGATAGGGTACTATGAGCTTTCATATCTTCCAATAGTGGGGTTACCCTTATGATTGGATATTGAAACAAGGTGGGATATTGTTGTATCTGGTTGATGGTTATTGAGGATTCAAAGTTCAAAGTTCTTTCTCAAGAGAGGAGACATGATCTAAACAGCTTTTATTTTTGCTTTAAAATGTTTGTTTATGATCTATATGTTTGTAGGGTTGTAATGTGCATATGCGTTATTGCAGGTCTTTTATCGCATGTCTGTGAGAGTTCACTTCTCTTTCTCATTCAAAACCGTACATGAGATTTTCACCTCATACGGCTCCTCGTTCAATTATTTCCAAGTAATTGGATCCTTTTCCTCCTTCAAGAGTCTCCTCCCTTCACCGTCCCAAAGAGTATTTCTGTATCAGTCACTTCCTTGAAGATGTGACCAAAACATTCTTTACATTAGAAGGTAAAGTCTATGTTGTGGTTGGGACTTGTGTTGTCACTGATTTGTTATAGTTGCTGACACCTAGTTAATGATATTAATGCTTTGTTTGACTTGTATTCTATATCGCTATTTCTGGCTGTTAGTGTTGCTCTGGACATTTAACAATTAAGTGTCACCAGGATGACAAGGGAAGAATTGGAATTGAATCATGGCAGGGGATTCATAATGCTTCGTTATTGAATGTGGAGGTCTTTGGGTCATAATATATGAATGCGTCTACAAAGGGAAGGGGCTCAAAATGGTCCCTTGGAGACGATATGTTCTTGTTTTTGCCTAACAAGTTATGGTCATGATGTGAAGTTGTAGTTCAGTAGATCATCTAATCCAATGTTTAGATGCGAATGCTAAAGTCCATCAAGAGAGGGAAACCATCTGAAGAATTTAACTTGTTGCTTTTCAGTGACATTTTTTTAAATAAGAGGGTGGCATCTCGAGTTGGGATCCATCGCATTTCAGTGACCAAGTTAAATATGCAGATTGGAGAGCTTCATGTAATTTCACTGATGTTATATTGTGACGCCTACATTTTACATCATGTTTGGATTGGGAAGGGTGTAGATGATTTTGTCCAATTATTTGAGGTGAATGCTAAATGATCACATGAAGAATGAAGGACTTCTTAAAAAATCCTTTGTGGGCTATTAATCTTGCCGTCAGTTCTGGTTCAAGGTATCTTATTGAACTCACTATTGGTTCTGGTTAAATGTGTAGTCTTCAGAGTTTTGTGTTTTTCGGTTGACAGTTGTCTTAATGGTGGAGGCAATAGAATTTTGGGTTTGGCTATGAAAAGGTATATACCGGTGTATTTATATTTGCAAGGCTTTACTTTGCAAGGCTTTATAGTTGACAGATGTGGGACTATGTCAAGCTTTACTTTGTAAGGAATTTGTGAAGTTTTTTATCTTGCAACTGAGGGATTGCTGTAAGTCTATACTCCGTTTTGTTCTAGTTCTTCTATTGAGGGTATATTAGGAGTAAACTTCCTAGATGGTATTGTGTATCCAATTGCTTTAAACACATTCATTTATCTCTACATAACATATATGAAGGAATTCTGGCTTGTTGGGTTAAGCTATAAAAAGGTATAGGCAGGTGTATTTATATTTGCTGGATGGTAGTTTATTATTGTCTTGCTGAAGATTTACTTTGCAGGGATTTTATGAGGTTTTCTATCATCTTGCAACCGAGGGATTGCTATAAGTTTATACTCCCTCTTTTTGAAAGGAGAAAAGGGCTTTCATCCATAAGGTGTGCACCCAATACTTGATACTTGTGATTGTTTTCTAAATATTAAAAATGGAATACAATTTAACGTTCCGAGAAAAGCTATATAGCTGGTAAGGTTGCAGTGACCGATATAACAGAAGGTACTCACCTCTCATGTCATTGGCCTGTTTTTTTTTGGAAATTTTGAATGAACATCTGGATGTACTGAACATTTTTTTATAGTATTGGTTATATAGAGAGAAGTTTATGTGTAGCAAGTCTAATATGTAACAGCAAACCGGTTGGCAGGTGGTTTGTTTGGTAGTCTAATTTGTTTTCTAGTTGAATATTGTTGGGACATGATTCATCGCAATCGGAGATACTGTGTATATATTTGTGGCTATGATTCACTACGTCGAAGATGGTGTGTATCTATTTGTGTTAAACACATTTTATTTTAATTCTAAGTGATATATCTGAATGGATTTTGGCTTATTTTTGATCCGACATGTAGTCTAAGATGTGATTTTATCCTTTGGAAGTAGTGTTGATCTGGCAGTAGGAAGGCGAGAGCGGGGGGTTTACCCTGTACGAGCTTTTAGACAGAAGGAGTAGTTTTCTGGAAACAGTATAAATCTGGATATGAAATTTATCCAATCTGCTTTGAAGACGGTGGAAGAATTAGAATCGGGTCTTGTCTTGGGGTTTGAGGTGCTTGTTTCGGGAAATTTTACTTTTTAGCTTCTGGGTGTTTTGGTATCTTTAAAGTTGGTGCTACCAATGGAAAAGGTGAGTTTATTTGTGAGAAGGTTTGAATGACATAAAACAACAAAGGAAGCTGGGTTTTCTGATTGTGGTTCTCCGCATTCTTTCTATGTTTTACCTCTGTAGATGGACATTCCAGATTTGGGCAATATTTCGCATCAGCATCAACATTCCCAGACACCACGGTGACTTTTTATTGGCCAGTTCCACCTGAGAGGTTTTTGGGAGAGTCCTCTTGTGTAAAAACCTAGCCATTTCTTTGTTATGATTTTTTTTTGCTGATTCTTGGTTTTTGTTGGAAAGAAGACTATACGAAGTGATCTTAGTTTTTTGGATATAAGTCCGAGATTGACCCAAGATAGATCTAAATGGAGGCGAAGAATCCATGTAGCCGACCCTACTTAATTGTGGGAAAAGGCTTTGTTGTTGTTGTATTCTTGGTTTTTGTCTTTTCCCCATCCCGGTTGAGAAAAGAGGGGAAAGTAAGTAACAAATTGTTATATATTTTTGTTGTCATTCCTTTATAAGAATGATGATACTGCGCGTCATACATAGCAACTTAGATATGTAAGCAATAACTTCTCCTTGCTGGCAGTGATATATATAGTATTCTTCTTTGTTTCTCTCTTCTTGATGTATTACTTTTTCATGAATGGAGAATATGTTGTCTCTCAAAGGCTCCCTCAGACCCCCAAAAGGAGGTATATCTTTCTCCATGTATATATATTGGAGTTGTTAGAGAGTTTCAAAAGCTCTTGATGATTGTGGGTGGCTAAGTGGAGGATGGTGAATTTAGAAATATGAGGGAAGAGGCTAGATCGTTGTGTTGTTAATACTGTGGACAACTAGACTCCTGCAGAGTCGGGAAATCCCTTCTCGTCCCTACTTACGGTTGTATGGAAATAAATGCTTAGTTTTGCTTTTCCATCATGTTTTATAGGTCGTAGAAGAAGCTACTCTCTTAAGCAGATGAGAGGTGGGACATGAAAGATTCCCGTTAAGCTTGAAGCATGTGATGCATGTTTCGGCTGCCTGCTTCACACCCAAGTGATAAGTATAGTCATGCAAGGATATGCATTTTTGATGTGGCGCAGTGGGCAAGAGTCGAACTGCTGCAGATAAAGAAATTATTCTTTGATTGTGGCTTCTCCTTGGGTAAGTTGGGTGTGAACAGAAGGTTGTGGCTTCCGTCCTATACATGCTTAAGCTTTACATGAGTGAATTGCATGAAGGGAGTCGTGTTTTTTCAATTGGCTTGATCCATTTACGTGAAGGTGGTGTTGTATTTAGAAAACGTGCATCAAAAGAAAGCTTGTTGTGACACAATGTATGGCGAACACGTCGCATGCGGTCATGTGATATTGGTGCTCTTCATAAGAAGTTAAGCTGACTACGATAGTCCTGTATTTTTTGTTATAAACATTGTTTTGAGTATAAATAATAATATTGTATAAATTTTCTATGATTTCGCTCAATCACCTTGGCAACATTTCATGCAATTAGCTCGTAGTTAGGTCAAAAAATAAAAAAACTATTAGTTTAGAAGACGCTCAAGCATGTGGAACTTAAGTTTAGTGAAGCTAAAAATTTTAAAGGAGATCACGCAAGGAACTCCAGCGAAAGCTCAAGTTCAAGCTCAAGAAGAAGTTGAAAGATTATCTTTTATCAAAGACTTGCATAATGTAATTAACATAGTTTGTAAAGAACCTAAGAAAGTATCATGCATCATGTATTTTCAATTAAAGTATCACAGAACTGGATTAATTCTGCCTCCTCAATCCAATATGATCAATTAGCACGAGATGATTAAATGAGAATCTCTTAAAAAATATTTGCACAATATGATAATTCTTCCTCATTCTTTCCTCTTACATGGACTAATTCCTCAAATAGTATGATCATTAATCTCGAGAGAATTAATTAATTAATTTTCATCCACCAAGCCCTACAAAAATAGATCATTAATTTTCTCAATGAAAATATGACACAGATATGTCAATAATCAATTTACACAGATCATAAGGAACTTCAAATAATTATCATCAATAATTATTCTCTGAATTTACAAAGCATAGAAAGTGAGAGAGCATGCAATAAGCTTCAAAATGACATATTGTACGTTAACAACGGAGTTCGTATGAGAAAGTTATGATTAAATAAAGATCCATGGACATGAATGCAATGAAATAAAATTTTCTTTCAAAAAGGTCCCTGATGTAATTTCCTAAGACTTGCTTTGTTAGCGAGGGTTTTTATGTAATATTTTGGAATGGCAGGGGATGGAACGAAATCCCCCCCCCCAAACATGTGACGTACTAAGTTAGGTGGTGGAGGTTGAGGCTCGAGATCCAAGCCTCCTCGTGGTTGGTGATGCGAGGCACGAATCCTCGAGCTTGGAGGTGTGGCAAGTTGGTTCGGAGGCGATGACGTAGCGGGCTTAGCGAGGCTTGAGATGACCCGAGCCTTGAGGCTGGTGTCGAGGCTTGTGTGGTGTTGGGTTGACCATTGGATCAAGGGCTTGGGTCCAATCCAACGACTGGTGGAAGTTGAGACGGAGACGATGAGAGGATGATGGAGCTGCAACAAACGATGAGGGCAACAAAGCTCAGCCTTCATTAAGAACCGGTCGACACACAACCAGTGGTGGGTCGCGGCGATGATGGGCGAAGGTCTGGTGAGTGGCGAGGCGGTGGCGCAGAATCGGTTGATGCGCTGTTGAAGGCAGTCCTTTTGTTGGTCGTGGCTGGAGGTAGGAGACCGCTCGACGGCTGCGAGCTCGCTGGCCTATCTTGACAGAGGTGGTTGGATCGATGGGCATGACGAGCGAGTGGAATACAGAGGTTGAGGTGGTGATTGGATGGTGTACGACGGAGGCATAAGTGATGGTTGGTAGATTGGGAAAGGTGAAGAAGAATATGGGATGCTAATGAGAGAAGAGAAAGAAGATAAAGCAGAGGAGGAGAGAGAGAAGAACGAAGAAGAATAAGAAGAAGAGAAGGAAGAGCGAGAACTACCTGAGGAGTGCATCGATGTGCCTGGGGATGGAGAAGCTCGCACCTCTCCAATCTTGCTCAAAGATACGACTAACATGAGCTAAAGCAGCTGCATTGGAGCAATTGCAATGAAGGAGATGCCTCATTCATGTCTCTCTTGGAAGATTTGTGATCCTCGCTCGACCCTATCAGGAACTAGCTGTCACCAAGGTGGAAGGGGAGCTTACGAGGGGGTTATGAGAGAGAGGGTAGGCGGACGGGCAACGAAAGTAGGAGTGGTGGCTGTTATGAGGGGGGGAGGGAGGCGTAGGGACGACGAGAGGAGGAGGTGGACGGAGGAGGAGCATGCAGAGGCAGTCGTTGGGAGGAATTGGAGAGGAAGCAGGGTACGTGTGATGCACTTGTGCGCGGGGAGGAGGATGGCATGTGCGTGGCACGTGTTGGCAGAAGAGAGGAGAGGTCATGTGTAATGCACGCGACCAGCAAAGAAAGAGAGAGGGGGAGGAAAATAAATAAATAATAAAAATAAAAAATAAGTGAATAAAATAAATAAAAATAAGATTAAAATAAAACATAAAATAAAATTAAGGATAAAAATAAATTTTAAAAATAATTTTTTAAAAAAAATAATGAAAAATCAGAAAGAGATAGTAAATGAAGTTAAATCAAAAAGTAGTCAACACGAAAGTTGCTTATCTCGATGAGATCTACAACTTTCGTAAAAGATCCAAAATTAAAAGAGGTCAATTGTACAAAAGGTATTTTTGAAGGTACTCTATATATAATAAAATACTGCATTTTTACATTTTGTAAAATTTTTATTTTTAATTTAATTTTAATTAGAGAATTAACTTATATACAATATATACATACTTAATCTAATTTTTATGGATTTTTTATAGGTTAGAAAAATGAAAAATAAAAAATAAAAATAACAAGGATAAAATATACACAGAATATACAATGTCAGGTATGTTTGATTTCTTTTAATTTTACCCTTTTTATGGATTTTACTTTTTGATGTCAAGTTAGTTAACTAATTAAAGAATAATTTAAAGCAAGAATTAGGTTAAAAATAAAGATTATTTACACATAAAATAATAAGCTCAATAAGGGTTAATTGTTTACAGATTTTAAACCTAAGTCTAGCAAAATTAATGAATGTTTTATATATTTTTAAAGGGCTTAATTTGTGATATAATAAGGAGATTTTGTTAAAATGTCCATATAGAGTAGATGAATCACGGATTCATCACACCTTACGTACAAACACACAAGATGAGGATTTAGACTTGTAGTGGTTCGGTAATGTGCCTACTCCACTTACTCACACCAAACTTCCTCTACCAATGTTTGAATGATGATAGGTACAATATGTTGTGCCACAGGGCTTCTTTTATACTACAATAAAAGAATACCAAGTATTCTGCAATCCCCATCATTAGCTCTCTGCCAATCAGAATGCGGGAGGTGGATTAAGCATCTCAACAATCCTGCTCTACAGCTCTTGGCCAATCAAAATGCAGGACGTGGATCAGACACCTCAACAATCCAACCCAACAACTCTTAGCCAATCAGAAGGCAGGAGGGAGATCAGCCACATCAGCAATGCTCTATACTAGTATTTAACCAATAGTCTTCACATGATAAATCTCAACAGCTTGTCCCCAAGCAAATTTTAGTGGGTTGGAAGGTTGAATCCATGATTGTGTATGTGCGAATTTCAAGACTTGTCTTATTAAGAATCCTAGGTTTTAGTAGTCCTAAAATTCTAAGCTCAATGCAGGCTCTAATCAACAGGAATCCAACTTCTTTATTATCTAACTCTCTGTTTGCACATATAGTATTAGAGATATGACATTTAGTGTGTACTACAATCGTGAGAGTTGAGTCGAAACATCACTCAAAGCCCATGTTCAAGAGAGTCTCCTCAATACCATTATATATTGTTGCATGAATAAAATCTTCTTTTCAACACAAAATCCCATAAAAAGATCACGATCATAAAATCAAAAGAAAAATGAAGGATGTGCATGTACATGTTGACCATGAAATAATAATAAATGGTATGCATACACTGTTTATTTTTCTTAACCCAAGAGATCTGGGAAGATTGATCAAGTGATAAAATAATGAGAGAAAAATCAAAGATAATCCAAAATAAACTCACTCTTGTAAATAGTTACATGTATATAATCTTAAAAAATATAGATTTCTAATAAATTTGTATCAACTCCAATTGATATGAAATAAACTTTATTTCATCGATAAAAGAATTATAATGAATAAAAAATCCTATCAAATACTGACATGAATATTTGTTAAATAAATCGAAACCCTAGTTCAAAGAATACCCATATTAAAAGGTTAATATCTTGAGCATGTAATTATCTTGAGCATGTAGAATAAAGTACACTTGCAGACCTTCAAATTAATTTATTTTTAAATGAAATCAGAGTTTACATGTAAAACTTATAATTTTTTGGCTATTATGTATATTATACAAATTAACAAACAATAATTTATGATTTTTTGTATATATTTTCCTCTCATTTTTCCTCTTTTGTCATGTTTACAAATACAGTACTTAAGCTAACTAATTTTATAAATACAAAGCAAAAAAGGACAAAATATAAACAAACAAAAATTGGATTCAGTATCTATTAGTGTAATTCACCAATAAATACACCTTCTTTCATTTTCTAAAGTAATTAACTGCATATTTTAAAAATTCAAAAAAATAGATAAAAGTATAAAATATATTGTAGTTTATAATAAAATATTATATATATAAATATACTGTACAAATCTTAAAAACACGAGTATTTTTACCTTGAATATACCTGACTTCTTTTGTCTCTAAGACATTCATAAAAAATGTAGATTTTTTCGAGATCTACAACTTTTATTTTAAACGTTGAGTAAATTTATTTTCAATTTTATTTCTATTTTATTTTATAATTTATTAATTTTTCCAGTCTAGACGCCTAGTTGGTTCTCTTTGGTCAGAGCGCACTACGCAGCCTTGGTTGATTGGTCAGCATCCTCTTTTGTTCTACGTCAGCGGTCCGTGGTTGGCCTTGGTCAACCTACGCGCCAAGTGGTCCATTTCGTCCCCTTTGATTGTTTGGTGCCTATGGGGCAATTTCCCATTCATTTCTCCGAGAAATTGTGCTTCTTCCTCATTCAGAGTGTTGACCAAGTTCTCCTCTAAATCAGTCAACACCATCTCTAGGTCACCCCTGTTGCATCCATCGCCATCATCTTATTGTCTGCAGCCTCTTCGTCGTCACCACCACTCGTTTGCCTCTCCCAGACCATGCTCCCTAATGACCCAAACCTAAAGGATATGGACCAAAACCTAAGTAGATAAACTTGAGGGCGTTGGTACAATATGAGGCTTTCATCGAGCTTCATTGCAGATGCTCCTGAGATCTGTTGAGGTTCCACACCCCTCATTGATGAGTCGTTGCGATTACAGGAGGTCTTCCATGCCTCCAATCGTTAGGGGAACGCCCTTCCTTTCCGATGATGTTTCGTGCTCTTCTTTTCCTTTCCTTCGATTCATAATGTTCTCTCTATGTTTATGGTGATGCTTCGGTTATGATCCTCTTTTTGTCCCTCCCTGAGAACTATTTTTGAATCCATTAATGATGAGGGTATCTTTTGTCGATACAGTGTTTATTACAATCCTCTCCTCGCCTCCTAAATAATATGATTACATTATTAAAATTAAAAGAATCGTGCAAAGGTATAGAGCAAGAACATTCTCAAAAATTACAGGTATTACATAGTCTTAAAAGTACAACTCCCCGTACTTGCCTCAAAGTGATCGATAGAGAATGCAGTTTAATATTCAAATACCAAACAAATAAAATTATACCCATATCTTGCGAGAGCATCGGAGTTCTTCATCTTTGGCTGGACTAATTGATGTCTCAAATAAATATTTGACAAAAATAAAATTCGGACACGCTTTATTGTAAATTCGAATATGCTTGTAAAATCATGAGCACCTAGCGGGGATAGCTCAGTTGGGAGAGCGTCAGACTGAAGATCTGAAGGTCGCGTGTTCGATCCACGCTCACCGCATTATTCTTTTTTTTAAATAGTTATTGCTTGCTGTGTTTCTCATTAATAATTTCCTTTTTTCGACAATAGCTTAATGATAAACGATGTTTCGACTCCTTCCTTGGATTTTCGATGTTTTTTTCGCCTTGCAAAAAAAAACTACACTTGCAGTTTCTGCAAGAAAATTGAATCCGATTCCAGATATGGAGTACAGTAAGAACCAGGGTCGGGATAGAATGGATTTTACACTTCCCATTCCTGCAGGCCCGAATTTTATTAGGATCAAATTAAGGAGATGCATAATTCCAGGGATCAATTAACACATCAAGTTTTAAACATCATATACCAAAGGATGAGCATATGTTGCAATCATGCTGGGCTGCACAAAGTCATTCACGATTATTCTACGTAAATCTTTTTGAGCAGCTGCATGCCTCGCTCCTCCGATCGTCTCCAACGGTGGATTCTTCATCGTAGCCAACTCATAGCAAGGATGAGGCAGATCTCTATAACATCCAAGATCTCGAGGACGAGCTGCCGTGTTCTTGTTCCAGCGCTCTATGATGAGTGTGGGATGCGCCCTGAAGAAATGGAACTGTGGCCATGTCAAGGAAGTGTATCCTTCTCCAAGAACTGTGATCAAATTTGTCTCATCCTAGCTACTATAGTCAACAAGTGATTATAGTTTGGAAGCACCCGGGGGCGGAACCAGGTCAATGAGGGGTCAAGTATACAACTATTATGTATGCTCAAAAATAAAAAAATCTATGTATTTTCGAATGAATTTTTAAATATAATTAATATTTTTAAAACGGACCTCTTTTAATCTTGATAAACGTAGAATTTAAATCTATTATTAATGTTAGAATTTCAAATAGATTGGTGTTTTCAATGGATATTTTTAAAATGGGATATTTACCCAGCGAACCCTGAAATCTTTCTAAATTACCTCTACGACCTTTGAAATATCGATATTCCTCCCTCCCGTAATCTTGCTCCGTCTTACCTCACGAACCCTACCGTTAAATTGGCACACCTAGAGTTAACTTCTTTAGGTTAAAAACGAGTTAATCTAACCCCCTATGATCGGATGGCTATAATTAAATAATCTAACCCTATCCTTTCTAGACTAATTAATAAATACAAAACTGAGGAGGTAAAAATTGCAAAATACCCCTCTAATGTATGGAGACGGATAGTCTGTATTGTCCACTTGCCATGTGTTGCGTCTTCCTTACACGATACGAGTTCGCAGAAGGCTAAGATTAGACCTGGTCCGCGTATCTGACGGTCACTGCAGTACTGAATCCAACGGCTCCTGTACGCTTACAAGTTCACTATTTGGACAAAAATCATCCTGAAAACATAAATATCTTTCGACTGATATACTTTCATTTCAATAAATATATCTTCGGATTTGAACATCTACCCAGGTTTTACCTTTTTTAACCCCTACAAGAACAAAGTGAACTATGTACATCATACCTTAATGTGGAAGTCGGGGATAGCAATAACAAAGTGTTGCCCTTGACAACAATATTCAAGTTCGGTGCTTTTAAATTCATGCACCATTATCATGTTTCATAAGTATATTCAAGAAATACTCTTTCCCTTTAATTGTGATACATGATAAACTTGCATAGATGGCACTCTTCAATGATGCACTATTAATATGGGATGAGCTTATTCAAAGCTTGTGATCTTCCTTTTCTTGTAGTTTAAAGGCACTCAAGCTTCTAAAGATTTGACACTCACACATAAGTATGAAATAATAATGCAAATCGTTGCTCTAGGCATCTTACTATTATCGCGTTGAACATACTTTATAAGATCTCCACTTAACTAGGTTAGGTTTCTTATGCAAATGACCTCCCAGTGGTTCCCAGATCCATCCCAAACCTTAACTTTAGGATTAAAGATCAGTTCAAGTTCCTCAAGCCATGGATCGTATGTATTATCTTAATATCCAACGAAATCCACATCCATCGGACTCAAGACACTAAATCTTCTAAGATCTTAAGTCCGATTTGAATATTTTCCTTATTTCCCAACTAAACTTTTAATCTTGGCAATTATGGAAATATTATTACAATGCATTGAGATTTTAGGAACTGCTTGAAATTATGGAAGTTTCATAGAGAAGTTTCTTTAACCATTCATCCTGAAATTCTATTAGTGTCTAAAACGCAGAGCTCATCCTCAAAGGTAGATCGAGCTAGAATTAAATGCTTCACGTACCTCTAAAAGATTGCATTGCCTTTAAGGATTCAAGCATACCAGAATACTGTAACCCCCAAACTCCCTTATATATTTTCACTATCCAACTTGCATCATTGTATCTTTTTGACACAAAAAGAATGTATACCATAATTCAAACGAAGGGAAATAGTTTGCCTCAAGTATCTGATTACTCTATCTAAAGCCTATAATGGGTAGAGACATGAATTTTTTGTATCTACTAAGTTCAACCACATAGAATGAATATCAAGGCTAGTACAATTCGAAAGATACATTAAACTTACCATAATTTGTAAGTATTTGATTTAGACATAAGATCTCCACATTAGCAGCAACCATGTTCTTCATCTCAAACTTATTACTTAAGAACATGTTAGTTTTATTATAATTATTATGTGTAAAAAAATAGTAAAACATCATCAGCATATATATGCATACACTAATGCACTCATTAATATTTAGCTTGGAATAAAAACACTTATCAAATTCATGATCTCCAAAATCACATTGAAATCGCCATATCACTACCATGATGCATGTTTTAATCCATAAAGGTATTTAATTAGCAACTTGAAAATTTAATCCGTAAAGGAATCCATTGATTTTGATTTCAATATATGGTCGATTAGTGAAAATATAGCATGGCAGACCAAGGCTGGTCGATTAGTGAAACAAGGTTGGTCAATCATGGCTGGTCAATCAGCGAAGTTGGATTACCAATCAGTTCTGAGTTCATGACATATTCTAATTTGGAAAGTTCTAATAGAATAGCTTGAGGTTTCAACTTTGAAAAATATAATGAAAAATGTAATATTACAAATTTGATTCAATTGGATTTTGAGATTTTGCATTATGTGAAATGGAGCTCACTTTGTAATTATTATCTTTGTTCAATTGTCATGTAGTCATGTAGATATGTATACAAGTGATCAGCTTCCATATGAGTGAGTCATCTTTAAAAAAACTTAAAGATAAAAAAGCCTATTCTTTGTCCTATATATCCTCATCGTCACCAATTTTATCCATGACTTTGCAGCTTCCCTCATCATTAGCATGTCGCTTAGCCTCCTTGTCCTTCATATCCTTCATCCACTAGTAGATATCACGCACCATAGCTCCCTGATTACTCATTATCTTCTTAGATACTACAACGAACTATGTAGGCAAAGCCATTTTTGTATGATTGATGAAAGTCGATAAATACTCATTCTTATTAAACCTACATGTAGAAATTCAGGCGAGTGTGGTTGATGAATTTTGCATTCAATAGGTCAACCCAGCTTCATACCATCTTAATTTGTAACTACCTCACATGATCTAGATCCGAATCATATCCGAAAGTGCCCCTACATGAAGCTATTATGGCAATCAACCAATATCGAGTCCTTAACATCGTATATGTAACTATCACATCACCGACCAAAAATTTTTTTCGAAGGAAATATATTCATATATTCAACACAAGACAAGATATAATGAAACATAAAAAGTACGACAAGTGCGCTTTTATCGTGTGAAATATGCACCCAATTTATAACAAATTCCACCTTAAGATAATGAAATTAAAGAGCAAAGGGCCATCTTTAGATGACAAATAGACAACCCTTCAAATAGTAACCAATTTATATTATGAAATAATCGCTTTATTTAGGTCATAAATGAATTATAAACCAACTATCTACCGAAACGGGAATTTTGTGGTTGTAATTTAAAGGAATTAATGCAATGTGGTTGCAACTCTAAAAATCCCTCAACAAAATTATTGACGAATTTCATGCCAAAATAAAATGAAGAATGTTAGCAAGAGAATTTTGTCATTTATTTACTTGTATATGTACAAGATCAAACTCAGGGACGCTACAAAAATCCCAAGAGTTATTCAATTCAATGAAAATCAAAGAAAAGAAAGAATCACAAAGCAAACTAGACTTGGTTTTTAGATGTTTTTACCTTTTTATTTTTTATGGGTTTTCTATGTTCATATATTTTATGCTTTTTTTATTTATTTATTTTATGAATTTTTTTAATTGTAAATATTTTTTTAATTTTTAAGAACAAAAGAAAATAAAAACAAGGAAAAAGGAATAAATAAAAGAGGGAAAAGCAACTATTATTTTTAAAATAAAGAAAAAATACACAAAAATAAAATAAATTTTGTGTTTTGATATGTTTTTACTATTTTTGTGATTTCTGCATAATTTTTAGATTTTTATTGTTTTCAAATAAATGGAAAATAGGATAAATAAGAAACAGAAAATGTTGTAGATGATTTTGGATTTTAAAAATAGAAAATAAAATTGAAAATTAGGGAAACATGAACAATCAGAAATACTATTTTTCAAAATTTCAAGAAAATCATTTTTGCAAATTTTTTTGCTTTTTCGTGATTTAAAATGAATTTTTAACTTTTGATATTTTCTTATTTTTTGTTTTTATGAAGAATTAGTGAATAAAATTTGGAAAAAAAATAAAACAAAACAAAATAAACAAGAAGGATTTTTTGGAATTTTTCAAACATTTTTTATATTTTTATTGATTTTCTAATGTAGATACGGAATATTTTTGGGGTTTTGATTTATTAAAAATAAGAAACAATGATGAAAAGAGATTTAATAGAAACGTAAAATGATTTTATGAAATTTTTATGAAATTTTTCTATTTTAAATTCAAAATATCATGCAAAGTTAAATGAATATGCACATGGGTAAGGATGCAAAGACAAATAATTAAGGGCCAAAGAGATAAAAATATAAGAATTCTAGGGGCCAATGTGTAACTTTACCAAAAATAAACATGCCAACGCAAGTGAGTCACACTAGCGCGGATATAAATGCAATTATTTTATTTTGAGGGGCCAAACAATAACACAAAAATGAGGACCGTTGTTGCAAAATACACAGGAAAGCACATACAATGCATGTGGTGCAGTTCAAAGGATTTATTTTAAAAACAAGGCAGGACTAGAGTGCAAATTGTCTATCATTCCACATGGCAGCTCAGATGACTGCAATATGTTTAATCTCTGATCTGATGGCTGAATATTAAGGTGCTCTTGCACAGTGTGTATTTCATCTGTACCTTGATCTACTGGTTGGAATTGGGCATCAATGGGCGGCCATGATTGAATCCGGCAAGGTAGTTCTTGATCGTGTGGCTTTGAGGGTCACTGGAATAACTGGCTTGAATGGTGTGGCCGATGAACTTCAATCGAACAGTACTCACTCGATCTCAGTCGAATCCCCGTACGAATGGCGCGTCGGCTTCTTGCAACTACTTTGTGTCGTCCAGGTGGCTCGAGGAAGATCTGGAGCTTGGAAGGTCTTTAGCTCCAAGTGGACCTCCATATCCTATTTTCCTGCTCCAGGTGGACTCGAGAGCCTTGGAATGATATGCTTATTCTCATAGGGTCTCTACCCTGCTTTATTAGGTGACATAGGAGATAGAATGAGGAAGAATGGGGACCGCCGGTGAACGGTGATGGGATTTAGGCCAAACTCCACATCCGAAGTGATCTGGAGGTGATCAGGTTATGGGAGAAGATGAAAAAGGTGAGGTGATTATGAAGGTCGGTTTGGATGTGGAAATGGGTAATCAGAGCTCATCCAATCAAGCATACCAGAGGAAGATGATGGAGGATCTGATCTAACTAAATAAAGGATTAAAACGCAAAAATTAAAAATAGAATTCAAACCAAAATTAATTTAAGTAAAGTGAACCTATGGATGGATGGTGAAGGTTATAACATTTTTTTGCATCGTCATGCAAAGAAGCTTAACATTGTGGTGGCACTTCGACGGTATGCTTGAATCGAGCATCCCACTGGATTCCTCGCACTCCCAATCGTAGAAGATGAAGCCCTATCACTACCTCACCATTCTAGAAACCGATCTCAAGTGAAGATGTGCATGGAAAACCGATCGGTCAGTAAAGGTGGTGGATGACATGTATAAATAAGGATTAAGTCCAGTGAGCTTTGAAATTCAAAAAGGGAGTGGATCGAGGCAAGATCGATGGATTTGATGAGTTGGCGATGGAGTCAATTATTAGGGCTAAAAATTAGGAGAAGGAATCATGGGAAGTTAAACGACGGATGGAGCGGGAGAAATTGGAGAAGAGGCACGGGTGAGCGAAAAATGTGGGCAGAGACCGTGGGTAGGGAGTTGACCTGGGTCAATAGGTCCGGGATTGACAAATCAGAAAACGACTAGAATATGACAAGTCAAGCTACGCGACAAAAAGAGATGAAAATAAACGTTGAATAAAAGAAAAATAGAAAATGATTTCAAAATAAAAATTTTTGAAAATAAAAAATGTTAACAAGTAAATTATTTTATTTATAGTGATTTTTAGTTCATTAAATAAAATATATACAAGGGTGAAAATAAAAAAATATGTTACTTATAGGTATATGTAAGTATATTTACACCATCTTGATTTTTAATACATTATTTTTGCAAACATACATGTAATTTATAATTTATTATTTTACAATATTCTACAAGGATTTTAATGATATTTTTGTTTTACTTTTTATAATTAATTTATTAAGATAAATAAATAGTAATACTTTATAATATACATAGTGGTACATATACAATATATATATTATTTTATTTTTTATGTATTTTTATTTTTATTATTTTTAGTTTTATTTTATATAAGTTAAATACAATATTCACAAATAGCTAAAAATACAAATTATAAAAATATAAAGAAAATACATATTTACAAGTACTATACAAAAATATACAATAGTACCCCAAAAAGCCACATTTCATACCTTAACTCTGATTTTTATGAAACCATTCCATTTTAAAAATTATTTAATTTAAAGTACAATGAAAGTGAATTTGGTTAATTTTGAGTTTTGGTGGGGAAGATATTGATCTGAAAACTTTTTCAGAGTTTGTTATTTATACAATGTATAAGGGTTCTTCTTGCAATAACTTTTATTATTTACATATTATTTTTATGTATAAGTTTCAAGAAGAAAATAATTGTATTTTGAATGAGTTTGGTTATAAATAAATTAGTGTATGAATTGTGTAATATATACCGTAGTGTACAAGTGATAGATATATTCAAATGAGTATTGATTTTCTTGAATTTCTGTAGTTAGGCCTTATCTCCCCTACTTTATTCCTGGTCGATTAAGTCAAGTCTTGACCTGCTCTCAAGGTTAGAGTCAACATATATCTAATACATATAAATAGTATTTGGTCTTCTTTATTTTTCCTTTATTTATTTTATTTTAGGTTAAAATAGTGATAAATATATAGTATTTACACAAGAATTAGGGCTTTTAAAAGAAGATATTTATTGATATTTACAAGTACTTTATAAGGGATTTTAAGCTAAAATAAATGAATAAAGATGATGAAGTGTAGATTCATCGTTATCCCTAGAAATCAAAATAGATATAAATACATTGTCAGAATGAGAAGTATAAGGTAAAGAAAAAATATCAATAGATATATTTTAATATAAGATTAACAATGTTATAAAATAATTGCATTAATAGGTTGGCATGAATTTAATTCAATTTCATCTGCAAGTAAAAAGATGTAACCTATAGTATATGAGCATGTGTATAGCAAGTGCTATGGTATTTAATCAGTAATATACTAAAATTAGGAAATAAAAATTATTCTGTCATTAAATTTAATTCAAGGCTAAGGATATGTGTTTGTACCAATAATTGGCTATGGCATTGAACAAGCTCGCTTATAATTAAACTCACTCTCTCTATTCTAAAAAGTTATTAAACATAATTTGATTACTAAATATGAGAGAAGAAAGTGTAATCAGATTGGTTGCATAAGTATCTAAAGGTACTCTCAAACCCTTATGTTACATGTTATCTAAGGCTACTCTTGAGCTTATTATAATAACTAGGTGCCAGAGGTATGATTTATCATGTCTGGGCTACATGGACAAGATTTCATCACGTTTATGGTACACTGGTGCAACTTCTCACTATCTAACGTAAATGTGTAATAAAGACCTCCTTAGTACAAAATATGTTCGAGTTGCATCTTCTAAGTTCGAGTTAAGTCACCACTCAATCTGCCCAAAGTCCCTTAATTTCATTGCTCTTTGAAATTATTATCTTTCATTTATTCTAAATAATCTTACTCAGTAATCCAATTTAATCATCGCTTCATAAATTTTCCAATTCTCATTGATTTCTATGAGAAAAGATTTCCCATAGCTTAAAATTACTTTCATTAGTTTGGCTATAAATTGCCTCGTGAATTGGGATGGATTTTCACTACATAATAGTAATTAGAAATATCTAAGTCCCGTATAAGTTTTAAATTTTTAATATATTGATGTTAACTTGAGTTTGAGTTATATAGTATAAGCACAATCATCAACCCCGACATGTTAATCAAAGTACAGAGGCATTGAGAATATCATAAAATACTCGGTCACATACGATAGAAGTGTCAATACTTCGCCGTCCCAAGTAATAATCAAAGCTCCACATATCAGGATTTGGGCTCTATTCCTCATGGGTCGCGCCTCACTCAGTCTGGAATGTACCTGAAAACAATGAGAGCTTTATGAACCCAAACAATGATGTTCATTTTGATTTTTATTAATATCAAAGTTTATTTAACAGTCCCTTTTTAAATTTTTGGATTTTCAATTTTTTGAGTATCTTTCAGAGAAAGTTGTCGAACAATTCCTTTTTTATTTTTTTTCCTTTAATCCTAAGTGATATAAACATGGGGGGAGAGGACGGAAAAGCCGTACAAGTCGTCACTAAGATGAAAATCTCGCCTTAGTGACTAATGATGCATGCAAAGATAGAATTACTTACAATACTTCCCAGCTCATTCCAGCAGGATGCAAGACAGAATTGAAATATTTATACTATATGACAATATGCAAAAGCGAGAAAATATCATAAACAGTAGCTGCTATTATCCGAAAGAGCCAAATGCTAACTACTCAAAAATGAATACGAAGTGTCCGATCTCGGAGACCTCTCGGTGCCTGCCACAACTGGTCCTGCAAGCGCTGTATGAGGACTCTCTCGGTACGTGGTTCCAAATTAAAGTAATTAGCAATTCATTATTTGACTAAGTCTGAGCGCACATCACTACAGGTACATGTAATGTAATTAGGGCTTTGGACCTAGCTACTTAGTCAAGCAATCTAATGGCTAAGGGCTCACTCACATAAAATAAATAAAAACAAAGATAGAAAACTTAAATCATGAGAAAAAAATAAAGAAAGATGAGAGAACATGAAAAATCGCGACGAGGCCCTTAGGTGAATAATCACCCGGGCACTGGGCCTCGCTAAATGTGGGGTAGTGTCCAAATTAATTACAAATTAATTTCGCAAAAATAAATCACTCTCCTCGTAAAATAGAAAATAGAAACTAAGATGGGCTACTCTCCTCCTCTCCTTGCTCCTCTCCCCCGCTCTTTCCAAATCGGCACACAAGTAGAAGGCCGACCTCCGCTCGTCTCAGGTGTGCACACCTCCTAAGAGATAGCCATCACCAAGTGGTCCCTCGCAAGAAAGATCAATAAGAAAACATGGATTACAACGGTCAAATAATTATCAAAATAAAATAAGCAGAAAATAAAGGAAGAATAATATGCAGCTATGTACAAAATGTGTTATGATCTGTTGCTCCCAGCAATGGTGCCATTTGAAATAACATGAAATCAATTTCGAGAGGAAGTTCGTACGTGTCACGCAAGGTATACATATAGTCATCGAAGTGATCACTCTTAAGGACCAATCGGTTAGATCAACAATTAACCTACACAATAAAATAAAACAATGCAAACTCAGGTATGAATCAAAATTTATTATAAAGTCTACAAATAAATATGCATATAGTGACAAGAAGAGTAGGGTGTCGAACACAGGGAACACACATGTAACACATGTATTTTATTTATAAATAAATAAAATAGGTACAAATGTATATAGATATGCATACTATTTACTTAGGTTTTTATGGATTTTTAAGTATAATAGATTTAAAATTTTAAATTTTCAAATAATAATTTATATATATTATCATAAAATAATTATAAAATATTTATAATAATAAATAGTATTATAACTTTTATATTACTATATATAGATATACAGTACACTATAGAGTAATGTAATTATAAATATAGATAAAAATAGTGAAATAGCAAAACAAAATGTTTCTGTGTTTTTCAAAACTTTTTTACTATTTTTGTGATTTTCAAATATTTTTGTTATTTTTTATGTATTTTTAAAGTCCAAATTATAACAGTGATTAACTAAATAGGACGAATTGATTTGGGGTTTAAAAATAGTAAAAGTCTTCAAATTCTTCGAAAATTAAATTTAGTATATATTAATATATATAATTACAGAACAAGAAGAATTTTTTTGGATTTTTTTAAGAATTTTTAAATTTTACAGGATTTTAGATCTTTTTACTTTGTTCCCATTTTCTTTTTCTATATTTAGGAACTTTTTGTCTACGGGTTCTAGATACTGTAATATTTTTGGAAATTTTTAGACAAAATTTTATAATTTTTTTGGAATTTTTAAAATAAACAAGGAATATCCATGCAATATTTGATTTTTAATAAATATGAAAAAGGCGTAAAATGCAAATCTAATTGCATGTCCTGGAAGAGCATGCATCCAGTACCTCATCCTATTTCTTCATAATTTTTGGCACATGAGTGTTATTCATAAAAATTCAAGAAACATAATAAAAAATACTTACACTAGTAGGGGTATATTTGTAATAAAAAATAAATATAAGGGGCATAATGCAAATAACCCAGAAATTTAAAATTAATATATGAACTTTATATATTGAACGATAATTAAACGAACCTGTGAGGGTTTACATGCAATTTTTATAAGATAACACATGTGAATGCATACGACAGATATGGACCAATTTGCAAACAAAGGAAAGCTTAGGGTCCAGGATAGAAATATTACAAAACTTTTTAAACTGCAGATGAAAGTTTGAGGACCAAATCTAAAATAAAAAATGCATGGGGGAAAAGGATGCAATATACCCCCATATCGTGCAGGAAGGGACGACGGAAGTGACGCCACATTAGTGTCACTTAAGTGGATCTAGCGGCTGAGGAACATGCCGCTTCAAAGATGATCGAGTGGTTAAGATTAGAACTGGGCGGACTCCTCAATCTGACGGTTGAGAGAAGTGGAGGAAGAACACGGAAGAACTCCGTGTTGTTCTCACTTCGAATGTTGATTCCAGACAACTCTAGAGGCCAAACTCATCCCCGATGAATCCTTCAGCTTCCTGGCAACGCTCCATGTCTGCAAGAGCTCTTATATATGATCCAGCGATGGGAATCCTGGAAGGCTTAGTTGATCTGCAGTACGTGGAACCCAAAAATGGGATCGAAACTCCTCCTCTGTGTGTCCTCCTTGGAGCCCACCTGCACAAAAATATATGGTGGATTGGTGCAGAACCCTCGACCTAAAAGGGGCAGCTGAGGCTGCGTGAATGGGTCGGATGGAAGAGATTTGATGATACGGAGGAACTGGAGCTCGGTGGCTCGATTCCATGTAGGAATCATGGTGGAAAGAGGGGCGAAATGCAGGGAAATGATCAAGGATGGAGTGGTGTGGTCGGTGGGGCACAGTAATCGAGGACAAGGCGATAAAATGGCTGGAGCCCTAGCAGCTCCATCGAACTTTGATTAACCTAAACCTACCCTAAAACATCAACAAAGGCATGAAATCAAATGTGGAAGGGAAAGACAGTAAATAAATTTACCTAGAAAGCTAGTAAAAGAAGCCTCAAGCGGTAGGTAGTCGCGAGACAGAACCTCGACGACGAGGTTTTGCCGGAGGTGGTGGAACCAGACCTCCAGACACTCCTCCTCGTTGTGAACCTAGCCAATGGTGAGTTGTCACCTCACGGATGGTTTATGAGTAGGTTTGAGGGGCTAAGAGTGGAGAGGAAAGGATCAAAAAGCAAAAGATGGAATTAGGGGTATATTTATAGATGAAATTTCGACGATTTTTTAGGGGAGATTGCGTGATTTGGGATGATGGTAGGTGAAGATGGAGTGGCCGGTGAGGAAGAGGATTGTGTGAGCTACGTGGTAGTGGGAGGCTCGAGCCAAAAGGAGGAAGTGGTGGAGTCATGGAATTTTGGCGGAGGGTGGTACGTGACTCTGACACAGGTCAGAGGGTGTTGGGGTACAGTTGACCGTAGGTCAACAAAAGGAAGTCCCTGATTGGTCCATGTGGACCAATCAAGAAAAAAATTGAAAAATTTTTTAAAATCAAAAATAATTAATAAACAAATTAATTAAATTTTGGCTATAAAGTAAAAAATTGTTATTTTATATAGAATTTTAATCCGATTTTTATTTATTTATACAAGTTTATTTATTACAAGGGTATAAACATAGGTATATTTACTATGTTTTGTCTATATATTTTTTATTTTATTATTTTTATTTTCTTAATTTATATATTTAAAACTTATGTTTATATACATAAATGTATTTTTGTTATATTTTTATGATGTATTTTGCACACTTAAATAAATATATATACTTATTACATAGGTATAATGATTCTATATTCGTCGATGTATTTTATGTACTATTTTATTTTGTGTTTTCTTTATTATTTATTCTATTATAAATATGTGCATATAATATAAATGACATTTACAAAATTCTAAAATATAAAATTATAAAAATTATAAAGAATAAATAAAATAAATATTTTTCAGATATATGGTACAATAGGGGTCCAAAACCTTACTTTTACATCTTAACTCTAATTAAATACCACATTCATTAAATAGTTTATTAAAATTTATATACAATTAAAGGTAATTTTCATGCATTTTGAATTCATATGGAGAAGATATGGGTATGGGAAATTTGGGTTTTAGATTTTTACTCATAGTATAAAATGTACATTATATATTATTTTTAGGTTGTATTTTTCTATGTATTTTTATCAACAACTTTCATGTACAAATTTATTGATTTGTTGCATAAATAATATAGAATAAAATATGTCACAAAAGATAATTATTGGCCTATATTTTCATGATTTTTATATTGTGTGGTATGTACTGCTGGTCGTCCTATCTCCCCCTACTTTATTTCTTGTTGACTAAGTCATCATGATGACTGAATCTCGGGGGCTAGGGTCACTCAACACCTATAGTGTTTAATTTCTTTTTCTTTTCTTCCTTTATTCTTTTATTTTGGACTTAAATACAATAAATGTAAAATATTTTATACATTATTTTGTACAAATTACCAGGTGTTTATTTCGACAAATTAATGATATATACATGCATTTATCTAGAGATTTATGGTCAAAATGAAAGAATAAATGTGATGAAATGAGATTCATCACCGATCGAAGCCTAATTATTCGGCAAAAATATATCAATCTCTTATGATTAAGCAAGTAAGTGAGTGTATGAAGCACATATCCTAAGTCAATATGTTTAAGTGAAACATGTGGATATCTCCTTTCTTTTTTGTAGTTTTTGATGACATTTGTTTTTCATTTTAATTCTAAATTATTTTTAATAATATAAAAAATAAATTATAATAAAAATAGAAAGATTTAATCAATATTAATATTATATATTATATTTTAAAATGATTTTTAAATTTATGAAAATTCAAATAATTTTAAAATTATAAAAATTAATGTTTTAGATATATATATACATAAAAAGGTAAAAGAGTAGGGGTTTTGTTATATAACAAATACAAATATACTAAAAATATTGTATTATTTTATGTTTTTCTATTTTTTTTATTTTTTAAATGAGGGAAAGTAGAAATGGAAGTAAATAAAAATAAAAGCTTTGAAACAAAAAAATACGGGAAATTGGGAGGTTCGAAAAAGACAAAGAAGCCCCTAAAATACTAACTACATTTTTAAATAGTATGTAGAAAAAGTACTACATACTATTTTTATGACTTTTAATGATTATGTCAATTTTTAGTAATTTTTTGACGTTTTTTTTTTGTAATTTTAAGGTATGAATGCAACAAAAGTTAAAAGTGAAAATATGAATGATGTGTCTGTACAGAGGAAACCTACCATTTTAAAAATCCAAGATAGTGGAAATTAATTAAAAATAAAAACAAAAACAATAAGGATTCAATTATGTAATTTTTTTAAGATATTAAATCAAGTCCAAAAATTCTATAAAATGCAGCAGAATAGAACAATCACAAAGCTACCATTGTATTTTTGTATTTTATAGATATTACAAAATGCACCCTACAAAAATCTTCCAAGCATTTCGCAAATTAATTCATAAATAGAGAAACTCTTGATTATTAAAAAAATCCAGAGTCAAAAAATTCTATTCAGTCCATGCACATTATATCCAAATTTCATCAATATGACATAACTCTGATTTTATATTATATACGCATGGAGACCAAGATACTCAACTTCCAAAATGCATAAATAATTCAATAATGCTGTAAATTTAGTGTTTCAATTCTCATAAAAAAGAGTTGCATACCATCTACCATATGCAAAAATACATTATCAAAAATTCAATAAGGAGTGCAAGATCAGAAGGTTTGAACTCTCGATCTAATGGTTAGAAAGGATGACACTTCAACATTTGGATCTCCAATGCAATGTGTATCAACGGTGATGCTTCATGTGGTTTGAACGGTCTTGATAGAAGGATGAAAGGATATTTGACGATTGCTAGAAGGTAAGCCTCTCCGTCTTTATTCTTATCTTTTCAGAGAGCGTTGAGCAGAGTTCCAGCAAATGGTCTTGTCCATGGTATGATGTTTTGCTATTCCCTGATGATTCTTCTGGTTGTAGTTGATGCTTTTCGATGAAAGGCCCCAGTGTTGTGTGAATAGAGATTTCAACACCCATTTTCAATCCTATAATGACTACATCTAATGTTGGAGCAAAGTGTTGGACATGCGAGCCCACGACGAGCCATTATGCAATAAATGTTATTGCGAATATCATTCCCTGATCTGAAATGAAGAATAAATAATTTGCATAATAGGTCCCTTAGTACAATTAGGGTTATGTACCATGGCCATCTTAATAATCATACAACTGTTGATTCAATAATTGAATCATAGAGGCTGGTGCTTGGATGAATATCTAAAGGGTTAGATTGAGGCCTCATCAAGAACCGTCAAATGATTGTTAAGAGATGATCTCCAGCATGAGTAGGAGATGGCAATCCTTTCTCACATAGGTTGATATCTGACCGACCTCTTGATGCATGTCCTTTGTATAGGAATAGAGATTCGGGGGTGTCAGATTAGTTAGATCAAAGAGTTGACTTAATGAGATTAAGATAACCAAAGTCCTATGTCGTATGCTGCCACGATATAGGCATGCATCCTCTGACCGGAGACATATGTGGTACTATATGTCTGAGTATGTACATTTGGCAGACCAATAGGTTGATGACCTAACCAAGGTCTATATACCGATGCGCTGGTGTGCATATAAGGGCATATGAGTAATACGATCTCTCAAAGGGATCATACATGTTCATTACTGAACCGGAAGACATGAGCTCACTCATGAGATATTGGGAAGAATCAAATTTCGTGCACGGTCATCTCGCTTTGGAAGTTTGACTGAATTTGTAGGTTTTATATATACTTTTGGAAAGTATATGATCAAGACCTAGGTATGATATATGCTTTTGGAAAGTATATGATCGATACCAACTCCCAATGATCAAATGAGAAAACTTACTGATAAAACCCTGAAGTAGACAGTGTGAAGTTGATCTAATACTTCGGGTTTATTCTGAGTCTTCCTGTATGCAGAATGTACAGGTATTAGGAATACCTGAGGGTGATGTGATCATAAACGATTAGATAACCATGACGCCTCCATTCCTAGGGAGTGATGAAACGGGTCTGGATTTTAGTGACTCCTCTCAGTAGAGAAGTAATCTGATCTTGGTCCAAATGTTGGACATTGATCTGAATGTGATTCAGATGCAATGAGAAGATTAGATTTGCGGTCTTGATTTAATCAAGCATCTATGGGAGGCCCGAGATCTGGATTTGAGACGTGATCTCAACATCCAAGTCACTATACTTGGAACAATACAATCGCCCGGTCCTTATCTCCAAGTATCCGCGGAGAAAGCGCATTATCCTTGAAAGAGTTCATGGATAATTTCATTATTTATATATGTATCCAAGCATCGAGAAAATTGATAATTAAATGTGATTTAATTATCATGAATAATATGAATTTGATTCATATTATAAGGAGAGTTATCTGAGATAATTAAATGTGATTTAATTATCAAAGATGTGAATAATGTGAATGTGATTCATATTATTTTGGCACATGAGAATAGAGATACAAGATAATTAAATATGATTTAATTATCATGGATATGAATTATATGGATAGCACTATCCATACTAATCATATATATTATAAATATGATTTATAATTTATTAGAGAAAGCATATTATGTTTTATATTTGTTAATTAATTATTGATGTGAATTGGATTCACATTGGATGATTAATTAAAATATAATTACATTTTGTTTTGGGATGTGAATGTGATTTACGTTTTTCCAATGGCATGATTGCAATATTTCCACAAGATAATTATGAATTATTTTTGTGAAATAATTTACAACAATTGTTGTTGTAAATCATGGAGATATCATGAGATAATGTATCTCATGAGATAATGAGAACTTATGAGATAATGAGATCTCATGAGATGTTGTAGCCGTCCCCCCTTTTTAGGGGATATGGTTTATCTTCTTATTATCTCCAAGGATAATTAAATGATTTAATTTGAATTTAAATATATTTATTTATCAATATATATTAAATTAAATTAATTGTTGTTGTGTTTTTTACAACAAGATCATAGCCATTGAAAGAAACACAAATCAATCTCAACCATTGATTGTTTGTTGTCCATGGATTGGGATCCATGAACTCCCAAAACCCTATATAAGAAGAGGCACCCCATGCTCTTCAAGATACATGATAAATGAATACTCTCTCTCTCTCTTTTCTCTCTACATGCTCATTCTCTCTATCTCTCATGTGGTCGTCCACCATGGATGTCCTAGAGAGATCCTCCATCGCCGCAGCGTCGTCGTTATGCTGCCCGATCGTTTGTTCGTGGATCTCCATCTACTTCAGTGTACCTCGCTCGTGAAGAAGACGTCATATCTCGTTTGTCGAGATCAGGAGATTTGTGGCTTGGATCTTCAACATGGATTACGAGAAGCACGGGTCTCATCCACGCGCTCGCAAGCATCTCCTCCGTCAGATCGGACTTGAGACATGAGGTCTCTTTATTTAGAAACTCGATCACAACCACGCTTCAAGAGGTAATCATATTACTTGTTTGTGGTTTAGATGAAACGATCCGAGAAGTGTTCTTGGATCATGTGGTTTCATCACATAAAAATTTTAATTTCTACTGCCTGGAGCAACTAGTGCGACTAGTCGCTCCCGATTGCATCGATGCGATCATCACGCTTTCATCATGCGCTTGAGGATTTTCCCCATATCCTTCACGAAGATGCTATGCACTCCTGCAATGGATAAGTTTGTCTCCTAATCAAAGATCTAGGTCGCAAGAGGTTAGTCAAAGGTTATGGGTATAAAGCTCAAATCATAGGGACACAAAATGTATGTGCGAAGGTGCTTTAATGGGAGATGGAAGGATCGATGCTCACTACTTGCACTGTGCATGTCCTGAGGTGGTGAGAATATATTTGGAAGTAGAAGAGAAACGAGAGTATAGAGGATGAGGTGTGATGCGTAGTTCGTCAATGGGGGTGAAGCAGTGCACACTAGAAGGGGGAAAAACTGAGGTAAGGAAGAAGGGTGAGGATCGACATGATAGAAAAGAATAAGAGAAGAACAGAGATGATATTAAGAGAAGAACAATAAGAAAAGGGGTAATAAGAACGATAAAGATACCTAAAGATTAGGGGGGAATGTTCATCGACCAAGGTTAGTCGAGGAAACTAGTCATAGCCTTAGAGCGTCGGCAAGAGGTCCTCAAAGTGTCAACAACTATGAGAAATGTTGCACAAAGCAAAAATACTCGACTTTGTATTGCACCAAAACCTCTATATTCATTCTTCGTTGCTCAATGACAGAGGCCATGATTGTCACCTTCACCTTACACCGAAGATGGAAGGAGGAATCAAGGAATGACAATATTGAAGATGATAGATAGACACAAAAAGATTTTAATAGATATTGGGACATGGGCATTTGGATTTGGTGTTACGAAAGGGATTTAGGAGGCGCTTGCACTTGCACGAGTAAGGTCGGGAGAAGGTGGCACATATGCAAGTGTTTCAGGTGTAGCAATGGCATGAGGGGTGCAGCGTAGTGGTTGTTTGGAGACGATGTGGATTTGGGCATGGCACCCCATGCTTGATGTAGAAGAAGTTGTCCCCGTGGTCAACTCGCTTGGGCTAACATAACACGAAGGGGTGCGAGATTGACCAATTGGAGCAGTAGGTGGAGCGGTCAGAGCCACCATTTTATGTAGTTGAGGGGGTGGCAAACAAAATAGATGCCCGCCAATGAAGAGCTGATAAGTGGCTTCATTAACTAGGGTCAATGAGCCACATGTGCCAAACAAGAAAAATAAAGAAATAAAAAGAAAATAGAAAAAATAATATTAAAATATCCTTAAATCAAACAAGGGGACAAAATGAAACTTGTAGATATTGATGAGGTCTATAACCTTCATAAAGACCTCGATACTAAAATAGGCATTTTACATAAGATGAGATATCTTGTAGATGTAAAATACATATTTTTCATAATTTCTATTATTTTCTCTTTATTTTTATATTTAATAGTTTATAAAAGGCAAAAATAAATTATAAAGATGGCAAATATAGGTGAATTATGTATAATCAGTTTTTGGTCTTTTTCTTATGTTTTATGACATTTTTAGATTTTGATTATTCCGTGGTTAGTAGTGTTACATCATAAAGTAATAAAAGAAAAAATAAACAAATGGAAATAATAAGTTTCGTACATAAAATAACAAGGGTTTGAATGTATTATTGCACTATTTACACTAAAGGTCTCAAAATTCAAGTTTCGCATATGAATTTCAGTTCCCTTGAAATTAGCCATGTTTTATATGCCATTGACATATTGTATTTTAGAAGTCGCTAGAGTACAATATCAGTTGGTATGAATGATAAAAAATGTGAACCGCAACTAATTTGGGTTTATTTACCATATATGAAGGTTGATATTTTTCTAGGATTTTTCATTGATTAAAGTTAGTTATATGCATATAATGGAGGTGGTTTATTTAAGGGATTTTATCACTTGTACGCCCAACTTCTCCAGCAGAAGCAGCAGCTGATGGAGGAAATCAACAACCTTTCCCCTCCCTCGAGTTGGGCGAATACCATGGCCTCTGCAAGCAGGAGCGGAGAGTACGGTGACCTCTTTGGCTTCGTTTGGTTGCAGGGTTGGGCAGGGTTGGGTTGGTCCAACCCAGGATACCCCTCCTTCCAAACACCCCAATCCTTCTCACAGTTTACTATTCACAGGGGTACCCCAATCCAACCCAACCCTGCCCAACCCTGCAACCAAACGACCCTTTGGTCTCTGGATTCCTCCTGCTCTCCTATCCCCCATGACCAATCTTAGTCGGACTACGAGTAGTCCTCCACCCCCTCCCCCCACCCCAATAATTAGCACCGATGCTCCTGCACAAAGTCCTGCCATCGCTTCTCCCTCCTCCACCCCCCTCCCCTCCTCTCCCTCTCCCGCCCTTCTCCCCTCCTCCGCTTCCGCCGCCGCCTCCTCCCCATGCGCGCCCTCCTCCTCCTCATCCTCCTTCCCGCGCGCCCTCCGCCGCCCCCGAGAACGCCGCCTCCGCCTCACGCGCCGCGCCGCTCCCGCCTCTTCCTCCAAAGACGATGCCGCTGCCGAGAATCCGTCGCTTGGAATCGGCTACCGCCTCCCTCCTGAAGGAGATTCGTGACATCATCGACGCGCCGCCGCTACCCGCGCTGGCCTTCTCGCCGCGGAGGGACAGGATCCTCTTCCTGAAGCGGAGGGCGCTGCCACGCTGGAGGAACTGGCGAGGCCCGAGGGAGAAGCTCGCCGGACTTTGTATCGATGCAAGTTGTAATGGTCGGAGCCGCATGTCAGTAACCCCTTCCTCTCCCGAGTGTAATTGTTTGTCTTTTGTGTAGAGTTCTGATCGCGGGGTTATGACGGTGCAGGTCGTTTTATACCGGCATAGTGATTCATCGCTGTTGGACGATGGCAGCTGGGACCCGCTGAGGAGGTGCGGGGCTTCCCGGATGGCGAAGATCAATTTCGTTAGCTGGTAATTGCTGTGATCAGATTCCGTTTTCCATATCTGATCAGGGAACTGATGATATTTATTGGGAGTCCACTTGCAATACTCGTTGGTGATCATGATTGTTCAATGAGATTGAATAAAATTCTTGGCTTACACCTAAAGCTATGATATTCAGTCACACCTTGAGTCATAAGAGACTGGGAGGTCTACGAGTACCATGAGAGCGGAGAGGACTGGGAGGGGGCGGGGCTGGGAGGAGGCGGCGCGGGGCAGGGCGGGGGCAGAGAGGGAGGAGGAGGCCAGAGGAGGAGGGAAGAGGATGGGCAAGAGGAGGAAGAAGAAGAGGATGAGGAAGATGATGTAAAATGACCTCCTAACATTTTTTTAAAGTAATTCCGCCTAGGTCCTCAAAGTTAACGACCGTTTGCACTGTGGATGGACGGTCACTAACCCGAGGGGCACAAGTGATAAATTAGCAAGTTTTGAGGGGCACAACTGATATTACCAAAAAGATAGGGGCACAACTGAAATTGCGATATCTCGGAGGGGCACAAGTGATAAAATCCCTTATTTAATTGGAGTTAACATGAATTTATTAAAAATCAGTGAAGTTTGCGTAATATGTATGTAAGTGAATATATATAAGTGTTCTCTTCTTTTTTTTTATTTCCTTTCTTTTATTCATTGACTCGGTCGGGTGCACACTGATCGGATAAAATATGTAATTTGATGTTATTAGATTGGATTTGTTTGGTTTTATCATTCTAATGGATCATACTAAAATTTCAAAATCTGTTAAATTATGGATTGGATTAGATCTTTATCAAAATCCAATCCAATCCATTAATCTATTAACACACACATGTGCATGCAGATACATATATGCGTAAATACATAGATCCATACAAACAAACATACATACACGTATAATATCTATGTGCACTTATTTCGAATTCCCTACAAGAAAATAATTAATGTTATTCATGTCATTTTTTCCATATAAATCTTGGTTACATGTCCTCTTGATATCGCCTTTTCTTCTCTCTTGAAAAAGCAATTGTTAAATCTTTCAAATAATAAAGTGTGACTATAACTTGTAAAATTATAATCCATGTTCAGTTATTCCCCTCTCAAATCCTCTCTAATTTCGCTATTAGTCACTAATATTCTTCATGATTCCCTCTCGATCCATGTTGATGATGCCTCCTTCGTGCATAATGTTATTCTTTTCCAACATAATGCCAACGCCCCCTCCCCACAATGTCGGCGCTCTCAAACAACATAATCCCCTCCTACGTGATACCATTTGGCCTCAGTATGTTGCCACTCTACGATCTTCGTTAAAAGAATATAAATTTGGGATAGTTGCCTGGTACATTTGTTGATATTTTTGACCCTTTTGCTTCTTACATTCTACTTTCTCTGGTCTTGCAACCTTATTTTTGGCATGAAATTGGGTCAATTACACAGTCAAATGTATGACAACCATCTAAGAAAAAATAAGCATTACTTATTTAATAATAAAAAAATAATTAATTCGTTTTCTATTTTTAATCGATTTTACAAATGATTTTTTCCAGGATTTTTCCTGGTTGGTCCACGCGAAGCAACCAGGGGGTCTGGAGAGTTGACCGACGGGTCAACTCTCTAACCCACTCCTGCAGCTCGTCAGAATTGCGTTTTTAGCCATTTTCTCCCATTTTTCGAGACCACGTCTTTCATTATTTGGCCTTGTTCCTTCATGACTTTTTATCCCCATACAACCCTTGTACACGCCCAAGCATCATATTGAGCATTGGATTACATATGTGCCTTATTTTCTTCGTCCTTTGGACCGTGTTGACCATCTCTCTGATCAAAGTCTGATCTGTGTCAGGCATTGGTTTTTGTCCTTTTTTGACGATTTTTGTAGGCCGCGCCTTTCCTCGTTTGGCTTCGATTTCTTCGTGACTTTTGTTCCACACATATCAAGGATACACGCCCTTAGCTTACTTCGGGGATTGGGTCGCTGCGACGTCTGATGCACATCGTTCTTTAGCCCCGTCCGCCATTCTTTCAAAATACATCCTTCCCCATCATTCGACGTTTGAACCATTTTTGCCCCTTCTTCCGCCCTTCTTGTGTGTGCTGAGGTTAGAGGGAGGTGACAGCAACCTCACCTCGCTGTTAGGAGGAGCGGAGGAGCGGCGCGGAGGCGTCTCCACCCCCCACCTCCGGCTCCGGCCGTCGAGGTCCACATCTCGTAGTTCTCCACCGTTAGAGGTCATTTTTCTTTGTCCTATCTTCGTTGTAGGGTAGCTGTAGTTTCATCTTAAATTTTAACCTTTATTGGATAGATTAGCGATTAATTCGTCACCCCACTGCACGCTCGTGGGAGCTTGCTCCGGCGAGCTCCATTTGCGCCAAAGATGGCCCCACTCTCCCACGTTTGCCTTGGGACCATCTACTGTCATTCTCGCACTTTTATTGCAGGTTCCAGGTGAAGACCCCACCTGGGGGTCGTTTTTGCTGCAGACCAAGCAGCCTGGAGCAGCCCCCGTCCTCCCACGTTGTGGCGGCTTGCCGGCGTTTCCCACGCCATTTTGAAGCCGTCATCTGCTAGAGGAAGCTCCCAGGAAGCTTTGACGACTATCAGAGGGGCTTCTGGACGTCGCAGGAATCGAATCTCACCGGCGGCCAGTTCTACACGTGTTCTTCCAAGCTTCTCCTACTCCGTCGGATCAGGTAGCGTTCTTCCAGAGCTCCGGCTGCCGTTAGATCCCCGCACACGTCCACCGTTCGATCAATGATGGGGATCTAATCAGGGCCATCCACACACGAAGGGGTATCGCGCGGGGAGGCTTCAACACGTGGCATAAGTGAAATCACCTCCGCCGTCCGATCCGCCCCTTGACTGGGTATTTTGCATAATCACCCCGGCCTTTTTGTATTTTAATATTAGACATTAAAACTTTCATCTGTGGTTTGAACTTTTGTAAGATTTGCGTATAGCCTCCTGAAGTTTTGTATTATCCTTGTTTGGTCCCTGCCAGGTCACGTGCGATACGCACGTGACTTGGCCATTTTGCAGATCAACCCCGGGCATTTCGCAATTTAACTTTAAATCTCAAAACTTTTATTCGTAGTTAATATATTTTGGTGTTTTTGCGCACAAGCCCCTGGATGTTCTACTATTTGCGAAATTACCCCTGCTAGTGTGACTTTTCTTTTTTTTATTTCTATTTATTGCATGCATCTCTAAACACCTAAAAAATCCACAAAAACCAATATAAGTTCCTGTTGCATATTAGTTTAACGTCATATTTTATTTTGCATATTTATCGCATTTTATTATTTATAAAAATTGAAAAACTCGCATTTTCAGCACTATTTGCATTAGAAAATACATAAAAATTATAAAACATCTCAGAAAATTCCAAAAAAAAATATATTTTGCGTATTTAGTGTCTTTTAACTTCAATCCAAAAATCATTAAAAAATACAAAATAAAACTCCTAAAAATTACAAACCTCAAAAACTTTTATAAAAATATTAAAAATTCTACAAAAATCTTAAAAATATAAACTCTATTTCAGAATTTTCTATGTTTTATTATCTTTGATTTAAAATTAATTTGAGGAATTTTGGACTCTGATTTATATTTTTCATCCTCATTTAAATTTCGGCCAGTAATTTTTATTCATTGTTTTCAGTAGTTTTGACTTTAAAAATACCAAAAAAATTAGGAAAAATCTAGAAAAATCACAAAAACATTAGAAAAATACAGAAAGACAAAAAAATACTTTATTTCTTGATTTTTCCTTATTTTTACCTATTTTTATAAATACTCTATTCCTCTCTCTCTCTTTCTCTTATATTGTATATATTCTATTATTAAAAAGAAAATATAAAAAATATAAAATATAAAAAAGAAAATACAAAATCAGAAATTAAAAATCGAAATATAAAAATATAAAAATTAAAAATTAAATAAAAAATATATAAAATCAAAAACCCACAAAAACATAGCTTAGATAGACAAATTGATCACATTCACATTTTTGAGCTTAATTGGCCCGTTCTACATGTCTGCTCCCTGTGTTCGACCTCTACACATACTTGCACCTATACACATCTTTGTTGTAGAGTTATAATAAATTTTAACTCCGCACATTTACTTTCATTGCTTGAATTACTTGTTGTAGGTTAATTGTTGTTTGAACTGCGGATTTCGTGCGAGGTCAAATCAGCGACTGTTGATTCACCTTGTGAATCGACATGACCTCTGCAAAATTCGGTTCAACAGGGTGCTAGGGTTGGGATAAGTCAACTTAAGGTTCTCCTCTGGATGTGTCTGGACGTTGCACAGGGTGTTGCATGTTCCTGGCATCAAGAAGAATATTTTATCTGGCTCTATCTTAGTTCGAAATGGTTTTGAATTGAACTTTAAATGTAATAAAGTTGTCATTCTGATACATGGCATTTTTTGTGGAAAAAGGCTATCTGGCTGATTTTGATTTGTTGTTTAGAATTAGATGTGATTCAATAAACATTAATGGAATGAATGTTTTGAATTCTGAATGTTCTAATTCGGTGTCTCATATAGTTAATAATCTAGAATCTTGTGATTTGTGGCGTGGTAGATTGGGACATGTAAACTTAAATTCAATTAAAAGGATGTTGAATTTAGGGCTGATCCCTAAACACAATGTTGATAAAACTCAAAAATGTGAAATTTGTGTGCAACATAAGACACCTAGGAAATCTTTTTAGTCTATCCCTAGAGACAGTGAGATCTTGGATCTAGTGCACACGGAAATCTTTAAGTTTAATGGTGTGTTGACCCGAGAAAATAAGAAATACTTTATCACCGTTATAGATGATGGCAGTAGATACTGCTATGTATATCTATTGAAAACCAAAGATGAAGCTTTAGAAAATTTCTTATATTTAAGAATGAGGCTGAGACGCAAATCGAGAAAGTGCTTAAACGCCTTATGTCAAATAGAGGAGGTGAATAGACCTCTAACTTATTTGATGAACAATGCAAATCATTTGACATAGTTCATGAAGTTACGACCTCATATTCACCGTAATCAAATGGGATAGCATAACAGAAAAATAGAACCTTAACTGACTTGATCGATGCTCTCCTACAGAGTTATGGACTTCCAACCTATATGTTGGGAGAAGCCTTGAATACGGCTTGCCATATTCTGAATAGGGTTCCTCCAAGGCATATGGAAAAGTGTCCTTTTGAATTTTGGAGAAATAGGAAACCGATCTTAAGATATCTCAAAGTGTGGGGCTGTCTCGTTAAGGTTTTAGTCCCAGAACACAAAAGAAAGAAGCTTGGTCCTATAACTGTTGATGCAGTCTTCTTAGGTTACTTGGAAAATAGCTATGTATATAGGTTCTTGGTAATTCGATTTGAGATACCAAGCATAGATGTCAACACAATTGTTGAACTCTGTGATGCTACCTTCTTTGAGGATGTATTCCCTATGAAGACTGTGATTCCTCAGAATATGACCATTGAGAGCGCCTCTACATCAAGATCTATTCCAGATCAAGTGGAAAGGATAACGAATGTAGGGGACGAGACTCAACCTGAATCCAATGATCTTTCAGAAGAAATTGAGACAAGAAGGAGTAAAAGACCTCGGATAGCCAAGGATCTGGATAGCGACTTCGTGTCTACCAGATCGAGAGTGATCCACCAAGTTATAAGAAATCCATGGCTTCATCTGAAGCAAAACAATGGAAGGAAGCTGTCAAATATGAGATGGATTCCATTATGACTAATGGAACTTGGGAATTGATTGATTTACCCAAAGGGTGCTCTACCATTGGGTGCAAGTGGGTGTTTAAGTGAAAGCTTAGGCCTGACGAATCAATTGAAAAGTATAAAGTCAGATTAGTTGCCAAGGGATTTAGGAAAAAGGAATGTATCTATTATTTTGATACTTATTCCGCTGTGACTAGGATGACACAATCCGGATGCTCATAGCATTGGCATCTGTATATGATCTCTCTACCCACTAGATGGATGTGAAGACCGCCTTCTTGCATGGTGATCTTGAGGAGGAGATCTATATGGAAAGCTTACGCCTGATGGACTTGTGACTCCTGGGAATGAGGGAAAGGTTTACAAGATTGTTAAATCCCTTTACGGATTGAAACAAGCACCAAAGCAGTGGCATGAAAAATTTGACAAAACTTTTTTATCATGTGGCTTTAAGGTTCATGGATCCGATAAGTGTATCTATTCTAAGGCGAAAGGTGATGAGTGTATTGTCTTGTGCATGTGTATTGATGACATATTGTTGTTTGGATCACATATGAGGATTATTAATGAGACTAAAGCATTCTTAAGTATCAAGTTTGAGATGAAGGACATGGGTGTTGCTGATGTAATAATCTTGGGTCTCAAACTGATAAGGACGGTGATGGGATTGTAGTTCTCTATCTCATAATGTTGAGAAGGTACTTGAGAAATATGGATACCAAGATTGAAAAGCTGCAAGTACTCCTTTTGATTCATCCAAACGCTGTTTAAGAATAAAAGTGGAGTACCTATAGGCTAATTGAGGTATTCACAAGTAATAGGAAGTTTAAATGTATCTTGCAAAGTGCACGAGGCCTGACTTTTCATTCTTGGTTGCAAAGTTGAGTAGATACACTAGTTGTTCTGACCGTACTCACTGAGAGGCTCTAGATCGAGTACTGAAGTACTTTAAGGGAACTATTTTCCTTAGTTTGCACTATGATAGACATCCATCTGTACTAGGAGGATATAGTGATGCGAGCTGGATAGGGAAAATAGAGGAGTCTAGGAGTAATGGTGTTACTGGGTACGTCTTTACCCTTGGAGATGGTGCAGTCTCCTGGAGGTCTGTGAAGCAGACCATTCTAGCTCGATCCACCTTTGAAGCCGAGCTGTGTGCTTTAGACACCACTGGAATTGAGGCTTAATGGCTAAGGGAACTTCTTTTTGAAATTCCCATATTAGGTTAGCCAGTTCCTGCGATCTCGGTACATTGTGATAACATGACCATAATTGCCAAGATCAAGAGTTCAAAGTTCAATCAGAAAACAAGAAGACACATACAAATCAGACTTAAGATGTTAAGGGATTTGGTGTCTCGAGGGGTGTTAGATGTGGATTTTATTAGATCCAAGGACAACACGACGTATCCGTTGACTAATGGACTTGATAGATCTTTAGTCCTAAAGTCTAGACTTGGGACGAGACTAAGACCCATTGGGAGTTCCTCTACAATAGCAACCCAACCTATCTGAGTGGAGATCCCACAAAGTAGGTTCAATGTGGTAATAACAAGCTGTCTAGAGAACTGGTTGACATTCTTAGCTTAATGCTTACGCATGAGTGTCTTATCCCTGGAAACTTGAGTGTCATTTAAGCTGCTAGATTAGAAAGAGCGTAGGCTCTAAATGAGTTCAAGCCATTGGGCAGGATGTTAGCAGTGCATCCTTGGAGAATGCCACCTATGTGAGTGTTACTGTGGGTCGCAGTTAAAGGAAAGGGTCTTTCCTGAACACGCTCATTAAACAGGATAAGGGTGCATGGCCTTTAAGAGCACCAACCATGAAGATTGTATCAAGAACAACACTTTGTTGTTTCTACTGTATACTTTAACACCAAGGTCTGAAGTTCAAGATGTAGTTCACTTCATTTCTGTTAAAGTGAAAGTAGTAAACTCAGGTAGAGGTTCAAACTAAAAGGTACATTTACTGAAAGCAAAGTATGGCAGTCGAAAGATGTCCTTTTGTAACTCACTTTGAATATCTTTTTCAAATTGGTGAATTCGTAGGGGATTGTTGTATTTAGAATTGTAATTAGACTTTTAATTCGAAAGTATATGTAATTACAATTGGAGTTAATTTGATTCTAATTAGGAAGCCAAATGGCTTAGAGGGAAATTTGAGAATTCCCAAATTTGAAACATTGATCAAGCTTGGGTAGAAGTTTAGCACCATACCTAGTATCTCTAAACTTTTGGCAGGCTTATATATGAGTTCACACCCCAAGCTCTTACAGCAATAGTAGAGTTGAGGAATGGAGGGCCACATACGCGCGCGCTTCGCTATGTCTCCGGCTCGGGCTCCGTCTTCGGCTCGGGCTCGGGCTCGGATCTCGGATCTTGATACTTTTGTTGTGGATTTCATTTGGCAGGTCGATTAAATTAATCACATGGATTAATTTGGATTCGACTGAAATGGAAATTCAACTCGACCCAAGCAGCTCGTTGCGGCCGCAGTTTTGGAATTCGAAAAGACACGCCCGTTGAGGGGCGTTTTCGGAAATCGAAAGGTACCGCGCAAGGGCACGCGAATCTCTTTATATATCTCTCCCCCTAACGCCATATTACTTCACTCAAGAAAAACTTACCCACTGCCGTCTTGGTTCTCTGTTCTACTACTGTATCTGCGACCTATTCTTCTCGGATGCAAGTTCTCGGAGGTACTTTCGAAGACGATCTCGTCGGTGTGTGCGGACGAAGATCGTATACCGTCATATCCTGGGAGCGAATCGCTGATACCCTACACATCGGTATTGTGGGGGCGATATCCTCTCTAAGGGACGTCCATTTCATGGACGCTTCAGTGATCTCTAATCTTCTTCTTTTGCTTTATTTCCCGTAACTTGTTTATTGCTTTGCTTTCTCTATATCATACCCTAATTCATGTTTCCACTTATTTAATCGATTTCTATTTGCATTACGTAATCGGATAATGGATGGAAAATGCATGATTAAAATGGTGTTAATCTGTGATGCTTTTCTGTTAATTCATTTGAATCCATGTAATTATTGTTTAATATATGCATTGTTGATCCTGTTAACAACATAATGCACATACAAAGTGAAAAAATATGAAATCAAATGCAAATACAAGTGTTTGCTCGGGAATTAGAGTTCAACGTGTGGCTTGTAGTGAGTGAATCCCATATGTCTACACGCCATCAATTTAAATGGGCCTTGAGTCGGGTCACCACATACCCAAAAGGATCCAAGCTAGTGTCTGTTTCTAAACTAGACATGGCAACTGCGAGAGCTTGTGCATATTGAGCCAGCTAACTCCATATCAGTCGCCCTCTTATTAGGACCGTCAAGACCTCCATCGTCTAGAATATATGCCCCTATCGCAACTTTCAGTGGATGATAATGTCATGCTCTGGATGAGTTCTTATAATGTCCCAAAGCATTACAATAGATGCATATGATTTTTGCTCTTGTAGGCCTTATCCACGTGCTTATCCTTATGACAATGAAAGCTTGAAATGCCCATAACAATGACATATCCATCCTAAGAAAGCATTGTCGCCTCCGTCTTGCCCAAAATCACTCGTCATTGCCATTGCCTTACGTAAATGTCCCCTCTTTACTACTATGTATAGCGCCATCTGTCCCACATGTGTCTTCCATGATGATGTCCTCTCCCTTTTCCTCATGTTTCCTTTACTCCCATTCACGGTCCTCCTCGTCAGTGTTCCCCCTTCCTGCCTACTTCCCTCGTTTCTCTCACGCTACTTCTACATCGAGATCTTGGATATATAATCATCGACATATATATATATATATATATATATATATATCGGGCGATGGTTATAATGACAGTAATACTAAAAAAAATATTAACACTTTTAGTACATAAAATAAGAGTGTATTTATATCCCATTTATTGATTAGAGACTTTTGAAAACATCAATTTTTTGAAAAAAATCTTTTTTTATATCCATTTCTATGATTTTTTTATAAATGAATATCTTTAAATAATTCTCTTTCCATGCTTTGGCGCAGTGAAATCTAAATCTAAATTTTGAGGTCATGTTTGTATTCTCTTCGAAACTCATCCAAGGTTGGTCCCATGTCTGAGTAAATTGAGGAGGGTTTCGCATTAGGTAGCCGACAACCATCGTAAGAGAGAAAAATTCTTAAATAGTGTTAAAATAGTTTGGATCTTTTAACATGGATTTAACTTAAGCAGACATTTAGATTTCGTTGGAGCATTCCCTACTGGTGATGTGCTACATCACCCTGATGCAATGATAAGTTGGAAAGGGCCACTACATCGCTATCCATGTATAGTTAAAACTTTGTATGGGTTCTCGCATGAGGAACACATATGAGTAAATAAGCTACTTCCATTGCATCGTCGCCCCGATGTAGTCCAAAATTTGTGAGGGTTCTCGCATGATGGACACATGTGAGTACCCAAATGAATCCAAGCTAGGGTCCATTTCTAAATTAGACATGGCATCTGCGAGAGCTTGTGCATATTGAGCCAGCTATCTCCATATCAGTCGCCCTCTTATTAGGACCGTCAAGACCTCCATCGTCTAGAATATATGCCCCTATCGCAACTTTCAGTGGATGATAATGTCATGCTCTGGATGAGTTCTTATAATGTCCCAAAGCATTACAATAGATGCATGTGATTTTTGCTCTTGTAGGCCTTATCCACGTGCTTATCCTTATGACAATGAAAGCTTAAAATGCCCATAACAATGACATATCCATCCCAAGAAAGCATTGTCACCTCCTTCTTGCTTAAAATCACTCGTCATTGCCATTGCCTTACGTAAATGTCCCCTCTTTACTACTATGTGTAGCGCCATCTGTCCCACATGTGCCTTCCATGATGATGTCCTCTCCCTTTTCCTCATGTTTCCTTTACTCCCATTCACGGTCCTCCTCGTCAGTGTTCCCCCTTCCTGCCTACTTCCCTCCTTTCTCTCACGCTACTTCTACATCGAGATCTTGGATATATAATCATCGACATATATATATATATATATATATATCGGGCGATGGTTACAATGACAGAAATACTAAAAAAAATATTAACACTTTTAATACATAAAATAAGAGTGTATTTATATCCCATTTATTGATTAGAGACTTTTGAAAACATTATTTTTTTTTGAAAAAAATCTTTTTTTATATACATTTCTATGATTTTTTATAAATTAATATCTTTAAATAATTCTCTTTCCATGCTTTGGCGCAGTGAAATCTAAATCTAAATTTTGAGGTCATGTTTGTATTCTCTTCGAAACTCATCCAAGGTTGGTCCCATGTCCGAGTAAATTGAGGAGGGTTTCGCGTTAGGTAGCCGACAATCATCATAAGAGAGAAAAATTCCTAAATAGTGCTAAAATAGTTTGGATCTTTTAACATGGATTTAACTTAAGCAAACATTTAGATTCCGTTGGAGCATTCCCTACTGGTGATGTGCTACATCATCCTGATGCAATGATAAGTTGGAAAGGGCCGCTACATTGCTATCCATGTATAGTTCAAAACTTTGCAAGGGTTCTCGCATGAGGAACACATATGAGTAAATAAGCTACTTCCATTGCATCGTCGCCCTGATGTAGTCCAAAATTTGTGAGGGTTCTCGCATGATGGACACATGTGAGTAAGAAGTTAGTCCAAAAGAGGTTGCAAAAGAACTTATGGATAGGTAGTTGGAATATTGGCACTTAGACTAACAAATCAATGGAGATAGTAGATATAATGGAAAGAAGGAATATTCAGATACTATGTCTCCAAGAGACAAAATAATCTGGAGAGAAAGCAAGGGTGATTGAGAAGACATGCTTTAAACTTTGGTATCAATGTAAAGATAATGACATAAATGATGTTGGAGTGGTTTTCCATAAGGATTTAAGGATTGTGTGGTTGATGTGCAAAGATTTGGGGATTGTATTATTTTTCTAAGTACTCGAAGAAGAAATTCTGAATATCATATCAATTTATGCATCATAAAATGATTTAGATAAAAGGATTAATCAAGCTTTTTGGAAGGATTTGGATATTTTTATGTAAGAAATCCCACAAAGAGAGATAGTTTGCCTAGGTGGATATCTTAATGGACATGTGGGAAATGATGTTTTAGGGTATGCTAGTGTTCATGGAGGCTATGGCTTTGGGGATAGAATGAAGAGGGAAAAGTCATTTTGGATTTTGTAACGGCTTATGATATTTTAATAACAAACACTCTCTTCAAGAAGATGGAGGAGCATTTAATTACTTATATGAGTGATCTGACAAATAAATATATTACTTTGTGTTGAAGAGAAGAGATCGATTGTGCTGCAAGACTGCAAAGTAATCCCAAGAGAGTTTGATAACCCAACATCGCTTTTTAGTCATATATGTGTAAACAGAAGAGATGATAAAGAAAATGAGGGTTTCCAAGATCAATAGTACTAGATGGTGGAATCTTCAATTGAAGCAATCAATCTTTAGGGAGAAGGTTTTAGAAGACTTGTCTTGGGATTGTAACGGAAATGCAAAACGAGATGAGGGAAGCAGTAACATCTTGTATCCGAAGGAATGCTAGGTGACCCAAAGGGAGGAGCTCCAGGCTAAAAGGAGACTTGGTGGTGGAGTGAAGGGGGTGCAAGAGAATCTCAAAATTAAAAGAGCATGCTTTTAAAGATATATCTAAGGATAGAATAGATGATCTGTCACAAACTACAAAATAGCGAAGAAGGAAGCAAAGAAGGTTATAAGTAAAGATAAGTCAAGATTTACGAAGTCTTGTACAAAAATCTCGACTCTAAGGGGGTCATAATGATATATTCATATTGGCCAAAGAAAGAGAAAGAAAGATCTAAGACCTTTCTCAAGTGATATGCATTAAGGATGAGGAAGGTCATGTGCTTGTTACCTAGAAGGATATAGAGACTAGATGGAAGCAATATTTCCACATGCCTTTCATTGGGGGAAGAAATAGAGAGATCACTTTAGGAGATCTAACTAGGAGTGAAAGTTACTTGAATCATGTAAGATATAAGAAGAATACAAAGGAAGGAAGTAGACGAGGTTTTGAAGGTTATGAGACCTGGGAAGGGTGCAGTACCTAATGACATTCTTATAGAAGTAAAGGAGTTTTAGGTGAGTGTGTTTGATTTGGCTTACAAATTTACTCAATGTTATTTGGCAAAGCAAGAAAATACCTGAAGATTGGAGGAGAAGCATCGTCATGCCTCTTTATAAGAACAAAGGAGACATTCAAAAAATGTTCAAACTATAGAGGTATCAAGACGATGAGCCACACTGTGATTGGAGACGTATGATCAAAAGAAGGTTGAGGCAAGTTTTCAAAGTAAAAGAAAATCAATTCGGATTCATGTCAGGTCGCTCAACTATTGAAGACATCCACTTGCTGAGGAGAACAATGAAGATTTATAGAGCTAAAAGGAAGAACCTCTATATCAAATCAATGAGAGTTGTCGACTGATCTTGGATATATATGACGAGACTAGAGATGGATTAAATGAGAAGCTTGAGGTCCGAAGACATGCAATCAATCAATATCAAATCAAATATAGTTGCTGACCGATCCTGGAGACAGGGAACCATCGTGTAGATCACATGACAAGCTATATACACCTCAAACTCGTTGAAAGGATCTTGGAGGATGACGAAGCAATAGTCACTACCGTGGTCAAATAAGAGTACCTGGATTTGCCCATTCACAAGGACTCGATTCTATGGCCAAACATCACATGCCAGTGAATGAAGTCACCATCATAGGTACTCAAGATATTGGAGAGTAAAGGATTTCGCATAAGTAGGGCTAAGATTGAATATATGGAGTGCACTTTTGATGGAAAGCAATGATGAGAGAATCAAGGTGAAGATTGGCGATAATAACAATAAGAAGAGAGATTCTTTTAGACGTTTGGGATCTATTTTGCAACATGATGGGGAAATTGATGGAGCTGTTACTAATAAAATAAATGTAGGTTGGATAAAGGGAGAGGATCCTCTACTATTCTTTGTGATAAGAGAAATTCCTTTGAAAACCAAAGGAAAGTTTTATAAAACATCCGCGAGACCTGCTATGTTCTATAGATCTGAATGTTGGCCTGTAAACCATAGACATGTTGTGTAGAGAATGGCATTAGCAGAAATGAAAAATGATAAGGTGGATGTGTGGACACACACACACACACACACACACACGTAAAGATCGGATTCATAATGACGTAATCAGAAGGAAAGTTGGCGTAGTTCCTATCGAGCATAAGATGCGAGAAAATCGCTTAAGGTGATTTGGCCTTTTGCAAAGGAGGTCAACTGATGCATCGGTTATGAGATGCGCGTTTTGGGATGTTAAGCAGTCTAAGAGAGGGCAAGGAAGGCCCAAGAAGTGTTGGAATGAGACTATACGAAATGATCTTAGTTTTTTGGATCTAAGTTCGAGATAGACCCGATATAAATCTAAATGGAGTCAATGAATCAATGTAGCCGACCCTACTTAATGTGGGAAAATGCATCTTTGTTGTTGTTGTTGTTAGGGTCCTTAGTGTAAGAGTTAGCGAGTTCGCAGGCTTTAGGTGATAAGCACAAAGAATACAAGGTCGAGAAGGTAATCTACAATATTTTCAAGGTTTGTGGTGTAAAAATAAAAAATATAAGCAATAATTAACAATTTTAAACATACTACTTTCGCCTTAATGCAGGATGATGAGGAGACCAAAGAAAAACAAGAAGTGTCTACTTCTAAAGAATAAAATACCCAACCTACCTTGATTTTGTACTCGAGTACTAAATTCCAATTCATTTTGAGAAATAAATAATTTTTTTTAAGTTCTGCACTGAAAACAAGAAATAAATAAATGCAAAATTATAATCTATTTTTAAGAAACAAAAGAAGGAAAAATGCATAAAAATATTTTTTTAAATATTTGGATGGAAACAATAAACAACCATTATAAAAATAACACAATATAAGCAACAATTTAAATTTTCAAAAAGCAAAAAACACAAGGCTGCTCAACCTTTTTGTTTCTTAATTTATCGAGTCCAATTACACAATGTACAAAAAGAAAAACCCTGACTCGCCATCTTAGTTGCCTTGTGAGGTACCCGCAGCAGAGAAGAGAAGAGTCCGATGGCGTCGGCGGCAGCGGGGAGCAGCCCCGTTAGGGTTTTGGAGCTGGAGAAGATGAGCGTCGATCAGCTCAAGGCCATAAAGGAGCAGACCGATCTCGAGGTGGGGCTGCTGCAGGACAGCGTCGCCAAGATCAGGACCGCCGCTACCCGCCTCGAGCTCGCCTCCGTCTCCCTCCGCGACCTCTCCCTCAGCTCTCAGGGCAAGAGCATGCTTGTGCCCCTCACCGCTTCTCTCTACGTCCCCGGGACCCTAGAGGACGCTGACAAGGTCCTTATCGATGTCGGCACCGGTTATTTCATCGAGGTTCGGAACTTTCTCTCTCTTTATTTTCGGTACGTGTTGATCTGAGTGGATGATTTGGTGCTTTTTGCTATAGAGATTCGACTTTAATATAATGTGGTTCTTATATAGTTCAAATGAATGAAATGCATGTTTTTGCCTTCGGATGACGTAAATATGAGCGTCGGAGGATTATTTGATGTGTTTTGTGGGAAAAATTCGAACTTGATGATGGTGGTCGGTCTTTCTGGAGCGTTTTATTGGAAGACGATGTGCATAATAGGTGTTTGAGTTTTTGCTAATAAATTGCTTGGTTTTGGGCATTGAAAGATTTGATTTTGCAACGTAGTAGTATTAATATATGTACGAGCTCATATTCCGACATTAAAATAAGGTGCTATCTTTGAGAGAGATACATTTTAATGTTGAGAGGAATGGGGAAAACATGAGATGGCATATAGATTTATTAGAATGACATAGTGACAAAGCGGCAAAGAATAAATGCTTATAAGAAAATGTACTACTGTAGGCGAGTCAACTAGGAAGTAGGAGTCCTGGTTCCCGGGAAAGTGGAAGCTTCTATACACAAAGGGATGCGTAAGCTGGTGCTAATTTAGGAAGGCACTTGTAAATGTAAAAAAAGCCTAACATGAGCTTATGAGCTATAGAATTGGGCAGGCACCAAAGTCCCAAGAACGAAGTTGCTGTAAACCCAAAAAGTGTTACGTCTATGATTATGTAAAATGGCCTTCTTAATTAGCATCAATTTTTTTTCCGAAACTTCTCCGATTACAAAAAGATGAAACTTAAATAAATTGACAAAAAACTATTTTCATGACAAGGCATTGCCGGTTTTTCGAGCACATCTGACTAGAGGAGCTTATTCTAACTTGATCACTGGGCGTAAAAGTCATTGAATATTTTCCCCATCCGCCCTTTCAGGAAGTGTGTGATAAAAATGTTGTCTGGAGTCCAAAAGAGTAGAAATAAATGGATGGTGTCTCACTATGAGAAGACAATGGATTAGGTAATCCAGGACGTCTCCAGCCTCAACATTCTATCATATTGAAAGACATAGGCATTTGTACCATCAAAGGAAGTACAGTCCAATGTCGATGGAGTTGGTAGGAGTGGTGCCCTCGGTTACCAATTGAAGTTTGTCTCACCTGGAATGCCCGAGGGTTGGGTCAGGTAGATAAGTAGAGTGCAATGGGTTATTTTTTGGAGGACTAGCATGAAAATGTGGTTTGCCTGCATGAGATCAAGACTGATGCTTGGGATTGCTTCCTATGGAGGTCTATCTCAAGGACTCCGGGATTTTAAGGCTATTCTTTGTGTATGACATTTTAGATGTATCCTTGTAGGGTGTAGTGGAGACGTGTTGGAGTTAGTGGATATGATGGAGGTTCATCATTTGCTCTCTACGAAGCTGCTTGACGCAGCGTAAGTGATGCAAATCGGCTTTCGCGGCGTCGACAAATAATATTTTTTTATGGTGGATATTTGGTAGAAGAACGAGAAGGGTTGAGAAGAGAAATTGGAAGGGTTGAGAAGAGAACTCGCCGGGAATACGAGAGGTTGAGGGAGGAGAACCGCGGAGATCGCGTGGAGGGAGAGGAGAAAAGAGAGAGAGATAGTGAGATAAACTCAAATTTTCATAATACTTGACTGACTAAAAACAGTGGGCTACCCTCTCTTTATATAGGAGAGATGGGTTTACAAAAATAGTAAACAAATCAAAATTGACAACCAACTTTATCCTAATTGGACTCTGACAACTTCCAATTGACCCCTAATTGCTCTAATTAGACTCTAATCTAATTAGTTGACCAAGATTGCAATTAAAATCTATGAAATAAACGTTGAGATCACAGGCGACCTCAATTATTTAATTAGACCATTACGACCACTAAAAACGTAATTAAAATTGACGACTAATTAATTAAATAAATTTGACCCTATAATTTGGGGTCACGCTGCATCAACTCTCCACCGCTTTAAAAATTCGGCTCCTGACGAATTGCTCGATGTAGGCTTGGAGGACGAATCTGCAAATTCTGCCGTCTTCTGGAAGAACTGGTGTGGGGCGAATGGCGGAGTCCATACGCGGGTCTAGATGCCGCGGTCGTCGTGGTCGAAGAACATGTGCGGCGCGAACGGCGGCATCGTCTTTATTGTTGTCTCCTTCCCGTGATGTTCAAAAAATTGATGCGGCATGGAGAATATGGTCCTTGGAGAATCCATAATGAAGCAATGGCACAAGGAGAGGAGAAGAGGAGATGCGGCTAAGGAATGAAGCCATGGGGTCCTTAAATAGGGAAAACCCAAGACTATAGTCCTATTTGGATAAGGAACAACCCCCTTTTTTAATGTTCCCGCCGCTAGGGGTGTTGGCGCAATTTTCGCACTTCTTTATTTTTCTCTCTTTTCATAATGCTCTGGACCTTTCTGTAAATAGAGAACTTAAGGGATTTATTTCTGCAATTTTTCCTATTGAATTTCCATCCCCACAATCCATGGGATTGGCATCCCGTGACATCCGCCCCTTGTGTTAGGGCTTCCCATGGGAGACACGGTATTAGGGGGCGGCAGGAGCCGCTCGAGATCTCGCGCAGGTGGCGTGGGGAGAGTCTGAAGAGGGGGGGCGCTGGACGAGGCGGCGCGGGAGTGGGGAGGAGGCGGCGCAGGGAAAGACTGGAGGGAAGGGGTGCACTGGGCGGGGCGGCGCGGGAGTGGGGAGGAGGCGACGCGGGGAGAGACTGGAGGGGAGGGGTGCACTGGGCGAGGCGGCGCGGGAGTGGGGAGGAGGCGGCGCGGGGAGAGACTGGAAGGGAGGGGTACGCTGGGCGTGGTGGCGCGGGAGGGAGAGAAAGGCGGCGCTGGGGGGAAGCTAGGGTTACGGGGGAAGGAAGAAATCGGGGAGAGAGAGGGATTTCGAGAGAGGAAGAGGGTGAGAAGGCGGCAGGGTTGGGAAGAGGGACACGGGAAGGCGCAGGAAAGGGGCGCAGCATGTGGCCGTGGGGTTGCAGCAGGGCGGGGGCTGGCGGAGTGGTCGAGGAAAGCCGGGAAGATACCTGGGATAGATTGGACCGTGCCAGGACGGTCGGAGGGGGCGGCAACACTGATTCCGGTGGCGAAATCAGATCTGGAAGCTCCTGGACAGCGGCCGATTCGTCTTCTCCGGCGACGTTTTCTTCGTCAAAACTCGCGGTAGCGGCTTCGGTGGTTGACGGCTTCGATTGGGCGTCGCGGTAGGCCTTAAGGTTGGCCATGAAGTCCCGAAACATGGATGACATGGATTGGAAGTTGTTCTGCAAATCACGTACCATGTGCTCGGTCTCCTTGTCGTAGTCGTTGACTCGTCGTTTTCTATCGGACGAGCGATGGTCCCTTGATGTATGTCGGCGCGAGTATCGGGACGGATCGTCAGATCGTGGGGACGATCTGAAAGCCATGCTCTGATACCAAATGATGCAAATCGGCTTTCGCGGCGTCGACAAATAATATTTTTTTATGGTGGATATTTGGTAGAAGAACGAGAGGGGTTGAGAAGAGAAATTGGAAGGGTTGAGAAGAGAACTCGCCGGGAATACGAGAGGTTGAGGGAGGAGAACCGCGGAGATCGCGTGGAGGGAGAGGAGAAAAGAGAGAGAGATAATGAGATAAACTCAAATTTTCAATACTTGACTGACTAAAAACAATGGGCTACCCTCTCTTTATATAGGAGAGATGGGTTTACAAAAATAGTAAACAAATCAAAATTGACAACCAACTTTATCCTAATTGGACTCTGACAACTTCCAATTGACCCCTAATTACTCTAATTAGACTCTAATCTAATTAATTGACCAAGATTGCAATTAAAATCTACGAAATAAACGTTGAGATCACAGGCGACCTCAATTATTTAATTAGACCATTACGACCACTAAAAACGTAATTAAAATTGACGACTAATTAATTAAATAAATGTGACCCTATAATTTGGGGTCACGCTGCATCAGTGAGGATGTTTCAAATGACATGAAGATTGTGTGGGCTAGCAAGATTCCCCATAGAATCAAGATATTCATTTGGTTGGTGGTTCATGGTCTCATTCTTACAAAAGAGTGTTGGGATAGGATCCTGCGTGTGGGTGATAGTTTGTGTGACATATGCAGTGTTGGTAACGGGGACCTGGATCATCTCCTGTTCAGTTGTGTTCACCTGGTTCAAGTTTGGTGGACGACGACGATTCCCTGGCTCAGCGTGGAGGATAGCTCAAGCCTCTGGTGCTCCATCCGAACACATTGTTTGTGGCAACTCTCATGAGGACAACTCCTTGCCTTTTGCAATACTGTGAGCCATTTGGTGTTCAAGGAATGAGCTCATTTTTCGTGGTTAATCTTTTTACTCACAGAATATATTAGAGCATTGCAAGGCTATTTCTCTTGCCTGGATCGGACCTCTGTATTTTAAAAACATGTTTTTCATTTAATTTTGCGATGGCTTCTATCTTGGAATGCCACCCGATTTCACATAAAAAACCAACTTGCATTTGTTCTATGAGTAACATCTCCATCAATTTCCCCAAAAACAAAAACCCCACTCTTTTTCTTTTTTGAAGAAGAGGGGTTTGTTGCAAATTAGATCCCAAGTATCTAAAAGAATATTTAATCTGAATGTTATCGTCTCCAATCTTTATCTCGATTCCTTCACCACTGCTTCTGTTAAAGGTGCACTCCATCTCCATACACTCACTCTTACTTAAATGAAATCCTTTAGTCTCTAAGGTGTTCCTCCAAACCTCAAGCATCTCATTTACTCCATCTCTAGTTTCATCAATCAACATAATATCATCGACGGACAACATATGCAAAAGTATCTCATCTTGAATATGACTAGTCAAGTTGTCCATAATCAAAGTAAAAAAGAATGGACTCAAAGCTAAACCTTGATGTAAACCGATGTTTATGTCAAAATAATCTTTCTTCCCATATTGGATCCTTACACAAGATGGACCCCTATCGTAGATATCTTTTAAAGGTTAATGTATAGTACATGTACTTGTCTCTTCTCCAAAACACTCCATAATCTCCCGTGGGACTTAATCATAAGCCTTTTTCAAATCAATAAAAATCACATGGAGGTTCTTCCGATTAGCTCTATAAATCTCCATTGTCCTCAGTAAGTGGATAGCTTCGATAGTTGAGCGACCTGGAATGATTTCAAATTGGTTTCCTGTTATTTTGGAAACTTGCCTCAACCTTTTTTTGATCACACGCTCCCAAATTTTCATAGCACGACTCATCAATTTAATACCTCTATACTTTGAATAATTTTAAATATGTCCTTTATTCTTATAAAGAGGCACCACAATACTTCTCATCTATTCTTCAGACATTTTTTTACCTCTCCAAATAACATTGAATCAATTGAGCCAAGTCAAAGTACGTTTACTTGTAAATCTCCATACTTCTATAGGAATGTCATCGGGTCATATACCTTCCCCAGGATTCGTAATCTTCAAAGTCTCTTCTACTTCATTCCTTTGTATTCGCCTAAGCTTGTACGATTCAGGTAACTTTCCCTACAAGCTAGAGCTCCAAAAATGATCTCTTTATTCCCTACCCCAATGACAATCTTATGGAAATACTGCTTGATGCTTCCATCTAGTCTATCCTTTTGAGTAACATGCACATGTTCTTCCTCATCCTTAATGCATCTCACTTGAGAAAGATCTTTGATCTTTCTTTCTCTTGCTTTGACCAATCGGAATATATTCTTCTGTCCTTCCTTAGAGTCAAGATTTTTGTACAAAACTTCATAAACTTTTGACTTAACTTTACTTATAGCCTTCTTTATTTCCTTTGTTATTTTATAGTTTGTAACATGTTTTTTATCTATCCTTATATATATATCTTTGAAGTAAGATCTTTTACTTTTAAGTTTATCTCGCACCACTTCATTTCACCACCAAGTCTCATGTTGTCCTGGAACTCCTTTCTTAGACTTGTCTAACATTTCTTTGGCTACCCTTCAGATAGAAGATGCTACCGCCTTCTACATCTCATTTACACTTTTGTTAGTACCCAAGATAAAGCTTCTAAAACCTTCTCCTTGAAGCTTGATTGCTTCAATTAAAGATTCTACCATCTAGTTCTAATGATCTTGGGAACCAACCTTTTCTTTACCAACCCTTTTATTTGCACATCCATTATTAACATACGATGTTGACATGTCAAGTTCTCTCCCGGATCACTTTGCAATTTTTGTAACACAACCGATCTCTTCTCCTCATCGCTTAATGTCTCTATGTTTTAGTCGGCCCACTCTTATAAGTAATTAAATACTCCCCCTCTTCTTGAAGGCAATATTCGCTTTGAAAATGTCATAAGCTATTACAAAATCCAGAATGACTTTTCCCTCTTTATTTCTATCCTCAAAGCTATGGCCTCCATGAACCAAGGGTTTAAATATCGATTTCGGATATCGTATACCCTGTCGATGCGAAATTTCGTCGAAATTTCAATGACATTTCGCCCATATCGACCACCATTTGTGAAGAAATGACTGGAAACTGCCCTCATATCGCCATTTCGCTCGAGATTTCGGTTCCTTGTTGAAACCAAAGTTTCATCGAAATTTCGTCGAAATTTCGCGAAATCTGAAACCATGCCATGAACACTAGCATACCCTGATGCATCCTTTCCCGCATGTCCATTATGATCTCCACCTAGGCAAATTATCTCTCATTGCAGAAACATAATCTTATCCAAATCTTCCTAAAAACTTGTTTAATCCTATCCTCTACATCGCTTTGTGATGCATAAATTGAGATGATATTTATAATTTCTTCTTCAAGCACCAATTTTAGCAAAATAATCCAATCCTCAAATCTTTGCACGTCAATCACACTATCCTTCAAATCGTGGTTCACAATTTCGTGAAATTTCGACAAAATATCGTCGAAATTTCGATTTCAGAGGGACATGGATATCGAAAGACATGTATATTGATTTCTCGGGTTTCGATTGAAATGTCCCGAGATATCGAAGAGAAATAGGACCATCTAGATATCTCGTCGACAAATAGGAGTCTTTCATATTAAAATCTCAAGTTGGGCGAGTTAAGGTCAAAATTTTGGTCGAAAGATCCCCGTTGCACTACTTTTGCTGCTACTTGCTGTTTGGGCTGTAAGAACTCTTCTCCATCTCCATTTCCTTCTATTTCCTTGAGGTAAACCTAAATTGGACAAGTCTTCTTCAATTTGTTCAATTTTGACGGCTTTTGTTCATAACATGTTGATCTTGCATGTTGTGTTTTTTTTGGAGAGATTCTGAATATTTTGTTAGATTTTTGGAATAGAAATTTTGGACTTTTGTGTTTTCATGTCTAATGATGTTGAGTTATGAATGTATAAACTTGGATCTCATGTATTACATGTAGTAAACAATATTTCGAAAATATTTGGGACATGTACAACAGAGAAATTTGTGGCTTTTGTGTTTTATTATATAATCATGATGACTTTTCCAAGGATAGTCTCAGATCTTAAGTTTAAAACATAGGAAACATGATTTAAAATTTTTTTTGGTAAATAAAATTAAAAAATCGATTAATTCCAAAAATCAAACCTTTGATCTATGCATTATTTTTCATGTTTTGTCTCTCTTATATGGTTCTTCTCGAAATTGGTTCCCTAATCTCTAAATCTAAGATCCTATCTCTAGATCTAAGATATTTTTACTTACAAATCGGAATGTAGAAATCTATATTCAATTTTAAACACCAAGTATTTTTGAGCTTGTACATGTTAAGTGTTACAGAATCTAAAATACATCACATCTGAAAATTACAACTTAAATTAATTAGCAAATACTTAGTTCTCATTGTATGGTTCATGAATGATTGTTTTGCAATTTCTTCGCAAATTTTTGTAATTATCGTCATGGCCTCACATTCCGGATCAGAATATGTTAGTTCTGAGGATCTGAGAGATTTCAGTGGGGATATTGGTTGGAAGTATGCCACCACTTCTGATGGCAACAAGGCCAAACCATAATGTAAATTCTATGGGAAGAGGTTGGGAGGAGGGGGGATTACGAGGATGAAGCAACATCTTGTTGGCAACAACAATAATGTTGCCAAGTGCACACATTGTCCCAAAGATGTCAGGGACATAGTGAAGGCCAGCTTGGATGGGAAGGACATGGATACAGAGATGGCAAGGAGAGATGAACAATTCAAAGAGTTCATGTTTGGGAAAGAGTTCATCGTCCTCTCTGACAGTGTTGTAAAAATCGACCGACTAACTCGATTAGTCGGTCCGATTAGTCGACTCAGCCATGTAACTGAATCGACTAGGCAAAATTGGCCTATCATCGGGCGTGCCTGATTAATCAAGCGACTAATTGATATAATTGACCGATTAATCAACCGTTTTTTGCATATGGCTAGATTATTGGTGTGTTTTGGTCTAACTCGATTACCTAATAATAGTCAAACAGTAAGCCTCTCCCACAATTTTCTCCATCACGATACCCTAAACCCCCTCCAAAACCCATACGATGGCCTGCTACTCCTCCTTCAACGTCGATCGTCGCCTTCTCCTTCACCGCTTCTAGCTGTTGCTCTGATGCCTCGTCAGCCACCGTGAGTCCTCCTCCTCCATGTTCTCCTTGGGACATCCATGTTCTCCCTACAACTCGGTTAGGTTTTTTTTCTCCATTTTCTTTTGATTTTCTTGATGTGTTTATCACTTTAATGCCTATCTTAGATGTTATTGGTTAGATTTTCTCTACTAATTTGAATGTTGGTTAATTTTTTAGGTTATTTTAGGAGTAAAAACTTAATTTTTCATGATGAAAGCATGTTGGTTAGTTTATGTAAGGTTAGCATTTTGTTTACTATTCTTTAAATGTTGGTTAACTTAGATATTTCTTGCTATTTCTTGCTGATTTGCATTTTGGTGTGCTTGTTAAAAACTTAGATATTCTTATCTTATATAAAATTAGAATTATGTCTATTATGCCCTAAATTTTTGTTAACTTAGATATTTCTTATTGATTTATATGATGGTTAGGTTATTTATCTTTTGTGTTTGTTGATTAGCTTTATGTTAGAATTTTTGTAACTTCAGCTTGTGATTTGTTTGTTGATTAGGAAATTCAACTTGTGAGTTTAGTTAGCTTTGTGTTTGTTGATTAGTAACTTGTGAGTTTAGTTAGGTTCTTATTCGTTGATTGGCTAAATTATGAGTTTGTTGACTATGTAGATGGCTACATCTCCAGCGAATGTCGCTTCCGGTAGCGACTCATCCTTTTATGTGTCGATATGATCAAATTATCATGCATGGCAATATTGTTATCTTTCGAACCGTGTAGATCTGAATACGGTTATTTACAAACTGTGCAAAAAGGTTGCCAAGGGTGGTGTGTATAGGTTCAAGCAACATCTATCACACCGAAGAGAGTCAAGAGACAATGTGGATGCATGTCCCAAGGTGGGTGAAGAGACGAAGAAGACAATGATCACATATCTTGATGAAGTTGCTAGGAAGAAGAGCCTGAAAGCCGCTGATGCTCAAGAGATGAGAGAGGAAATAGATATCACTGGAGATGCGGGTTTGGCGAAGAGATCACGAATATCCGACTCCTTGGAGCAGAACGTTGCAATGGAAGAGTCACATCAGATGACCATAAAAGATGCATTCTCCAAGGATCATCGTGATGGGGTTACTCATACATATCCAACTGGGCATATACATCGGTTATTCCTTTTAATGCATTGACGGCGAAGCCCTTCATGCAGATGGTGGAGGCGATTGGGAATCATGGCCTCCAATTTCAACAAAATTTCGTCGAGTTTTTATCGAATATCGATATCCTGTCAAAATCGAAATTCGATCGAAATGGCCGAAATGAACGAAATATGGGGACCTAGTACAAAAAATGTTCGAAATTTTGATCGAAATTCGACCGAAATTCCGTTTTGGCCAGTCACCGAAATGGTGACTGAAACCGACATTTAGGGCCTTGTTGGGAAGTACATGCCTGGACTAAAGACTTCATGAGGTATGAGCTTAGTGGTCTGTTTCTGAAGAAGGCAGTGGTGAAAATGCATGATGACTTGCAATACCATCGTGATACGTGGAAGTCGACAAGAGGTTCTTTTATGGCTGATGTGTGGACGAATATGCAAGGAAGGAGCATCATCAATTTTTATGTCAATTGTACCTTGGGGACTTCATTTTTGAAGTCCAAAGATGCCTCAGATGATGCTCACACCGTGGAATACATCTTCAAGCTGGTAGAGGAGTATCTGAATGAACTGGGAGTGGATAATGTGGTTCAGATTGTGGCTGATAATGCATCCACCAATGTAGCAATGGGAAGGTTGCTGCTCATGAAATATCCACAGATTTGGTGGACTTTGTGTGCCTCACACTCCATTGATCTTGCTTTGCAGGAGATAAATAAAGAAACAAAGGTGAGGAATGCAATCACAAAGGTGAAGAGGCTCACGGTGTTCATCTACTCTCACACCAAAACTCTAAGCTTGATGCTCAAGTTCACCAGAAAGAGGGACATTGCAGGCCCAGGCAAACAAGATTTACAATCACTTTTCTCACTCTTGAGAGCCTAAATGAGAAGAAAGAAAAGCCGAGGTTGGTGTTTTCCTTAGAAGAGTGGATGAACTGCAAATGGTATGAGACCAAGAAGCGAGAAGCAACGAGTTCCATGGTCTTCAGCCCTACATTCTGGAATCACATCGCACATGCTGTCCGAATTTTCACTCCATTGGTTCGTTTATTGCGTGTGATTGATGCAAATTGACATCCATCCATGGACTTTGACTATGGAGGGCTTGAAGATGGCAAACGGGATATAATTGCATCATTCAATGGTATGGGGTCGTCTTACAATTTTTTTGTGGACGTTGTTCCCTCTGAGATCAAAGGGAGGCTTGATACTCCATTGCATCTAGTAGCTTATTACTTGAACCCATTTTTCTTCTACACAAAGTCTTATGGTGATTCAGATGTTGTGTGAGGCGAGAGTTTAAGGAGTGTATGGAAAGATTTTATCCAGATTCGGATATACAAGATGCAATTACCTGGAGCAAGCTTCTAGTATACAGACTTGGTCGTGGAGATTTGGAAAGCCTTTAGCTGTAAGACAGATGATGAAAAATGGTGGTAATTATGATTCATGTATTTCACTTATTGTAATTATTCATATCAATCATATTTTTATTTTATTATGTTGACCAATTATCTATTTCAATAGCTAATTGATGGTATAATTATGGAGATGACACGCCTCTTTGAAAGCCATGGCCATCAAGATCTTGATTTTGACGCCTTCATCCTCTAGATGTGAGCGTGATTGGAGTACATTTGACTCGGTAATGGCTCCAATCCACCCAACCAATTTGATTAGTAACCGTAAAATTTAAGATAGTATTTGTTATAAATTTAAAATTTGTATTTTGGTCTTCAGATCTATACCAAGAAGAGAAACATGCTTGAGACGAAGAAGCTGAACGATCTTATGTACGGGCGTTTCAATTCCAACTTGCAGAAATGTCGAGTTGGGAAAGAAAGGGATCCACTCTCCTCTCGTGATCATGCACACATGGTTGAATGGACCATAGATGTTGATGCTTATTACGAGGAGGTTTTTTCAGGTTCTAGATTTATATGGGGTACCGTAGCACATGCTAGTGGTGCCGAAGAGAATTTGGAACGGAGAAGGAGCCAACGAGGTTAACGTGGCAGGGGAGCTTCATCTTCGAGCTCCAATGCTACACCGATGAATGAGTAATAGGAGGAGTTACCTTTTTTTTGAGAAACCTATTGAGGAGTTACCTATTGAGGATATAGAAGAAGAAGATGATGATGATGAAGAAGAAAAGCTGGACTTGGATGATGACATTGAGGATCGAATCGATGTGACACTTGTCTCACTTTCCACTTGTATTTTTTTGGCATGTATATTTTTGACCATTTTTCATGCCATGTAGCAAATATTTTGTTCTTAACTTGCTTCATTTTTTTCTTCTCTTGCTAGAATTTTTTAAACTCTTAAAAATATTAAAATTGCTAAATATATGAATATAAATGAGAGTATATGCATTAAAGATTGATTTATATATCAGAAAAGAGAAGCTGCTCCATGGAACAGTAAGTTGGCTGCAGAGCATTTTCCCCCAAAAGTTTTATTTTTTTTGGAAAATTCCACCATGTATTTTCATCACTATATCCCTCTAATATGCTATTCCAATTTCATCAGAAACAGAGACTCCTATGCCCTCCTTTTAGAACATGTAATTTTAACGGTCTTAGATTTGTTGTACTTGACCTGTTTTGGATGGAGGGCATAGGAGTCTCTGGTTCTGATGAAGTTGGAATGACATATTAGAGGGATATAGTGATGAAAATACATTTTGGAATTTTCTAAAAATAAAAATTTAGAGGAAAACGCTCCATAGAGCAACCAACTTAGTTGCTCCATGGAGCGGCCTCCCTGCCCTTTATATATTTAAAATAATTAAAATAAATCAAAATCGACTAATGCATGACTAAATTCGATTATTCTCCTGACTCTCGACTGATCCTTACCGATCGAGAACTGACTGACGACTTTTGCAACCTTGCTCTCTGATTCAGACGGCGATGATTTTGTCCACCCCACTGATATTCAGTTTGCCATGGAGATGAGGGTATACAGGATGGCAACAAAAGAATCTATGAAGACTAGATTCGAGAGGAGAGAACTCGATGGTGCACGAGGCAACTGTTATGGTGCCGATGGTAGTGGGAGTGATTCTAGCAGTGTACCAGTATCGCCACCCATAAAAAAACACAAGGGGAAGGGACTGCGAACCCTTCTTGACGAGGAGCGGGTTCATGCGGTACAAGTCAAGCAAGTATCTGAGGCAGAAGACAATGAAGGGCATGCTCACCAATGCACGAGAGAGTGAGCAAGGCCATCAACAAGCTCTTCTTTGGGAATATCATTCCGACCAACGTTGTTAGCAGGCCATTTTGCAGCATGCCATTGATGAGATCATTGCTGCAGGAACGGGAGTGAAGGCTCCCACATCCTACGAGATAATGAACAAGTATCTTGGGATGGAGAAGGAGGAGATAATCGAGTACATCACCGAGCTGAGGAGATGGCCTAAGTACGAGGTAACGTTGATGTGCGATGGGTAGACGGGCTACACGAGGAAACATATCATCAACTTTGTCGTTTACTGCGATGGTAATACGATTTTTTGAAATATGTTGATGCGTCTGATCATACAAGGGGCCACAATTACCTGCTGAAGTTCGTCAAGGACATCATCAAAGATGTTGGGAAAGATAACATTATCCAGATTGTCATCGATAATGGCATCAACTTCAAGAAAGTGGGTGAAACAATAATGAGGTCTAGCAACTATGGTATTTTTGGACACTGTATGCTGCAAATTGTATTTGATTTAATTCTAAAAGACTTCAGCAAGAGAAAGCAGGCCTCAAAGGTGGCGGAGCAAGTGCGGACGATCACCACCTTCATTTAAAACTATTCCAAAGTACTGACATTAATGAGGTGGATGGGCTACGATGAACTGGTGAGGCATGGCACCACATGCTTTGTAACCAATTTTATAGCGTTGCAAAGCCTTAAATAAAACAAGACATGGTTGAAGACCATGCATTGTCAATGTGAATGATTCGAGATACCTGAAGATCGAAGTGAAGGAGGTCGGAAAGTGGAGACATTAATCAATGATCTTCACTTCTTAGATGATGAGACCCGAGTCACGAAGACAATGTATCCGGTTGTGTCTGCATTGCATATCGTAGATGGCAACAAAAAGCTGACCATGGGAGTGCTCTACGAGGCAATGTGCTGCATGAGAGAGAAGGTCAGAGAAGCAGTTGAGAAAGGATACAAAGCATAGTTGGACATCACAGACGAATGTTGGTGCAAGATGCTCTCGCATCCTCTTCAGAAGGCTGATATATATTATGTGATAAATCTATTTTTTTTTACATTTTTGATATCACTTTTGATGGATTAAACTATGAGAATTATGTATGCTTGTGTCCAGTTTATTACTTCAATCCGAAGTACCGGTACAAGAACAATTTTGGTACAAATGCCGACCTTATAGCAACTGTACAAATTGTGGTGGAGAAACTTGTGAAGAACGAGAAAACACAAACCTTGTGCATGAATGATGTAATTTGGAATCTAGAGCGGGTCTAACAAAATATTCATAGGAAGTATTATGTGACAATTTATGACTCCAATTAATGTGCATGTCAAGTACTTCATGGATGCTTTGGGTTCCTTCGGTAGAATTACCACGCTTAGGGCTCGTTTGGTTGTAGGGTTGGGCAGGGTTGGCTTGGCCCAACCCGGGTTGACCCTGCAACCAAACAGGGTTGTCCTCCTCACAGTTTACTATTCACAGGGGTACCCCTGCCCAACCCAACCCAGTCCAACCCTGCAACCAAACGAACCCTTAGTGGGCGGTGCAATACTCTTCATAGTAAGGACGAAGATGAATAAGTCTATTGATTGTGTTGTGATGTATTTACTATATTTATTATTATTGATTTCTCTCCTTTTGGATTTTCTACATCCGAAGTGGTTACTGTATGTGATTGAAGCTCCCAACCTACGAAAAGTGGCAGTGCAAGTATTGTCACAAACCACATCTCCTTGTGGTTGTGAGAGGAACATAAGTACATTCAACATGATCCATTCGAAGAGACGGAATATGTTGGGAGAGCATAAGCTTCATGATCTTGTCTACGCGCACTACTACTTGAGGCTAACGATGAAACACACAAAGGAGGGCCAAGACAAATAAAATTACACCGACCCTATCAATCTTGTATACATTTTCAAGATGCACGATGGCGATGCTGATGAAGATGTTCTCCAAAGGTGGATGGATTCCAACGGTGCTCCAATACTCTATCAACGGAGAGGAAGACCATATGAGAATATAAGCTATCAAATGAGAGCAGATGTATGTGATTTTCTGCTAGATCCGGTCAGATTACGGACCCTCTTGGAGGGTTGGAGGTTGAGGTTGATGCAATTGTTGATGAAATACTATCTACTAGTTCCAAATCCACAACCAAATTCAAATCCATGTCAAAGGATGACAATGCAGATGATGATGGTGATGGTGATGTTGTTGGCAATCGTGGTAGATCTGTTGAGGGAGAAAAATATTTAGGGGGTCAACATGGGGAGGTCGTCGACCACATGATATGATATTTGCGGAAAGGCTCCACGCAGGGCGTGAATATATGGAGCGACAAAGGAACACACATGGACAGTTTGTTCTAAATCTGACTATGGACCTATGGATTACGAAGCGTACGATCGTGTCCATCGTCCTACCGATAGTTATATGGATTTGATATCATTTCTAGGTTCCTTGAGCTGGATGGATATTGATATCCCATATCGTGGAGGAACACCAAGTCCCTCGGCGGATATGGATCATCACACGATGGAAGACAGTTGGCGTCTTCCCAGAATACTTTCATGCTCCTTCTCCTGGATCTCCTCCCCCTCCTCCTCGGATGCATACACCTCCATCATATGTTTACATCGGGTATGAAGGATATTGCAACTATAACGATGAGAACTACCAAGGTAACCAACCCAAGCAGAGCTATGGCAGCTACTTTGATGGTGATAGTTATGGTTTTTTTGGAGTACACGTCCATGCCTCCTCCTCCGAAGAGATCTTCTCCTAGTCCGTCATCGTCATCCCGATGATTTCAAGCCAGTACTTTGCAGCCTCATCGCGCCCCTCGTGATACCGGATCTAGTGCTGCTTATCATCGTCTCGAGATAATCATAGGCATCGATGACCATCAATACATGCAATATGTGATGGATTATAAGGCCATGTACTTGTACATGACATGAAAGAACTATCGTGAGTTCACAACAAGAAAGGGGGATTACTGATCCACCATAGAACTCTTGGTTCTGAACTAAACTCATGACCATGTAATATCTTTTATTGCATTAATCATTAAGTGCATGCTGTCATTTATTTTTGTGAATAGATGTTTTTTTACTTGTAAAACTGTTATTTACAATGATATGTTCGACATGTGTGATATAAGGGTCATAGTGATAGATGATCGATATGTTACTATAAGCTTATAAGTATATATTTATTGTTTAAAGAACCATAGATGTTAAGGCGCACGCCTAGGTGCCCCAGGCCGTGCGCCTAGAAAGAATACCTTGCTTTTTATAGCAAATGGCGTACGCCTTGGGTCGCCTGGGCGCCTAGGTGACTGCCTAGGTGCGTCTAGGCATGCCTAGACGCTTAGGCGACTATTTTTCATGCGTACTACACAGATATCTCATTTTCAAAATGCGATATACATTGCACATTTACAAAATGCGATATACATAGTGCATTTTGAAAATGTGATATACATGTCGCATTTTTGAAATGCGGTATAATGTCTTAATAATCTAGCATCCAAATAATATATAATATCTGTGGGAAACAGAGACAACAAGAAGATGGTGAATTCAAAAGGGCAACACTAATGCGCACAGAGATCAAACTTAACTCTAAAAGGGGGACAACGCAATCAAAGTAATGCATATAACATTCGTATGGACATTTGACTTGATAAAATCCACTGCCTTTCATACCAAGATCTACTTGTGAACAAACCACAGGATTTGATACCACCGCAGAGGAGTCATAAAAAATTTTAGTTTCGTATCTATCATCCTAAAGCAGCTAATTTTACTCCAAATAGCACGCATCTATTTACTTATCTGCATATGGTTTTCTGCTATCATCAGCATTCTCAAACACAAGCTCTAAAAAGCCCCATCCGACAAATGATATATCACGAAGATTAAGAAATAGACAAAAATTGGACAGCCAAGTTACTAAAATTCTACTGCCAGCAATATAAAAACATCTATGCTGATAAGGGCACTTCTCCAGTCAAAATAAAAATACACGTTAGATTCTTGTACCCTAAACGAGAATAGAGTGCATCAGTCTTCTTAAAGAAACAACCTCTTCATTGTCACCATTAGCAAGTTGGCAAAGCCTATTATAAGACATGGCATATGCAAAAAGGATAACGGAGATCCACTTAGGAGTTAGGACATGACAAGAAGCTGAGAAATTTCTTGATGCCTATTTGCAAAAAGTTAGTTAAGAAAAGCTAAAAGCTAGGACATCGATAAGTTCTAGCCTCAGGATACTTTTAGTTTGATTATATACTCTGTAGGTAATAGCGAAATACACCACAACAAGAAATTCTACGATCTTAAGATCATGAGGTGGTGCTCCATCTTCAATGTTATTATCTATATAATAATAGATCTCTATAAATATATTCGTATTCGATACATAGGACAAACTTTGGAAAACGCCTAGGCGCCCAGGTTTAACGTCTTGTCGCCTTAATAACCATGTGAAGAACTCGTATTAACTCCATTTTCAATATCTATCAGTCATCAATCAACATTAACAATGATATAAAGAGCTATAGATGAGCGATATGATTGATATAATTGTGTATTTATAAGTTATTTACTGTTCTAATTACTTCAATGATCTTAATTTACAAATAATTTAAAAAGAGGACTTTTTTGGGCCATTTTTGAGATTTCCATCGAAATCGACGGAATTTTGGTTTCCAAGATGATCGAAATGAAATCGAAATTGAGATTTCGAATCTTGTTTTAAATCCTTATGAATGACCACTCCAACACCATTTTACCCTTCTCTTTACATGGATACCATAATTTAAAGCACACCTAGATCTCCCTTGCTTTCCCTCCAATCATCTTGTCTCTTGGAGACATGGTATCTGAATCTTACTTCTCTGCATTGTATCTATTATCTCCATCAATTGGCAATCAAAGCATCAATATTCTAACTACTTATTCGCAACCTCTTTAACGACTTTTTTGACTAATTGTTTACTCATGCATCCATGATGCGGAAATCCTTGCAAATTTTGGATTGCATCTAGACGACGATGCAGTGGAACTAGCTTATTTACTAGCATACGTTCCTCATGTGAGTATCTTGCAAATTTTGAACTAAATCCGATCAATGATGTAGCGGTCCTTGCCAACTTCTCATTGTATTGGGATGATGCAACACATCGCTGGTTGAGAATGCCTCAACAAAATCCAAATGTTTGCTTAAAATCATGTTGAAAAGATCCGACTGTCTTAAAGCAAATTTCAAAATAGAGTTCTCAAATGATAACGCTTTTTAGGAATTTGTCTCTGACTATTTTACACTGGTTGTCTGTTACCTAACCTAACCCTTCTTATTTACCCGTGCTTGGAAGATTTACAACTTTCATACTATAGCACCCCCTCTTAAGCTGGTGCGTAGATATCTAACGTGCTTAACTTGTTACAGTATCACTAGACGAAAGTATTTTGTTAAACATGTTTGCAATATGGTCCGAAGAAGTAAGATTGGAAGTGCGCAAAAATCCTTGCCAAATAAGGTCTGTAGTGAAGTTGCAATCTTCCACAAGTTTTCATTTATAAAATATAGGGTTGTTTTCTATGTACGTAGCATCAATTGTTTTGTTACATTTCAGCTTTATCAAGGTTCAAGAAAGTAGTATGCATATGCCTCCGTGTTCAAACATGTCATCGAGTAGTGATTAACTGGTATATGCGGTTATACATGATTATCTAATTTTTAATATAAAAATAAATAAATATTTACATGAGTTACTACGTTGAACTAAATTTATGAATAAATGTGGCCTAACAAAATTTTAATAAAAAACTATTAGATTACAACATAGAGTTTATAACAAACTACGAGTTCTGGAATAAACATCTACTCCTAAAGTTAACAAGAAATAGACCATTTTAGGGTAACAAAATATGAATTTTAAAATACGAAGTATATAAGTAATAAAGTTAGATGCTTCCTTTTGTTTAGATGTTAGTCAACCAACTAATAAAGTTGATTTAACGGAATATGAAGACATACAAAAAATAAAATAAAATTGCAGCTAATGAAATATGTTTTCCAATTTTAAGGTTACTGGATGCGGAGGAGTTTCGTGCAACATAGGAGCTTCGTGAGGATGAGGGGGGTTCGCACAGAGCTGTGTAGAGGAGGAGCTTCACGCAGATCTTTGTGACGGAGGAGTTTCACAAAATGGAGATTCGCGACAACGGAAGAGCTTGGAGGCAGAGGTGATGTGTCGCTTGGGAGAAAGAGGGGTATTGGGAGATTGGATTTCCAGAGAGGGTTTCAAGAGAGAGAGGGGGGGGGGGGTATCTAGAGAGACGGGTTAGGAGATGGGTATTTGGATCTTGCAGATCCGGGAGGTTGTCTGGATTCGAGCCTAAAGTGGTCGCTCAACCCTATTATGCAGCTGCTCAGCCTGATTATGCGGCCTGAATATGTGCAAATGGCGCACACAAGACCATTTCAGGTATGCAATTTGCCGAAGGTGCCACATAGGCATATGCGGCAGCATAAACCGATTTCATGACCCACCTGAACTCCACCACTCTATTTCATAGAAGAGGAAGATCAATACGTACTATCCAAATCCACTTCATCTCCGATGTTGCTTGGACCATTGCCTTATATTCTCTTTCTGCATTCACATGTGATACCAGTGATTGTTACTTGCTCCATGTGACAAGTTTGCCTGAGGTAGGTGCACAAACCAGTGGTGAACTTTCTATTCACATGGCACAGTGCATTATCCACACCATAATATGTTGTAATAGAGCTATAGTACAAGTTTTGGAAATTAACGCCAGGGAAAGGACGGAACTTTGGGGTTACCAATTCAAAAATTCGACATCTATAGTAAGGTGGGGAATTTAATTCAGACTCACTTTAACAGGTTCTCAGTTTGTGGTCACATGTTGAATGCATACCAAGTTGGAAGACTGATGGGGAGAACACACGGGAAAGAGAGGGAGTCGGGCACCGCCATGAAATAGCATGCGATCACTCTGTCCCTCCAGTTTCTTCACAGAAATAGAGACAACTGCCATGTGCAGATGGGGTATCGAGCTGTTGGTACTAAAAACCTAAACATGGTTGAAGGTTGTGCTCAACAGAAATCCAGATCACAAGATGAGCAGGACCTATGATCCATGGCTATTTCAGTTTTCTGTAAAGCCCTTTTCTTTAAGAGCCGTACTAGTCACCTTTGAAGAATCTCAACAGCTGAATCTATCGTATACGTAAATTTTGATTTCAGCAGTTTGAATTACACGACACAAATGCAACAATAATATCTCATGTGCATTTCATATCAGGAGGATATCAAGCGTCTCTTCAATCAATAGTATTACCCAATGCAGGTTTAGATGAAGTGCAGACATGCTGTGGTAACATGGTTTGGATCCCTCGTCTCTTCATTCCATAGTATTACCCAATGCATGTTTAGATGAAGTGCATACATGCTGTGGTAACATGGTTTGGATCTCTCTTCATGACAAATACACTGTCTTTCAAGGAGTGTTGAAAGGGGTGTGACATTGACCCTTTTTTTGCGAGTGTGGAAAATACCAGCCTTTTGTCTTGTTATTTAGATACAAACGAGTATGTGGTTTTCAAGTTTTCTCGTCCTATGTAGACTGTATTCTTCAGAGAAACGGGGCTCATGGGAGGGACGAATTGTATGATTACTTACCCATCATGTACATTAACCTACCTTTTAATAATTACATGGATGTCAATTACTCTCTCATGGTCATTCTTTGGCTTCCCAAATTTTTTTAGGGCAACAAAAATGAATGTCGTTTCACTAGTAAAACACTGAATCCTTTGGATTCCCATGGTCCTCTTTGGTTAGGAGATAAAGAGGAGGGCTTTTCTCTAGTGTGGATTAACCCACAGAGTAACCATGGTATGACATTTGAGTGTTTGGTGGTGTTCGTTGCTGATTGTTGGTTATTATCTATAATGTTTTCATGATAGCATGCGTGTTGTCAGAATAGCCCATCAACTAAGCTTGTGCTTTATTAGAAATGGCTCATGAGTTTAACGATCAAAGTCAAATATAATAGTTTGGAGATAATTCCATCAGGTAGTCTCATTTTGAACATGCCTTGAACAAAAAATGTTGTATACTTAGTCTTTGTTTGTTTTGTTTGGATATTTCACTCACTGACATTGTCAAAAATCGACAATGCGGAAGCGTAATATCAGAGTAGTAGAATAAACATGAAGAACACTGGGATTTTACATGGAACCCTACTCCGTGAGGAGCAAGAAGAAACCACGGGAGAACGTCTCAAAGGGCTTGTGTTTTCTGTTCACATTTCTCTCTATGATATAATGGGTGTGGGGCTTCTTATATAACCCACACTGACTCTTCAAGTTCCACAAATAGCTGATGTTGGACTAAATCACTGAATGTGGTAATTGGAAAATGGAGGAATCCTATTACCTATCACTTCAGTGACACATACTCCAACACTCCCCCTCAAGCTAGAGCATGCAATTCAGCTTGGACAAATAGAAAAAAAATCTTAACTTAAAATACAAGGCACTCAGATATTATCAACTTAATGCATACTCTACTGTTGGTTGCTGTCGAGGATATTGCTTCTCATGCCATGCTGGTGAGGAGGAGCTAAAAGGCTGGAGTGTGAGTTGAATTGGGTCTATCATAGTCACTGAAATTGGAATGAGTCTCCACCTGAAGAATTTTGGCATGCAACCGCTCCACCTTTCTGAAGGACCGAACTTGAAAAAGTTGTGGAAACATCCTCGTCGGAGTCCATAGTCGTTGGAGAATGGAGTCTGAAAGCCTCCTCGTTGGAGAATTGAGTATCTCCCATCGATATTGCTCATATAATAAAAGCAGATCTTGGTCCAAAGACGGTAGGAAGTCCGACCTGTCAGATGCTTCTTCGGCCAAATACAATATACAAGTGGGATCCGCCCCCTGATCAAGCTGTACGAAAAAGCCCTTCTCGGTTCCGGAACTTGATCGAAATAGGGTTCTACCGGGAAACCATAGATTTTTGAGTTTGCGCCATTGGTTACTGGTCAAGCCACTTGAATGGAATGAGACCAGAATCTCTGGGGATCTTTCCTCGACTTTCATATAAGAAGCTCGGGAAAGGCTCACTTTGATTCTCCTCATTCTTTGATTTCTTCCTCTATCTTCGACGCCCTACTTCGATTCAGAGAATGAGATCTCTACCATGGAGTCCCTATGAAACCATATGAAAACCATAGCCCTCAATGGTATAGAGAATGAGACCTCTACTCGGAAGTCCCTAAGGATCACATGAAAATCCTGAGCCGACCATATCAAATATGCGGACCTCTCAAACAAATAACGCACACCTGTGCGCCGATAATCTATGAAGTCTGAAATATGAAGAATCTGAAGAATTGGAGAGTTCGAATCTTACCTGTAGACTCTGATTCCGAACAATATGTAAAAAATATGAAGAATATGAAGAATTGGAGAGTTCGAATCGTACATGTAGACTCTAATTTTGAATAATCTGTAGAACTCTACATAATACTCCCCCTTTCTCCCATACTGGTCGGAATAGATGATATCGACAAGTTGGGAGAAGACCGGAAAAATCAATCCCAAATGATTTTCTCCTTTTTTGCGGCTATTTTCGTTTTTAGCCATCTCCCTTTTTCTTCAATTTTTTTCAGCAAACGGCTTTTCTCCATTTTTTTGTACGCATCCTTTTTTTTCAAAATAAATTCTTTTTTCTGAAAAAACGACCCATATAGGGTCAAATGACGCTCCCCTTATTTTGTTATTTGCAGCTATATCATATACGACTCATCTCTCCCTCCCCTCATTTTTTAGTACTGCAGCCGTCGCCATTGGGCCATGAACAATAAAATTAAAAAAACAACCAAGAAGAGGGCTTCTTTCCTCTGCCACACGTACGAAGAACCCAACTTTAGGGTTCTCGATGGGAGAAACCCATCGATATAATACCATCGTTGCTGCCTTGAACCATCGAAGGAAGTTGCAGCATGCACGATTGGGGCCTCTCTTAGCCAGTACACAGCCTAGGAAACCCATTGAGTCCACCTCCATCGTAAGATAGGGTTCCCCTTCTGGGAACCCATCACTGCTGCTATTGAGCATCTCGCGTTACCTATGAATTATGCGCCGAAGGTGTGCTCGCCTGGAGTCTGAGGTATTGCAGTGGTGCGCCTGGAGTTGAGGGAGAGGGTTACAACGCCACCTGTAGAGAGGGGACATGCCGAAGAGGAGCTCGAGAGGCATGATCCTATTTGCTTCTATCTCACGAGAGTCTGAATCCGAGAGCGACTGCTGTGGGGATTCTTTTCGCCTGGGGTTTTCAAGCTGAAGGGGAATGGAGTTGCGACAGTCAATGGCGCCGCTTGGAGAGGGAACTCCATGGATATCTTCATGTAGGGTGATTGCGTGCAGGAGCCTGGAGATACACGAAGACGACGATGTGCATGGCTTCGAGAACTTGGCTTCTTCTTTTTTGAACAACAAATGTGCACTGCTTGGAGGAAATTCATGGTGCACATGTGCCTATGTTTTGCTGCTCTAGATGATTCCCATATTAGAACAAAGGCTTGCTACTCCAGATGATTCCCAGATGGAACAACTGCCCAGAGATTTTCGTGAGTGCTGAAGCATCGTTGCATGGGTTGCATTGAAAAAATAGGCTTCCAGAATACTTTCTTGCTCGAATACATCTCAGAATTAGGGTTTTGGAAACCCCAAAAAAAATTTTGGAGATCCTAATCAGATTGGTGTCGGCAACAGTGAAAATTCCAGAACATTGATGATGATTCATACAAGACTAGGGTTTCAAAAAACCCTATATATCTTCTCGAACTTGACCACGGACACAAATTTCTTAAAAAAATAATCTTCAAGAATGATCACGAATTGAAATGCTTTGATAATCGAATCTTGAACAAAACATGAATATAGCAATAAATCTCAAGAATAACTCCTCGAGAACCGAACTTTCTTTGATACCATGTGAAAAATCAACAATGCGGAAGCGTAATATTGGAGAAATATAATGAAGAATACTAGGATTTACGTGGAACCCTACTTCGTGAGGAGCATGATGAAACCACGGAAGAACGCCTTAAGGGCTTGTGGATTTTCTCATCTGATACAATGGATGAGGGCTTCTTATATAGCCCACACTAACTCTCCATGTCCCACAAGTAGCTGATGTGGGACTAAACCACTGGACATCACTACAATGACGCATACTCCAACATACATTGCACCAATTTTTCTCTATGGAAACTGTAGAGGTTTACGTTATGTCATGATGTACCGTTACGTATTTCTTATTTATATCCTGTACATCTATGTAATTTACTCAAGGGTTTTCTCTATATAAGAGACCCTAGGACTCTATGGAATAACAACGAAGTATTTTGCTTTAACATGGCATCAGAGCCAGAAACCCTAACCTAGGGTTTTCTCCACCGCCCCCTCCTCTCTCCTCCCGCCGCCGCCCTTCCCCTTCCTCCTGCCGCCACCACCCCTCTCTCTCCTGCCGGCGCCGCCACCCCTCTATCTCCCTCCGCCTACCTCTCTACCGCCGCCACCTCTCTCCCTCCGCCGCCGCCGAGGAAGCCTCTTCCCACCCCCGGTCTTTCTTCTTCAGTCGACCCTATTTAGGAGTGTAAACGGACCGAACCTGAGCGAACCTATGTTTTTTAGGTTCGGTTCGTTTATTTAATCGAGCCTAAACTTGTGTTCAGATTCGGTTCGTTTATTTAATCGAGCCTAAACTTGTGTTCAGGTTCGGTTCGTTTATTTTCGAACCGAATCCGAATCGAACCTCTTTTTAAATGAATCGAACCTAAATGAATATCGAATTTAAGAATTCTCTAATAAGAGGGAGTGAAAAGAAGAGAAATGGAAATATATATATATATATGTATTTACTGTTAGAATAAATATTCATTTAGTTTTTTTCTTTATCTAACTATTCTTCATCTTTTGAAAAAAATAGATTAATAAGGATTCGTCTCTTTAAAAAAAGTATAATTATAATATATTTTATATCTATTCAGATGGGGATAAGGAATAAGAATAATGCGGAGATATTCGATAAGTAATGTTTGTACTTGTTCGGTTGATTTGAAGATAAAGAAGGGAAAAGTACTAGACCATAGATGATAGATGTTGTAAACATGATGTGACTATTTATTTTTGGATAGTTTATACCGAGATAAAACCTAGTTATCCTGTAAATATCTAGTTATCTCTAGACAAATTCACTTACCCTAGGATAAAAACCACTCATCTCAAAAATAAGTCCACTTCTACGGATAAGGATTTGTAAATATGTATATGTGTATGTTTATCGAGCTTTTAATGAATCGAACCTGAGCGAACCTATGAATTTTAGGTTCGATTCATTTATTTAATCGAGCCTAAACTTTTGTTCAAGTTCGGTTCGTTTATTTCCGATCCGAATCTGAATCGAACTTTTAACGAGCCGAACCTGAGCGAATATCGGACTTGAGAATTTTCTTACACCCCTAACCCTATTCCTTCATGGATTCAAGTGTATAAAAGTCTACATATGCACTTGAATCCCATCAAGTCTTTGTAGACATCAGTTCTTTTGTCTATCACCCCTAGGTCTTCTCCTCCGGTAACATGTCAGAACAAAAAGTCAATATGCCCTCCATAGGCGCATTCTAAGGTTCCGCGCCGATAGTCAAGATGGACGGGACAAACTATGAGCTCTGGGCGATGCAGTTCCTGAGTCTCATGAAGCCGTGTGGTAAGAAACACATTCTTACCGAAGATGAGCCGGCAGAGAAGACATGGATATATGCCTCTTGGAAGGCGCGTATGCAAAGGTCTGGTTATCAGGGACGCTGTCAATGGAGATTGCTAACGACGCCCTCCATCAGCCCACGGCCAAGGCGATGCGGGATATTCTGGCTACTACATATTCGCAAGTACGAAACGTGACTAAGATGCTGCAGTTGCAGCATGATATTTTCACAATCAAGCAAAATGACCGTCCACTTCATTCTCTCTACACGTCATTGCGAGGGATGTTCGAGAAATTATACAACACCATCCCGCTCACAGCCACTCCCGAGCAACAGAAGACCTTTCGCAATGCTACGATGGTGGGAGTATTACTTGTGGCTCTTGACCCTGAGTATGAGGCAACCCGCTCTCAGATCCTTGCCGATGCTATTATTCCTCCTATGGAGGAAGTCTACAGGCGGCTCAGTCGTATCTCTGTTTCCTCCAGCACAGGTACTTCACCTCCTTCGGCGATGGCAGTATCGCGAGGGCGAGGTGGTTCGTCTTCTTTTCGTGGCCGTGGTACACTTGGCCGAGGAGGTCGTATCCGTCAGACGTGCACGTTTTGTCATCGCACTGGTCATTCCGAGGACACATGCTATTCCAAGCATGGCTTTCCAGCTTCGGCACGTGTAGTTGAGCATGTTCCGTCTCCTTCAGCATCTACTCCAGATCACAGGTTCAAGGAACTTGTGGCGTGGTTTCGTGACATTATGCCCCAGTCATCGACGGAGTCTCCAAGTGGATCTTCTGATGTTGCAGCTTCAGCGTCAGCCAGTACCTCTGCTGCTGCCAGTACTTCAGGTAGTACTAATGTTTTTTGTCCTTGTTATGATCTATCTGGTTGGATTGTAGACTCTGGAGCCACCCACCATCTTTGCCGTGACAGAGATAAGCTTGAGTCCTACAGGGACATTGCTCCTGACCGCTCCGTGCTTATTGCTGATGGCGCTTATTCCCCTATTGCTGGACAGGGGGAGATCTCCTTATCAACCTCCATGCACTTAATGAATGTTCTACATGCACCTGAGTTTTCAATGAATTTATTATCAATTAGTCAGATTACGAAAGATTTGCACTGTCGTGCTATATTTGATCCATCATCTCTCATTTTTTAGGACATACTAACAGGCAGGGTGATTGCTGTGGTTCTGAGCATAATGGCCTATATCGTCTGGTTCCCAACTCCTATGCTGGCGTCTCCCTTCACTCACAGGGATCTGTTTCTCCGTACACATGGCATCTTCGATTGGTCACCTTTCGCTCCAGAAAATTCGTCACCTTCTGCCTCAGATTTCTCCAAATTCATCTTTTCGCTGTGAAGCTTGTCAGTTAGGGAAGCATCACCGGTCTAGCTTCCCTAGTCGTCAGAGTCGGAGCAGTATTTCCCCGTTTGAATTGTTTCATATAGACATTTGGGGTCCTAGTCGTGTACCTGATCTTCAGGGACACATGTTTTATCTCATCGTGGTTGATGATTTTTCTCGTGTCTCTTGGACTTTTCTTCTTAAGAATAAATCTGAAGCAGGAAATGTTATCAAAAATCTTATCAATAAAGTGCACAATGTTTTTTCTTATACTGCTAAATATGTACGTACAGATAATGTATTGGAATTTTGCACTCGTGATCTTTCTCAGTTTCTTTCCTCCAAAGGCATTATTCACCAAACTTCCTGTGCTTACACATCACAACAGAATGGTGTCGCCGAAAGGAAACATCGTCATTTTCTTGAGATTGCTTGAACATTACTCATCCAGAGTTGTGCGCCATTAGCATTTTGGGGAGATGCTATACTTACATCATGCTATTTGGTCAATCGTATGCCTTCTTCAGTTCTTGGGGAGAAAGTTCCAATTTCTATTATATTCCCCGACAAGGATTTGTTTTCACTTACTCCTCGTGTCTTTGGTACAGTTGCCTTTGTTCACCGCCTGTCTCCAGGACTTGACAAGCTCTCTCCTAGAGCTGTTAAGTGTGTTTTTGTCGGTTACTCTCGGACACAAAAAGGCTATCGCTGCTATGATCCTATTAATGACAAGTACTATGTTAGTGCAGATGTCACATTTTTTGAGCCTGTTATGTTCTTCTCTCCAGCAGGTGGCAGATTGTCTTCTTCCACATCTTAGGATGATAATGTCTATGTTCCTCCACCTCTGAGTTTGGGTCAACCTGAGTTCACCCCGGTTCCAATTGTTTTACCATCATCACCACTAGCACCACCACCACTACCACCTTAACACCAATTTATTCCACCATTCCTAAAATTCTATACAAGAAGGTTGGGTCCTGCTCAGGCTACACGTCAACCACCCATCACGCCTCACGTATGCTCTGATGTTATTACTGATGATGGGTTAGATAACGTACCGATGCAGGAATCTTTGTTACAGGAGGTGGATCCGCCAGTCAGTGCAGTAGATAATGATCTTGATGTTCCTATTGCAATTAGGAAGCAGAAGTGGAAATGTGGGTCATATCCTATTGCGTCTCATGTTTCTTTTCATCGCCTCACTGGTGATTTGCAGAGGTTTACTGCAGCTGTGTCCTCCGTGGAGATACCACGGACTTATCAGGAGGCTATGAAGACTGATTGCTGGAGGTTGGCTATGGAGGAAGAGATGCGTGCTTTACAGTTTAGAGGGACTTGGACCCTAGTTCCTAGTCTACCTAGTGCATCGGTGGTCAGTTGCAAATGGGTGTTCACAGTTAAATATCATGCAGATGGCCGTCGTGATCGGTACAAGGCAAGACTTGTCGCACGGGGTTTCACCCAAACCTATGGTGTCGACTATTTATATACGTTTTCACCAGTGGCTCGACACTCGACGCTTCGCATACTTCTATCTGTTGCTGTGGTACATGACTGACCCATCTTTCAACTAGATGTTAAGAATGCTTTCTTGTATGGAGATCCACAGGAGGAAGTCTACATGCAACATCCACTAGATTTTACTGCTGAGGGGGAGAATCACATGGTGTGCAGACTTCATAAGGCGATTTATGGCCTTAAACAAAGCCTAAGGGCATGGTTCCAGAAGCTTTCGCAGCTAATTGAACGATAGGGGTTCAAAAGATCAAATGCGGACCATTCGTTGTTTATTCAGAAGACTCCCAGAGGTACCGTTATTGTCGTGGTATATGTTGATGATATTCTGGTTACAGGAGATGATGCTCAGGGAATCGAGATGACAAACATTCTTGGGCAATCAGTTTGTTACGAAGGATCTAGGTACCCTACGATACTTTCTGGGGTTGGAATTTGCGAGAAATGCACAAGGTATGGTGATGACCCGAAGGAAATATGTTACAGATTTCCTTGCTGAAACAGGAATGGTTGAATGCAGACCATCGAGCACTCCTATGGACCCAAGTATGAAACTATATGACAATGATACTGAAGAGGTGGACAAAAGAAGATACAGAGAGATGGTGGGTAAGCTTCTGTACATCACCATAACTCGACCCGATATTGCTTTTGCAGTAAGCCGGGTGAGTCAATTTGTGGAGCAGCCTAGACAAGTTCATATGGAAGCCCTGTACATGATACTGAGATACCTGAAGTCTTCTCCAGACTCAGGCTTTGCTATTTAGAAAGAACACAGATTTGTCCATTTCCGCTTGTGCAGATGCAGATTATGCAGGGTGTCCGAAGGATCGTAAGTCTACTTCAGGGTTGGCTATCTTTATAGGAAGCTCTCTGGTTTCTTGCATAAACCAAGAAACAAACTGTTGTGGCAAGATCTAGTGCTGAATCCGAATATAGAGCCATGGGCTCATGGCACAAGCAAGCACAGAAATGATGTGGGTCTGAGCAGTTTTGGAAGATTTGAATGTGAAGGTCTCTTTACCCACGCAGCTTCAGTGTGACAACCAAGCAGCATTGTTCATTGCCAATAATCCAGCATTCCACGAAAGAACAAAACATATCGAGGTGGATTGTCACTACACTAGAGACATGATCCAGAAGGGCTTAATTTCTACTTCACATGTCAGTTCAGAGGACCAGACTGCTGATGTATTTACCAAGCCATTGCTCAGAGGACCTTTTCAGAGATGTTCTTCCAAGCTGAGAATGATCGATATCTATGCTCCATCTTGAGGGGGAATGTAGAGGTTTACGTTATGTCATGATGTACCGTTACATATTTCTTATTTATATCATGTACATCTATTTAAATTATCCAAGGGTTTTCTCTATATAAGAGACCTAGGGCTCTATGGAATAACAACGAAGTATTTTGCTCTAACAGAAACCCTCCAAATCCTTCCGAAAAAGGCAATTGTAGAAATATAAATAGATACGCTACTGGAAGAGCTGAAAAGAAGAAAGAGATGGAGATATGAGGAGGGAAGAGCAGAACAGAAAAAAAGGGGGGGGGAGCGGAAAAAGGAAGGTGAAGAGAAAAATATTAAAAAAATGGAGTATCATATATATTTTTCTCCAGAACCTTCCCATGGAAAAGAGTCAAGCTTGGAGTCTCACATATGACATCCACTGTAATTAACATCTTCAATGAGAAATGCTTGGCCTTGTTTGAAGTTTCGCGAGCAGAGAATATCTTTCTCTCACTTTATCCGAGTATAACTTCTTGCATACTTTCATCAGATTGCTGGAAACTGGCTGTGGTGATTTTATTTCCAACATGTATGCATTAGTCTTTGCTCAAACCTGCGTGCCTTCTACTTCAACCTAAAGGGTAAAGATACTATCTTACAGCTGGAAACAAGGTAGTCCTGGATATTTTTGTTATCTTACCTGATAATTTAGATAACTGATACCTGAGCAATTATTTTCATCCTTACGTGAGATAATTGATTTACGCTATGGTTTTTCTTTGTTCGAGAAATGTTTCTGATCTCTTTTTTAAACCTCTGCAGAAAAACATGTCCGAGGGTATAGATTATTGCGAAAGAAAGATAAACTTGCTCAAATCCAACTATGACGAGATTGTAGAGGTAAACATGTGGGAAGTGCTGTTCATCTTTTTACAGGAGTATTTTTACTTGCATGTCTCGAGAAATGTTGCTCCGCATCAATCAGAGTATTCCTTACGCATAATATTGCGAAATATCTGCTTATGACGGTTTTCATCATGACGTCTTTGATTTCTTTCGTGCAGCTTGCTGCCAAGAAGAAGAATGTGGCTGATGAAGCAGGAGCTATTTTGCAGGCTAAGCTCAGGCAATTATCCCAATCTACATAAACCAATATCACTCAATCTCCATCCATATCACATGATTTTTGTTTTAGTGTGCAGTAACACTCAATCTCCATCCATATCACATGATTTTTGTTTAATATTAATGTGTAGTAACAGCAGTACGCTCTGTACGCCTAGGATGGGTTGCCTTTAATTACGGGAATCTGCCCCTCTTATGATTGTCTTTTATTAAATTAAATGTTGGAACACCTGTGTCCATATTATTGGTAGAAATTTTATTTTAATTTTATCACTCTATGTGGAGACACTCGATATAGACATTCGCTGTATTTCAATTGTATCAAATTTCACTGGGTTTTCCCTGGGCATTGCAAATTTCTCCAGTAAACTCTTATTCCCATTCACATGCTTCTTTGATATATAATAGTCTCAGCCACCTGCTTATTCGATAAGTAGCCCATGTGTTTTTTTGAACGGTAAATAACAGCCAGGTTCCCAATGCTCTGCGCTCTGGCGGCATCGAAGGAGGTCCTCTCGCAGGTGGCAGATTCAGGTATGTGGGCGCCGCTATTCTTGTCGGACCTGCCAGAGCAGTACCTGGAAGATTATGTTAGATTGCTCGCAGAGCTCCCTTCTGCGGGAGCTCTCGCATGACATTGACCATTTCGAATGGGAATGTGGAAGGTCCTCGGTAAAAAGCGGCTTATGAGGGGATGAGGAGAGCGACACAGGGGCATGACGAGGACCTCGCTTGGGACATGAAGATTGTTTGGGCTTCCAAGATATCATGCCGGATTCAGACTTCCTTTGGTGTATGAAGATGGACCGGCTTTGTGATAAAGCTAGGAGATGGAGGATCTTTGGGCTAGCGGACACTGAGTGTGGTAGGTGGTGGTGGGGGGGGGGGGGGGGGGTTGAAGACTGAACCACCTGTTCTTTGAGTGCCCGTCCTCGGCACAGGTGTGGAGTGAGGCTGGGCTACCTTGGGTGGACATGGCAGGGTAGTGGAGTTCTGGAGATTGATTCGGGAGGTGGGCAGCGGCTCTGCGGATGACTGCTCAAGGTGTTTGCTGTTCTTTGGGCCATCTAGAATGGGTGGAACGACCGGGTCTTTAGCAATAAATTATTTTCCTCGGAGAATGTGGTCTCATTGTAATGCGCTAGTTATGTTCTGGGCTTCAAGGTAATGTACTCAACGTTTTTAATGAAATTGATGCAGCAGTAATTCCCACCTTGAGAGTTCACCTTTTCAATAAAAAACACACGTATTTATCTTGGTGGATACATATATAGACAGTTTACATGAAATACTCAAAAGTTTTGGGTGTATATATCGCAAATGGGTTTTACAGAATTTTTGATCTTTTTAAAAATACTCCTGCAAACATTGTACGATAAAAAATGCCCCTTGAAACTTTGTTGTTTGACGAAAATGGCCTCCATTTGTCAGCCGTTAGCAACACTATTAAATGTACCATTTTTGAATTAATAATGGACAGTTAAGCACATGCATCCTTCCATTTGTTTTCTTCCTTTGCATTTCTCTCCTCCCTACAATGGCGGCCTCCCCTCCAACCTCCTGGACACCCACCCATCTATTTCCTCTGCACTAGAAATATATTTATCTTTCCTTATCTTTATGTAATTTTTATTTCTCTCATCTCTGTTATGTAACTCTCTCTCGAGGGTTCTCTCCTCTCTATATAAGAGAATCCTATGGCCTCATGAATAGACAAGTCATTATTTTTCACATGGTATCAGAGTGATTGTTCTAGATTGAAGTTTCAGTATCCTCAAGCCCTAACCCTATGCGCTGGCCACCCCCATCTCTCGCACCGTCACTCGTCGTTGCCAGCCATGCTTTCTCTTCCAGTGTCGCTGCTCCCATCAACACCTCACGTGACAAGCCGTCAAGCGACACCTCGCGCAACATGCCACTCGTACGTCACCCTCGCATGACAATTCGTGCGGTAGGCCCTTACACGACCACTCGCGTGATAGGCTCTCACTGCCAGCACCTTGCAAGGTCCCTTGCATCACCGCCTGGACTCCTCCCCACCATTGTAGCACATATTTTGCATGGTTGTAGTGTTCTCGCGATACCGATGGGGGTTCATGGCCTTATTTCGCACCGCCAACATTATCTAGGGAACAAAAGGTCTGATTTTGATGTTTTAAAGGTGATTTCAGACCTATAAATCACCCCATCCTTCTTAGAGCAATCACGAGGTTGAATGGGAACGTTTGTGCATTGAGTCTATACACAACTGGTTCCAATATGAATATGTAGACACCTTTAGATCGGTGTACATCACCGGTCAAGTTCTGTCCCTGCCTCTTTATTATCATGTCAGAGATCAAGGGTTATTTTTCCTCTTTTCGTGCCTTCAAGGGACCGACAACCATCATAAAGATGGATGTGATCAATTATGAGTTATGGTCCATGCAATTTTTTTAGATAATAAAAGGGTGGATTCTGAGCCGGAATTCACCTCAAGATGATCTATAATTAATAATGAAGATAATTACATCTAGATGCAGGTCCAGGAAGCATAAAGACTCCTAAAATGCCCATAACACTCTTCGGGGAAAATCGACGTCCCCAAAAAGAAAATAATAATCTTCATTAATCGGCAATGATTACTTCCCTCGTTTTTTATAGCCTCTCTGAGTTCGATCTTGGAAGCCATACCGAGTTAATTTGTAGCATTTGTTCTTCATTAGAATACATGTACTTTTTGTTTGAATTGATTTCGGCTTGCAACAACATCACATTGATATATTTTCACACTAAATAAATTTTCTCAAAAATCCCTTGGAAACCTAAGTTCAACATAACCCAACAATAAACTCTCTTCATCTTTTTTTTGTCCACCCACATGGTTGGATGCACTTTTTTTAGGTCCAAAAAAGAGGAAAACACTTTGTGGTGCCTACCCCAACTGGTTGGATGCACATTGCCAAAGGCTTTGGCAAATATTATGTTTAATCCTCAGATATATCAATGAAACAAGTGATGTTTGGCTACAAAAAGTGGAACTATGTGCAGTTCATGTGATTCATGGGACCATTTTTTTCGAAATCCTCGTCAAATTTACATACAATAATCGTCGATCATCAACACGCAAGAGCCTGTTTCCTGCATCTTATCAAATCATGTATCAAAGAACCCACTTAAGATAAGATGGTGGTAGATCAATTGTCTTACCACCCCAGAAGATTAGGGTTCTGATCTATACACCTTTTTTAAAAGGAGAAATATTTATGAAAGTATTCTTCACATAAGAATATGACTGAAAGTGATGAAAACATCAGTATTATTAATGCAGGCACTTAGTGCCAATCATGGGATCTATGCCTTCTTAAGATCAATGCATTTCTTGATCTGCTTCTCACTTGAATCCTCTTCAAACTCTGATGTCTGCCTGCTCCCTTCAAGTGCACAGAGACTTCATTGGTTTTCAACCTGACATGGTGGCGGCTACCGCCACTGTTATAGACACTTCTGCCTTTGGTTCTTCTCCTTACAGGGTACAAGGATCGCCTGATTTCATCCTTCCTCCTCTCTCGAATCGATCTCTTTTTCTTCCAGATCCGTGACTCATAGCGGCCATATGAAGATCCAGTGGTGTCACTTGAGGTGTACCCTTCTTCCATATCGTAGAATCGGCGTCCGCGGTAAACCCTCTCAGTGTTCTTAATCTTGTGCCACAGGAAGCAGCATATATCTTGGAGTGCAGTGCAATATGCTTCGCATGCTGCACACATCATCTGACAAGAACCTCCGATGATGCATTGGAAGATCCCCACTTTAAATAGAAGATAGATGAAGAAAAACGCTGAAATGGAAAGTTCAGAGCAGTTCAGAATATGCAGGTTTATAGTCATCACGAAGAAACCACAATTGAGACTTAGAGGATGCATCATCATGTTATTTTATGAAATTTGGGTTCTAAGAAGCTAAACATTAGAGAAATGGGGTGTTATTGATGCAGCGTGGATCGATGAATTGGAGTTCAATTAGGATTTTTTGTCTGTTTAATTTTATCAATTAGGACTTAATTTTCCATCTGTTTAATTGTAGTTGTTAATATAGTTAGAGTTGGAGTTAATTTTATTTACAGTTAATTGAGTTATTGAAATTTTATTTCTTTTTTTGAGATACATCTCAAATTTTAATTACCATGTAATGAATAATACATTAGACTACCATCCCTTTTATATTGGAGGGGAGGGGCTAAAAAAAGAAAGTGAATAAAATTCAAATTATAACATACCCTATTTGGACTCTAATTAACTCTAACTAATGGGATGTTACAATCTATCTCATTATTTAGATAAAAATTGCAACAAACTCGATTGGATGGAAATAAATCTAGCCTTATTTAAATTAGACTTTGATTAACGGACGGAAAATTGCACCCTAATTCTTCGCTTCATGCCACCATGGCCAACATGTCGTCCTCACTATCTGACGATGCGTCTGAAGAAAATAATTTTTGATAAGCCGAAGACCCTGTTGATTTTTTGAGAATCTCACTCAACTTGAGTAGTCGTCATGGGGTCACCTTCATGACAGGAGAGGTATAAACTACAAACATCGTCTCCAGTTAAACATCAATGTACACCGGTAGTAGGATTCATGGTTCAATACAGATATTTTTATGGTAGAAGTAGAACAAACCCTTGCCGCACAAGAACATATATGGTTCGATGGAAAATTATTCATTTCAGAACAAGTTGCAGACTACAATACATAAATGCAACATGATGTTGATGATTACAAGGAAGAAAAAGAAGAGGTTGCCGTTGTCCAGGAGGTTTCTGAAACCCCATCACCATTGCTAATTATTGTCATTAGTGCAACCCTAGTCCAAGGTGAGTTTGAAGGCCACAATGGAAAACAAATTGAAAAAATGAAGAGAAAAGAGCCCTCCAGGCTAGTTGTCCAGCACGTTTCTGAATAGCCGCTGGGTGGAATCGACTACAAATAGGGTGGAGCATTGGGCTCGACCCGGCCCAACTCGGAAAGGACCGACCCGAGCCCATCAATTTTCCGTGGGCCTTGGGCCGGGTCGAGGCCTGCCTTTTTCAGCAAACTGAGGACCCGGGCCCGGCCCAAGGCCCGCGAGATCGGGCTCGGGCTCGGGCCGGACTTAACCCACACTTATTTTGATTCCATGAAGTTGCAATTTGATTCCAATTTATTTTTATGGATATAATTCATCCATAACACATGAATATTGGATGTATTGTTACTATATAATATTACTATTGATGGATGAAGGAAATATTGGATGTATTTTGACTATAAATCCGTGTCTCCTAATTTAGTTCTAATATGATTTTTTGAAATATGAGGGCCCGGGCCCGGCCCATTTGTACTTTGGGTTCGGGCTCGACCCGGTCCGAGCATAATATTTTTCAAAAATGAAGACCCGAACCCGACCCACTTGTACATCGGGTTTGGGCCGGGCTCGGGCTTTTACGAGTCGGGTCAGGGTCGGGTTCGGGCCGACCCGGCCCAATGCTCCACCCTAACTACACCAACCCCTCAGCTCCCCTTGCAGTTCCCCTACGCCATCCTAACCGACATGTTGTCAACCCCTCTCGTTAGCACAACCCCACCACCACCGCAGCCTGCACCACCACCTCCATCGAACTCCCTCCATCATCGCCTTCCATCCGGTCACCCCCCAGCTCCGACCCAACCACAACCCACCTCCATCGTCCTAAGGCATTTGTCCATGCCGTCAGCCGCACAACAACCCCCATCCACTACACAAGCGGCAACCGTGCTGCCACCAGAAACCCATCAATGTGTCCAACCCCATCGATTGTTCCAACTTCTCTGCGGATCTCACTGCCATCGATCTCGAAGGTGCTGTTGCCACTCATATGGGAGGACATAAACCCTAGCGAGGTTGGGGGAGCCATGTTCCAAGACTTCCCATCTAAGGGCTCGTTCAGTAGGAGAAATAAGCAGGAATAAGGATGGGGAATAAGGGGAATAATGGGTCTATTCTCCGTTCGGCTGGAGGATAAGAATAAGGAGAATAAGGTGAAATAAAGGTAGGTAAGGTGGGATAAAGATAGGAATAAGAGTGAAATAAGATAAAATAATGGGGAATAGTCGTACCACGGGGAAGCGTGTTGGGAGCTTATTCCCCTTATTCCATTCCTCCTTATACCCCAAACGAATTTCATGTGATATTTTCAACACTCAAAAGCTAATTTGCCAAAAGTTGAAAGTGAGGAAGTATCTAATGAGAAGAATCTACATACATGAGGGGGTAGAAAATGGTAAGAACACCCTCCAATTGAGAAGAAATGCAAATGCAATGCTGAATTAAGGAAGAAAGGTATGAAATTGAAGCTAATTGTTCAACGAATTCAACAAGGCTTCTCCAATACCGTAACCGAATACAAAGCCACTCATCAAGAGATGAGTTTTTCGAAGCAGCAGAGAGCTGATGCAATGTGGATCGACGAATTGAGGTTTAATCATGATTTTCCACCCATGTTCAATTTTATCAATTAGGGTTTAATTTTTCATCTATTTAATTAGAGTAGTTAATATATAGTTAGAGTTAGGGTTAATTTTATTTATGGTTAATTGAGTCGTTGTAATTTTATTTCTTTTTAAATAACGAGATCGCATGTGATCTTTGATTAATTAGTTAATTAGATTAATTAGTTAGTTGGTTAGAATCTATTTATAGTCTGTTAGAATTTGAATTTTATTCTATTTTTATTTTTGTAATCCCACAACCTTTCTTTCAAGAACATTTGAAGTTGAATCAAATTGGGAATTATTCCAATTATCTCTCTTCTCTCTCCATGCGATCTACACATTTTTATTCCCAAATCCCTCGCAACCGACCTGTTTTCTCTTCTCCCTCCAAATTTCTTCCATTAAAAAAAATTCCATCATCAAATTTAGTTTTTTTCACTGTTGAAATTCTTGATTTGCATCAATTGGTATCAGAGCGTGATCCTTAGATCGTCCACACTATCTGACGATCCAATGGCACAATTAGTACAAATTCTTTCATCAACCAATGCATTGGAATATTCCATTCTTGTCGCTGCCACCGCTTCGGATCCTGCTCCTCTCCAATTTTTTGCCCCATATTCTGGCTGTGCCATGGGGGGGACTTATAGAACTATCTTGTACCTCCAAAAAAACAGATATTTCAGCGGACTAGGACTAAGGCTAAGGGAGTTGGTTGATTGCTCTCATAAAAACCTCTCTATATTGTCCCCGTGTGAGCCCCTGATATATAGTTAGTACTACCTTCCCTTGTATGAGGGAAAGCCAATGGATTCATTCACAGATGCCCTGCCCCTACTCCAAGGGCAAAAAAGCATGTGGTAAGCCCTGATCATCTCTCTCAGCTATTTGCTTACCCTGGCCAATTCCGATAAGCCGCTTCGCAGCCCCGGTCCCTCCTTCTTTTCTAGTCCGTCTTTCGGCCCATTTTTGACCTCCATGTATTTCGCTTCTGATCGTATCCTCTGTTTTGAATAGGCGCAAGCTCAGTCAGGTGAAAAGACAAGCCACACTGATTCCAGCATTTGACTTTCGTGGGCAGAAAAAGAGATGAACTGGAGAAGTAAGTCCAATGAATATCGTTCGGACCGTGCATGGCGTGTTGATGTTAGAAAACCACTCCAAGAGTTGGTAGATATGCAATAACAATGGGAAAAAGTTGCTGTTAGATGTACTGCCCAAATAAAGGCCATGACGACACCAACTGTCCTTAAACCACTGTCCAAGACAGTCTTGTTAGTTCCACACCCACAAAAGGTAAGTTTGAAGGTTACAATGGAGGAAAAGAATAAAAAAATTCATATCTAGTTGCTGTCATACTGCTGCCACCATCATTTTTCTACCCATACCAACCTCACAACCACCGCCGTCTCCGCCAACACCAGACCTATACCTGACACCTCCACCGCCCCCTCTTCCAACACCCCCATTTTTGCTGCATACCGCAATTGTACTGCCACCTTCTCAACCAACACAACTCTCGACATCCACCATCACCACCTCCACCAACATGCAATCCTCCCCGCCATCGTCATTGTCCACAACACCACCACTAGCCATACCTCCTGCAAAATCATGAGTACCCTCACCGTTGTCAGCCCTCGCTTCGACATCTACTCCATCGCATAGAACCACACCACCCACCCCGCATCCTACCACCGCCAGTGCCACCCTCATTCTCCTTTCCCCACTCACCATACTCACTGATCAACCCCTGCCTGTAAACCTATACTCTAATCCGAGCAACCCTCACAACGTCACCTTGTCCATTCCATTTCCGATCAGAGATCTCGAAACAACATCATACTCTACAAATGTGTCACCATCGCTCGATGGGTATGCCTCACTGTCATCGAACTCAAGGAGAATAATATTTCTACTTGAAGGGTTAGAAAATGTGCATTCTCGCCCTTCAGTGTAAAGAAATACAAGCGCAATGCTGAGTTGAGTATGAATATACGAAATCAGAGGAATTATTCAACTAATTCAACAAGAATTCTCCGGAGCCGCAACTGAAGATCAAACCACCCATCAAATGAGTTTTTCGAAGCGGCAGAGAGTTGATGCATCGTGAATCGAAGAATAGGTCTCAATTTACCATTGTTAATTAAAGTCTAATTTAATTAGGGTAAGATTTATTTCTGTCAAATCTGTTGCAATTTTGATATCGATTGTGATCTCCAACTAATTAGCTAGAGGTAATTAAAGTACAAATAGGGATGCTAGGATTTGAATTATATCCGCTTTCTATTTTTGTAATTCCTCTCCTCCTATATAAAGGGGATGTTAGTCTAATGTTTTATTCATTACAAAGTAATTAAAAATTGAAATTTATTTCATATCTCTCCTCCCCTTCTCTTTTCTCCCTCCATGTGATCTCCACACTTCTTACTTTAAATATCTTGTAACTAGCGAATCTTTTCTTCTTCCTCCCTCCAACTTCTTCTCTACCAAAATTCTCCACCGTCAAAGTTATTTTTTCACCATTGACAAATTTTCGTTTGCATCAGTTAGTAAACGTATCTCTCAGATGATATGATCACTCTTCATTCAAGATCATCTACATAAAAGAAAGGACCATCTGCTTGAAGATACCAGTTAGGACAGAAGCATAATTTCTTGACATTTTCTTTGATAGCAGTACTAAAGTTTATTAACAGAGCTTTGAAACAATGTGTATCCAGCAAGCTCTAGAGCATCCTTGTGAAATTTCAGAAGCTGAAGCAAGCTACAGAGAAGGTTCCGTACTGAAAGAAAACCACAGAGAGATCTACTTGCAAAATGGTATAATTACATGGCTTTAGATTCTCATGACGAAAGGAAGAACTTACTTACAAGTGACAGGCCTACGACCATCGCAAGCTTCACCAGACTTGCTATACATATATTCTCGATGAAGCACACAACATCCCATGCTCCTGTGCAGATGTCCCTGAAACAGCCAGCACTCTGTTAGTAATCAGATCACTCACCTCTATCTGCATCATGAAACGATTTACTCACTCGCAGGTTCTGCCCCAAGACGGCCTTTGCAGGTGCTACTAATGCATTGCCCAGAATGGCGCCGAGGCCGTTTGCTGCCATGCTGATGGCTGCCCCCATCTGGATTGAAATGGAGAAGCAGATCAATGCAGAAATGGAGATGGTAATGCCAACTGTTCTGTTCTCCGGAGGGTAACTATCCCTGATAACATCTCTTAATTCTAGCGGCAGTTACTCTTGACGGTTAGGTACTTAGGTGTCCTCACGTTTACTCTTGATGGGCCAATCACGTTGGTGACAATATAAGTCACACACACATCCGCACGCACCCGCACGCACGCCCGTGCACGCGTACGCCACACACCCACACACACACGCACGCACACACGCATGCACGTGCACACGCACACGCACGTGCACATGCACACACGCACGCGTGCATGTGCACACGCACGCACGCGCGCGTGCACACACTCACAAACACAAAGACAGATGGGTTACATCTAGCGAATCAAACAGACGGGTGTAGATATGAATATATGTGTTACCATATCTTTATATGTTTTTAAATGGATCCTGATATTGATAGATATGGAACCATGTTACCGTATCATATACATATGCAAAATGGATATTGACCGTAGGGCGGAACCAGGAATTTCATCAAGGAGGGGTCGAGTATACAATTATTATGAATGCTCAAAAATGGAAAAAATATATGTATTTTCCAATGATATTTTTAAATAGAATTAATATTTTAAAATGAACCTCTTTCAATCTTGATAAACATAATATTTAAATCTATTATTAGTGTTAGAATTTCAAATAGATTGGTATTTTCAGTGGCTATTTTTAAAATTGGGTAAATATAAAAATTTAAGCCTCTCTAAATCCATCTTCAAAAGATTAAATTATCAAGTGAAATTTTGAAACAAAAAGTTCATGGTTAAAAAGGAATAATAAAATTTATTTTATTTACAAGAAGTAATAAAAATAATGGGAGAGATAAATAAACTCAAATACAATTTTATATCAAATTATTGTCATACTTTGAAAGTGATTGGATAAACAATATAAAAGGAAGTAAAACTGATGGATATAAGATCTGAACCCTCGTCTCCAAAATAATAATCATGCTACTCTACCACTAGACCATTTTAATGTTTCTACAATCTTTCTCTAACGACATTAATAATAATACAATTGAGGAGGGACCATATTAAAAACTTAATACATTGTACAAAGTGACGTATAATAATCATGGGGGCATGGCCCCCCATAATATATACTAGTTCTGCCCCTGATTGACCGTGTATGAATAATATTAGAAATAATTAATAGATTAGCTTAAATATACATGTATTTGATGGAGTATGCATGACATAAATATACTAAATGTGCTTATATCATAATAATTGTACCAAATAGTGAAATGATGTAGAAATTATGTTATGTATGGTTGGAAATAAACCTTACAACTGTCTACCCCCATGGGGTAGCTAACTTAGATCCCCCGCCTCATTTTCTCAATTTTTTTGAAAAATAAAATCATGTAAATTCACCACTATATCCCTATATTATGTCATTCAAGTTTGTGAAAAACAGAGACTCCTATGACCTCCATCCTAACAAGGTTAGTTTAAAAAATCTTGGGACCTTTAAAAATAAATGTCTGGGTGGAGGTCGTAGGAATCTCTATTTCTAACTTAAATGATATAATATAAGGATATAGTGATGAATTTCTACGATTTTATTTTTCAAAAAAAATATGGGGAAAAATGAGGTGGGGGAGCTAAGTTAGCTACCCCTCGGAGCAACCCCATTTTCCCCATATATATGATTGTTTTTGGATATCAAAGTGATATCCATATCTGTATCTATTTTAAGATTGATAATGATATCGATGTCAAAATCTGTATAAAATGCATACAATAACTAATTGGATATGGATTTGCATCGTAGTTAGATCACCTGGGTCTATATCCCCTTTTGAGACTCAATGATTTGTCAGTGAGGTCGCTTGCTTGAGGTGGTGCGCTTCATTTTGGAATGATGCCGGGAGTTTACACAATAGGACTTTGCAATGTATCAGATCAAATGGATCAATATCGCAAGAGTCGGTAGTCATGTATCCGGTCGGTCAGTTACTGATTAAGGATTAATGTAGTCGGACGACTATATCGGATTTAGTCAAGTGTTGTTGGTATATTTATATTATTTTGAATATACAAGTCAATTTCTATACTTATATTATTATATATCAACATAGATTTATATTTTCAATGCTAAATAATGAATGAAAGGAACAATTGAATTTTAGTCAGACTTTAGGCATCTTAGAATTAGTCTGCTTTTAAAACAAATCAGAAAAAAACGTCAAATATCTGCATACAAGCCAACTAGTCAATACAGCCAATAGCAAGGTCAACGTATTATACATGCATGCATACATTAACATGCACATAGATACATGCCCACGTTCGTGCTTTATTCATTTGCGGTTTAGGCTCTCGTCGTTTACATGTGGGTAGGAATATTGGACTTAGGGCCGTTGATTGGGCGACTAAGTAAGGATGAAAACAGTCAGATACGAATTTGAAAACATGTATAATCATATCCTTATCTATTTGAAAATACGAATACGAATACATATACGAATATTGAAAAATATGTTCTTAAAAACGAATACAAATCAGATACGGAATAAAACAAAAATTTTTAATAGATTAACTAAAATATACGTGGTTATGATGGTTCACACATAAAATAGATAATACCATATATCGTAATTTCATAACAATTATACCAATAATGGTGGATTCAATCATAAAATGTTGTTACACATAATTATAAATAAATCTATTACTATACTTATGTAAAAAAAATATACGAATACGAATGCGAATATTAACAAATATTAAAATAATATGCGAATATTAATAAATATTAAAATAATATCTATATCTATATGGCATACTCAAAATATATACGAATTTATTCACATTCGTTAGGAGCATATGGTGAATGGAAATGGCAAAATCCAATTGGTGGATCCTAAAAAATTTATTGTTATTAAATTAATGAGAGCATATGTGATGTCATACATTTTATCCTCTCGAATTGTGTGATGGACTTTGTTCTTATCGTAGTTAATACTTGTAAGAGCAACACGTCTAGATTCTTCCATATCCCCAGTGTTACGAAAATATTCTAAACCCACATCATCCGATTTTCAAACATCAATGATCGAAAGTTTATGTCGCATTCCATTATTGGAAGGATTACCGCGCAATTTGATGTATTTTTTTGTGTCAATATTTGACGGCACTTTTATTTTAGAATATCACTTCACTGCAAAAACCAATGTCTTATTGTCGAATGGGAGACTGAACTGGAAATCACGTTGAATTATGAAATCAAATATAATCGGACGATGACGTTATCATTTGTTTAAAATTAGATTAAACTGAACCGATAAGAAAAAAAATGATTGAACTGATTAATTAAAATCAAAATAAATCAAAATATGTACAAAATACGTCCTCACACACACTTGAAATAGATATAAAATAAGCAAATGATGTAGATGTCTTACTTCATATATAAAAGTATTTTCCACTATGTGCAACATTAAATGTTATTAGAATATATATATATATATATATAATATTTAGGATAAAATAGGGTTGCTCTTAGGGGGAGCTAACTTGGATCCTCCTTCCCTATTTACCCCGTTTTTATTTATTTATTTATTTATTTTAAATATTTCCGTAGATTTTCATAATTATATCCATATGTCGTTAAAATTGCGTGCGAAGAAGGGACTTATATCCATATGTCGTTAGACGGGGTCAATTTCAACAATTCTACGATGTTAAAAACTGATTGTCTAGATGGAGGTCCTAGGAGTCTCTATTTCTCACGAAACTTGATTAACATAATATATGGATATGATGATCAATTTTCACATATTCATTTTAAAAAATAAAAAATAGAGAAAATGGAACGGAGGAGCAAGTTAGCTCTCCTAAAGAGCAACACCATTTTCCCCTAATATTTAAATTAAATATTTTTACGGAATAATAGAAGTTTCATGCTCTTTCAAGAAGTTGAGGTGTAGTAGTTGATTAATACTCTTTGCTTGAAGTAAAGGTCATGAGTTCAACACCATCTTGACATTATTATTTTAAAATAAATTCAAATATGAATTGTGGTTTATGTTACTCAGTTGGATCTGATTTCAATAACATTGCCAAAAACACATTTCAAGCGCTCATTTATTCTAGTAATGATCCTTTTTACACCATTCTATTCTATACGTATATTATAGAGCAGTTATCATATATAATCATGATCGATCTTAGACAATAAAATTACAAAGGTGTAGCCCCCTACACAAGACAAGTACCTGAAAAATAAAATTAACTCATGATTTTCTGCTTACAACATCAAGGGATATTGGAAAAAAGCAATTATCCTTGAAATCAACTTAAGAAAACAAGGTGGAACCTCATAATTAGGTGCTTGTAGAACAAAGTCGGGTAAGAGTTTTGGAGACTTCCAGGACTCATTCAATTTTTGTTGTTTCGTCTTTCACCATGAGAAGAACACCTATATATAAGGCCTTCCAGTGATGTGTATGCTCTCAAAATATCTACTCTTTATGTAACGTCTCTACAATGAGGACGGGCATTACAATATTCAAATCTTAGTTTTATGGCTATTATTTTAATATTTATGACGATTGTAGGTCATTATACTTGCAAGGGTCCAACATCTTCCACTTGACCAAAATGATTATGATATTCCACACTCCAACTATTTGAGAAGTGTCTATCTTCTTAGAGATGTTTACTTGATGTTCATTATTCATGGGACCCCCAGCTTGAGTTCATCATTCTCGAGTCTCATTAAACGAACATGTTTGATGTATTTTTCTGCTACAATTCCTTTAGTAAAAGAATCATCTAACATATCTTGTAGGCATATATGTTACCATAATTTTTTATTTAGCCACTAGATCGTGAATATAGTGATAATAAATCTTAATATGCTTTCTCTTGAAACTATTTGCTCCACTATTAATCAAGCTTATTGCATCTTGATTATCACAATATATTTCAGTTGTTTCTTTAAGCAATTCGAGACCTAAGTTCTCAAGAAAGCGTCTAATCCAAACGACATGAGTGGTGACCATATGCAATGTACTCGACTTTATTTGATGTCTAGAAACAACGTTATTTTTTCCTTTTCCAAGAAATATCCACTCAACCAAACATGAAAAGGTAACATGATATTGATTTTCTACCATTAACATCTCCTTTGAAATCTACATCGGAGTATCCAACCACCTCAAGTGAATCTGCATCATAAACTAATTTTAATTGTATAGTACCTTTCGAATATCTCATAATTCTCTTTATAGCTTCCCAATTGCCGGTCTTGCATTACTTTGATATCGACTTATTATGCTTACAAGAAAGCCAAATCAGGTGTTGTACACATTATTGTATACATCAAACTTCCCACTGCTTGTGCATACAGAATGATAAGGGGCTTCTCCCCTTTCCAGCACATTGGATTTTACCAAGTAGTTTTCTCATCATAAGTGGTGTAGGGGCTGGAGTGTCATTTTACATTCCAAACTTCTTCAAGATTGTATGCACGTATTTTTCTTGACTTAGACTCAAGCTCCTTAGAGCCTCTATCTCTAGTGATTTGAATACCAAGAACATATGATGCTTCACTCTTATTCTTCATCTCAAATGTGCTCATATTTTCTTTTATTTCATTGAGCTTGAGACAATCTTTGCACATAGAGAAATGTCTACCCAATCGCTACTAACTCGAAATAGAGGACCTGCAAGAAAATAAATAAAAAGTCAACCACGCCATTTAGTATTTAGGGTATTGAGCATCGGAAAAGAGGGTGAGGGGATGGTGGTCTCCTCCATTAGTGTGTTCAAAATCAAACGTAAACAAAAAAACAGATAGAATTTCCTCATCGACCCCGTGGATATCTTTGCTTAGGAACAAAATTGATTTGACGAATTTTGGACCTATTTTGCTATTTTTCATCTTCATTTCAATTTCGACCATTTATTAAATCATTGATTTAGGGTATTTTGACTTTAAAATATATAAAAATTATTAAAATTCACTAAAAAATCACAAATACAATAAAAAATTATTTAAAATCCAAAATATTTACTTATATAATTTTTAGGTATATTTATATCTATATTGTCTTATAGTGTATATATATTCTTATATATTCTTCTATTATATATTTAAAAGAAAAAGAAAATACAAAATCGAAATATAAAAAAAATAAAAAAATATAAAATATAAAATAAAATATAAAATATAAAACAAAAAAATAAAACAAAAATACAAAATTTAAAACCCACAAAATGAAAATATAAACAAGAATCATATAATCATTTTTATGCATTCATTTGCCCAATCTATACTTTTCTTCCCCATGTGTTCGATACTCTACACATACTTACACCTATACACATATTTGTAGAGTTATAATAAATTTTAACTGCACAATTTATTTTGCATTGCTTTTATATTTATTTGTGAGTTAATTGTTGATTAACCTGGATTTCGTGAGCGATCGCTTCAACGACATTGTAATTCTTTCCTTGTGTAGACTACTCTAGACACTCGTAAAATCTCGCTTATCAGCAGGTAGACTGTTGCAGCCGATCCGGCACCGACGGCGGCGGTTGAAGCCGTTTCTCTAAGACGTAGCGATGGATGCTGCTGCTGCTCCGACTGTGCGCGGTGCGGGAACAGACGGCGGTGGCTGGTTGCATGAGGTGCGCTAGGGTTTAGGTGGAGTATCTAGGGCATAGGTTCCGATCTAGGATCGTCGCTCTGATACCATGTGGAAAATCGTGAAATGAAAAATTGTGTTCATCGTAGCCCTAGAATTGTCTTATATAGGAGAAAAGCTCTATGGAAAAATTACATAAAGTGGACATAAGAAATAATGAAATATAAAATAAAGATAAAGAGATACAAATATCTCAACAATGATTGCTCGAATACATGAAGTTATTTTTGTTGAGATTTATAAAGTTTAACCTAAGCAATTATTATATGATATATCATATATGTCATGAACATTATACTTATGTGCATATGAACCTGGGTATGTCTCTCTCTCTCTATATATATGTATGTATGTATGTATGTATGTATGAGATCCCTAACCGGAACCATGAATAAGTATGTAAATAATGAGCTTATTACATGAATGACATTTGTGAAACTTGTATAGTTCAAGTAATGATTTACATGCAACTTAGAATGAAATATAATATACATGTATGCTGGATAAATAATATCTAGAAAATGATGAATAACTGAACATGAATATCTATCTCTTTACAGTAGCACACTTATATTGTAGTTAGAATGTAGTTATTGTTAGTGTGTTTTAACAGTTTTGAGCTTTTTATTGTAGGATTTACATATTTACATGTTCTGGTCAGCAATATTAGACTTGAGTTTCTGCATATTGTATACTAGCCTCAAGATACGCTTTCATCGGTAGGTTTGCACTATTAGTTGGAGTTATATAGCTTCCGCAATGTAGATTTTTGCCACAATAGATATATTGTGAACTCTAATTATATTCGAAAAATAGAAATGATTGGGAACTCGGATTATATAATGAAGATATTTTATCTATTTATTTTATGGCTTATGTTTTAAATATAAATTATATGTATGAATGTGGCTATTGCTAAGTATCTGGATTATTAGGAAGATTTAGAGGGTTCAGTCGGATGAACGACATACGTCTAAAAGCAGGGTGTTATAATTCCTACATTAACTGTGATTATTATATTTTGCAAGGAATAATACTGGTTGTTTTATATTTTATATGAAAAATTACTTAATAGATCAAGATTACAAAGAAACTGTTGGGAGACGGACAACAAGCTGCGCCACCAATCCCTTTTGGATGACAAATCCAATTCTTCCGTATACTTCTTGATAAGTTTTAATACTATGATGTCCATCTTATCTCTCTCCACCAATTTGTGGATTATCTTCTGATATATATTTTCAGTCATCTCGACCCATCGTTATTTTTTTTTAAAAAAACAAACAAACAAAATATTTAAACACAAAGATTTCTCGAGAAAAGTCTCTTTATCATCAGGTTAGAAAACCGTACGTCACATCAAAAAATTTCAGGCAACAGATAATTAACAAAAAAAAGAAATAAAACCAAAGGGCCCGACCTCATTTCCAATTTGACGGTCATCCTTTTTCCATGTATTTTTTTTATTCCGGGATTAGGCATATCCTCCAGAATCTCGAATCTAGAGAGAGAAACACGAGAGAGAGAGAGGCCGTTGCTGTTGGGGAGAACAAATTAGAAACGCGGAAGGAACCCAAAAAAAGAGGAATCATCAAAACTCTCACCTTTGTCTTCTCCTATATATTACCCTCCCTCCCCCCTCCACTTCAAATCGAAGAAGGAAGAACAAGTGTTGGTAGACGCGCAAATCGACGCAGCATTCACCTCATCTCCGATTTCGGTTTCCCCTCCAAATCCTCAGGTCTGCACCTCTTCTTCCCTTCTGAATCACAAAAGATCGGTCTTTTTATGTTTCATACGCTTCTTGTTATCGTCTCAATCCTTCGAAGAAGACGAAATTAGGGTAAAAGGTTGGGTTTTTGGACGTGGGTTCTTCTATGCACTGTTCGATCCCGTGTTTTCGTATGTCCTTTTCATGATAGATTTGGAGCTTTAGAACTTTTCGATTGGTCCGTTTATGGTTAGTCTGTCATTATTATGTGCCGTTGTTGACCAAATATCTCCCTGATAACTTCGAATTGGTCCTTTAATTCGGGAACTGCGTCGAAGGGGCCCTTTCCCTCCGGTCCATTATGATAGAAACGTGATTTTTCTACCTGGAGGGTTTCTTGGAAGGTTCTAGAAGCGGCAATGGGTCGACGGATGTGCCAAATATGCAATTTTCTTGTGTTGGTATTCAAATTAGTCGGTGGAGGAATCAAAGAGTTCCTCTTCCTTTTGTGATTGCACCTAATCTCTTGACCAATTCCTGAAAATAATGCCACTATGAATGCTTATAATCTGAACAATTGACTTTGCAGGGTTGTGAGGGGAAAACAAAGAGGGGATTTTGGGGGATTAAATTCCTCAGGGCCGAGCTGTCAAGGTAGGATACTATTCTTGACAGCCGGTCCCGCCCGTCTTGCGTGTTTGAGCACGACCATCAGCTTCTTCTTCAATCTTGTGCAGTTGTCTTATTCCTGCAGCACTTGATATTGGTGGGAGGCATTTTACGCAAGGTATATAAGCCGTGGTAAAAGAATCTTAGTATCTTTAATTTTAGTTGCATCTTTTCCTTTCACTGCTGTAAAAGAAAAAAATCCAATTTTTTATCCGAAATTTCGGAAAATATTGTCGATTTTCCGCCTGGCATGCAGTATAAATGACTTGTGTATCTTATTTTCAGAGTTGGAAGTTGGCAAAATCTAACATAACTTTTCTCCTAACTTTCAGCAAAACCCACAGGCCCATTTTCCTTGAAGTGTTGGCTTTCACATTTCTGAGATATCTGAAAACAGGGAACTTCGAGCTGTCTGGCTTTGCCTTTTGGTTGCAAGACTTCCCTTCATCAGTATATATACCGGCATAAGCAAATTTATTGTTGCACCAAAATGGGATCTCTATCTGGGCTCCTTCACCGACCTCTATCTGCCGTTGCTGCGGTTGCGGTGGCTGCTGTCTCGTCAGATTTCCCTGACCGATTTGGTTATTCCGGGTCATCCGATATGATTTCAGCAGAAAAACAATCTTGCAGTCAATTTCTGAACCAGTCGAGAGAGGAAGAATCATGGCTATCTCACAACTCGAATTTCTCTTTTGCTGCACGAATTCGAACCTGTAGAGCTGAATTTGATGGTTCCATGCGAAACTCCAGCTTGTCCTTCACTTCAAGTCATCTGCTGGGTTCATCTTCTATGCCTGCTGCATCTGTTCCTGCACTTCAAACTCTCTACCAATATGCAAAATTAGCAAAACCTCAGGAATCTTCCGATATCCCTTATGCAATTCCTTCCTCTTCTTCAGATGCTTTGTATAGGTGGCATCTTCCAGATCCTCGCGCTTGTGGATTATCCGGAAATTCTAATTGTGGAATGGAAAAATCACAAACAGTAGTGGTCTTACTTGGTTGGTTAGGAGCTAGGCAGCGGCATCTTAAGAGGTATGCAGACTGGTATACTTCCAGAGGTTTCCATGTAGTTACTTTCACCTTTCCCATGGGGGAGGTTCTTAGCTACAAAGTTGGAGGAAAGGCAGAACAGAATGTAGAGTTGCTTGCAAACCATCTGGCTGGTTGGGTTGCAGAAGAGGAGGGAAAAAACTTAGTCTTCCACACATTCAGTAACACCGGCTGGTTGACGTAAGCATTTGGCTAGGGCACTCTTTTCGACAAACTATCAATATCATTTTCGCACTTCCAAAATTTTTAATTTTAGCTTGTTGCAGTTATGGAGTTATTCTTGAGAAGTTTCAAAAGCAAGATCCATCTTTGTTGGAAAGGATAAAGGGTTGCGTTGTGGATTCAGCTCCAGTTGCCTCTCCTGATCCTCAGGTTAGCATAGCGCTTTTAATAAATTAACGTGGATTACTCCTGTTTATGCACGTTACATTATAGGCTTGCTTTTTTTTGACTTCTTATATGCTAGGTGAATTGTGATCTTTCTAGCAGCACCCTTGGGCTAGTAGGGAGGTTGTGGATCCCTGGTCCCAATGGTGCACTTAAATTCTGATGTTCATCTGTGGTTTGTTGTTGTGTTGCTAAGTTGCTATACCTTGGTTTGGTAGTTATGTAGGATAGTTAATCAAAGGAGTTTGAGTATCCGTGTTGATGAGGTGAATTGCCAGAAAAGATTTGTCAACTGCACTTAACAAAATGTAAGATTGTATATCAGACAATGCAACTTTAATATACCATCTTTTTTTCTGGAGTGGGTGAACATACAGAATGTTCTTGAGTGAAGAGTTCGTTTCATTGTTTGACTTCCTCGTAAGAATCAATTTTGGCTGAATGAATATGGACTAGTACTAACCCTTAGTACCCATTTCTCTATTTCTCTGAAAATATTTGTTTTTTATTATACTTTATGTTACTATTAGTGTTTTTTTTGGGTTTTCGAAATGAAGTTAAATTGTGTTCTAGAACTAGCCAATCACATGACTTCTACTGATATATATGTACATATTGTTTTTAGGTTTGGGCATCAGGTTTTTCTGCTGCTCTTTTGAAAAAGCAGAGCAGCGCAACAAAAGGTTTGCATGACACTGACGGTTTGCAAAAGGAACCCAAACCTGCTGTTACTGAAGTGGCTTTACTAAGCTTGTTGGAGAAGTTCTTTGAGGTCGTTCTGAATCTTCCCTCAGTGAACAGGTAAATTTGTTGGTATTGTTTTGATTTCCACTTATCAGGAAACAATTACTTCCGTGTATACTAAGGTCATATGAAAACACAGGGAAATAGTAGGTTGTTATTTCTTTTCCACTCATATATCTGCAAAGTTGTATGTCTATTCAGCCTGTTTGCAATGGTTATTGATTGGCCACACATTTTGGATCAAGCAATTTGGAATCATGCATTTTGTAGGCATGTCTTGCAGTTTTGCGATTTTGCCACATCTTGTTTTCTAGTTATCGGAATGATTGATCTCACATTTAGTTCCTTGTTGACTCAAATTTCGTTCTTTGATAACCATAAACATGTTCAACCATTACTGAATTCCCAAAACATGTTGCCTTCATGCTCCAACAAAAAAAGACACAAAAATGTACTTACAAATTACTTGACCTTGAAATGCTTGACCCATCTTAATGATAAAGCAATCCTGGCATATTGATCACCTTCCCTTGTCACCATAGCCCCAATGGACCTCGACCTCTATAGTTCCTAAGTTAGGTCTCCTGTTATTTTTGTGGCCAACGCTAGAACTTGCTTTTGCCATCTCATATTCGATGCATATGTATTGCATGTTTAATATGATTGCCACTTCGATGATTTTGCTTATATCATTTATGATTGCCACAACAACTTTTAAATTAGATGATGTTGCTGAATATTGTAACAAAATCCATTCCAATATCTCAGCGTCATCATCAAGTGCTTGTTCTGATCAATTTTGTGTCATGATTAGCTACAAATGACTTCAAAAGCTGCAGAATTGATGTCAATTGTACCATCTTTGTGAATTGCTAATCTATATTTTATAACTGACAAGTTTTGGTACGTGAAACAGGCGGTTATCTGATGTTCTGGAGCTTTTATCTACAGAGCAGCCGAGATGCCCGCAGTTGTATATTTATAGCTCCTCTGACAGAGTAATTCCAGCAAAGTCTGTAGAATCATTTGTAGAGCGGCAACGTAGAGCTGGGCATGATGTTAGGGCTTGTGATTTTGTCTCCTCCCCTCATGTCGATCATTTCAGGAACCATCCCAATTTATACTCTTCCCAACTGACTACTTTTTTGGAGAGTCATGTGCTCACGTGTGGCAAGAGACCATCATGAGGGAATAATCTTTCCATGCTAATTATACTCTCCTTTTCAATTCATTTTTGGCAGATAGATGCTTCTGTCATATACTAATTGTTTTTTGAATAGTGAAGATATGTAACAGATTCCTGTAATTTTACCTATGAAGAAATAAAATACTAGCTGGAAAGAATTTTCAAGGAACTTGCTTGTTCGGCTTACTGGAACTTTGTGATTTTTTGCATTATCTTGTTCTTCGTAGATGTTATATGATGGGAACCATGTCAGCCCTCAGTAAAGTGCACGTTTTTCTGGTTGGGTGTAACTTTTGTGGTTGGGTGTAACTCATGCCTATCTTATTTAATTTTATGTTGCTTTGTATTGGTGGATAATTCAACTTTCTTTAATGAACACTGGTGGAGATGTTTATCAAGTGTAAATTGGTGATGTTATGTCTAAAGATTGTCTATTGAAAGGACATTATTCAATGATCCGTCATGAATTCTGGTTGAAGAGCTTTCTTCCCTCTACGAAAGTCCTGTCAGATGTTTTTTTGCTGAAGAAGCCCTTTTTTAGTATTACAACAACAACAAAGCCTTTTCCCACATTAAGCATGGTCGTCTACATAAGTTCTTTGCCTCCTTTCAGATCTATCTTGGGTGATTCTCGGGCTTAGATTCAAAAAACTAAGATCCCTTCATATAGTTTCATTCCAACACTTCTTGGACCTTCCTCGTCCTCTCTTAACCGTCTCAACATCCTAAAAGTCGCATTTCCTAATTGGTGCATCAGCTGACCTCCTTTGCAAATGGTCAAATCACCTTAAGCGGTTTTCTCGCATCTTATCCTCGATCGGTGCTACACCAACTTTCCTTTTGATTGCATCATTCCGAATCCGATCTTTACGTGCGCGTCTACACATCCACCTTAGTATTTTCATTTCTGCGACTGCCTTCTCTGCACATGTTTATGGTTCATAGACCAACATTCAGATCCATAGAGCATGGCATGTCTCACGACTGCTTTGTAAAACTTTCCTTTGATTTTCAAAGGAATTTTCTTATCATAGAGAACAGTATAGTCTCCCGTACAAATTTCTTAAGTTAATCATTTTTTAGGATTAGCTTGAGAAATTTGTACCGGAAGTTAAAGGGTTGGAGTTTATTTTATAAAACATGAAGAGTTTGAATATCAAAAGTTATTTTCTAACTTTCCCAATTAGCTGTATACTTTTTATTTCCTTTTTTCCTCTCTATTTAGTTTCCTTTTTCTTTATATTGACTAATAATTTGTCGGTGTGTGCTGTTGTGGTGGGATTGATAACTTGATATTTCTCGGATATAGGTTATCGGGGTTTGTTTAATACAAAGTGAGTGACCATCATGTTTAAGGAACTGTCCTAACTCAGACGTGGATTATGGAGTGGCTAATGATATGGATTAGGAAGTGGCTAATGATAGACATGCCTGTTCTTCATCAATTGGTTTAAGGTGCATGCTTTTATATGGTATCTGGGCGATATTTTTTGGCCTAAGAGGTGGTTTGCTAGAAGGATAGCCTGCAAAAACAATGATTAACTCATGTTTAGGAACCTAGCCGAGACGTTAATCTGTGTTTGCGGACAGCCTGTTGGAACCGCACAAGAGGTTACGTCGTGCAGGAATGGCACATGATGGGGGCTTCTTCTGATGGCAGAACTGATAGTTCCTTCAACTTTTGATTACCTGTTCCTCTGGAACCCTTAAGTGGCAGAGCTACCATGTTCCAGCGAGGTCTTTTGCATTGGGAACATTGAATAAGTCGAACTTCAAGGCTTGCCTTAGAATGTATAGCAATGACTGAATGTGTGGACAAGCATATGCAAGAGGAAGCTTGAAGGTGCTGATTCAGATTGGAACAATTTACCTCTATTCGATCTGATTAGCTAGAGGAAGTTTGCATTTGAATTTTTTCAGTTCGCTTGAATTCACATATGTTTTTACTAAGTTTTGAATATTGGAATTTTAGATTTTATTTTATTCAGTTCATGTATGTTGAGATAATTATATCTCAGATTTGTTTTATTCTCATTTATATTTCTTTCATGTACTTCTCTGTAATTAACCCATGGCTTTTCTCCTATATAAGAGAGCCCTAAGGTCTCTTCTATTATATGAAATAAACTTTTCTCCCAACATGGTATCAGAGTATATGTATCATATTGCTTCCACGAAGCATTAGCCCCTGTTTTGTCCGCTGGTTCTATTTCCATCAGAATGTGCTCTTTGTTGTGACACTGCATAAGAGTGCGGAATTGCATGGACCATAATTCATAGTTGGTCCCATCCATCTTAACGATGAGAGCCAGACCTTTGAAGGCACTGGAAGAAGAAAAAACATCACTTTTGATATCTGACATCGCACCAATAAGGATAACCACAGACAACAGAGGATTGAATCAAGGGTGTCTACGTGGTCATAAATAGGAGTGGTGGTATCTGTAGACTCATACAACCATCCTTAGTGATTAATTTTAAGGTTTAGTTCCTTAAACAATGATTTATATCAACAAAATTACCCGGTCCAATCCAAAATCAGACCTACAGGGTGCTAAATAGATGCACACAAACCGCACCTGGATCACCAGAGGATGGTTACGACGCGCAGGGGGAAGGCTGAAGTTCCCTGTGTATTGCTAGCCGTTGATGGGAGTACTCTGTGTGGCGCAAGGACCCTAGTTGGTCAAAGAATCGACACAACTAGGGTCCCTGTGACTTGCGGTGGTGTGAGAATACCCATGGAGGGTTCTCAAGAATAGCAAAACAACGTGCAGATGGAAGTGTGGATCGCTACAAAGCCGGGTTTGTGGCCCGTGGGTGTAGAGACAATTATGTAGTCAGTCTATCATTTATTCTATTTTTATTTTCCTGATAACCTCTTATGTAATTTACCCATAGGTTCTCTCTATATAAGAGGGCCTAAAGTTCTATGTAATAAATATATTACTCTTTTCCACCAACATGGTATCAGAGCTAAAATCCTAACCCTAAAACCCTAACCCTTCCTACTGTCGCCTCCCCTCCCAACTTCTTGGCACCGCCGCCGCCCCCTCTCCTCTCTTTCTCCCTCGGTGTCGTTGCCCCCCTCCCCTCCTCCTGTCATCGGGGCCCTCCCTCCACCATCGGGGCCCTCGACACTATCAGGATACATTCTCACCAGTAGCCAGACACTCGACACTTCGCATCCTTTTATTAGTTGCAGTTTTACGAGACTGGTCTCTTTACTAGCTTGATCTCAATAATGTATTTTTATACGGTGATCTACAGGAGGAGGTTTATATGCAGTAGCCACCAGGGTGTGTTACTGAGGGGGAGTTTCAGAAGGTGTGCAGGCTTCATAAGGCAATTTATGGCCTGAAGCAGAGTCCGAGAGCTTGGTACCAGAAGCTATCAGAATTGATAAAGCAATAGGGTTTCGTGAGGTCTACAATGCATCACTCATTGTTTGTTCAGAGAACATATAGAGGTACTGTTGCTATTTTGTCTATGTTGATGATATCATTGTCACAGAGAAGATGAGCAGGGCATTCTGGCTGCCAAGGAATGCCTGAGTCTGCAGTTTGTATCCACGGACCTTGGCAAACTTCGATACTTCCTTGGGATAAAGTTCGCTAGAAACTAGCGTGACCTTGTGATGACACAAAGGAAATCTGTGATGGATCTTCTTTCCGAGACTTGAATGACAGGGTGCAAGCCCGCTACTACTCTTATGGATCCAAGTATGAGGTTATATGATGACAACACTGAGGAGGTAGACATGAGGAGATATAGAGAGCTAGTTGGGAAGCTCCTATACGTCACTATTACCAGACCAGATATAACTTTTGCAGTGAGCAAAGTCCGGCAATTCATGGAGCAGCCTAGGAAGGTACATATGGATGTAGTGTACATGATCTTGAGATATTTGAAGACTTCACCAGGCTCTGGTCTCATATTTAACAAGGGTACATCCCTTGAGGTAACAGCTTGTGCTGATGCAGACTATAAAGGGTGCCCCAAAGACAGGAAGTTTACGTCTGGCTTTGTAGTTTTTTGTAGGCGGCTCTCTTGTTTCATGGAGGGGCAAGAAGCAGATAGTGGTGTCCAGGTCTAGTGCAGAGTCAGAGTACAGAGCCATGGTGCAAGGAAGTGCAGAGATGATGTGGGTAAGTGATCTTACTATTGAGGGTCTCTCTTCCCATGCGACTGTTATGCGACAATCAAGCTGCTCTATTCATTGCCAATAATCCTGCGTTTCATGAACGGACCGAACACATTGAGGAAGATTGTCATTGCACTAGAGACATGATTCAGAAAGGACTCATATCTACATCGCATGTTGTTAGAGTAACATTATTTTGTAGTGTTTGTTTGTCCTCTTTATGTAAATTACCCATAGAGCTTTTCTCCTATATAAGAGAGCTCTAGGGATAATGGTAATGCATCTCATTCATTCCTTTCAACATGGTATCAGAGCAACGGTCCTAGGCCGGAGTTTTGAAACCTAACCCTAACCCTACCCCACCCGCTGCCCTTTCTCTCTCTCTCTCTCTCTCTCTCTCTCGATTTCGAGGTCGCCGCCTTCTTGCGTGCGTGACCTTGCTTGCTCGCGGAGCCCGCCGCCCGCAGCCTCTTGGCGACCGCCCATCTCGCCTGGCATCGCGCGTCATCTCGCCGGGCATCGAGCGTCATCGCCATCTCGCCTGGCATCGCGCATCTCGCCCGGCATCGCGGCCATCGCCTGGCATCCTGCGATCCTCCTCATCGCGCGTGAAGGCCCTGGCGATCTCCTGGCGATAGGCTTCCCGGGATCTTGGGCCCCTCGGCAACAGTGCTTCATCGCGCATGACCTTCTCCTGGCGATAAGGCTTCCCGGCATCTTGGCCCCTTGGTGATAGCGCTTCATCGCGCGTGACCTTCCTGGTGATACCATCCTCATAGCGCGAGGTTCCTGTACATCTTCTACGCTCACGCCACATCCTCATCGGGAATCCTATTTTTGCAGCGCCTAAGCCGTAGTCGACTGGTGTGTAGCCTATGTGCATGTTTTTTTTCCTGCTTACTGTAGCAGTGCGTACGTGAGGCGATTTACTGTGCGTGTGTGTGTAGCCTATGTGCTGGTGTGTAGCAGTGCGCGCTAAGGCAGTGTTTTGTTTGTGCTCGCAAGTCATGAACGTGTGCACCATATGCCCTAGCCGTGTTTCCTTGAGTGCACATGTTCTGTGCGCGTGTCCGTGTGGGTCTATGAGTAAGTAGACATTGTTGTCAGATTGTGTAACCCCAGTTACAAGTTATTGTTGTCATGGTCAGACAACAAGGTAGATCTTCCGTCCCTGGGTGCCTTCAAAGGTCCAGCACCAGTTGTGAAGATGGACGGTACAAACTATGAACTGTGGGCCATGCAGTTCATGAGTCTTATGCAATGCGATGGCAAGAAGCATATCCTCACACAAGAGGAACCTGTTGACCAGACTGGGGTTAATGCCTCATGGGAGGCTGACGACGCTTATGCGCGTGTATGGCTATCCGGCACTGTGTCCATGGAAATAGCCAATGACATTCTGAGTCAACCACTGCGAAGGCTATGTGGGATATTCTGGCAGCCACATATGCTCCGGCAAAAGAACGAGTCCAGATCTTACAACTCAGCATGATATCTTCACCTCGAAGCAAAACGGGCGTCCTCTCATACCCTCTACACCTCTCTGAGGGGTATGTTTGAGAAGCTACACGGGTACATTCCATTGACAGCTACACCGGAGCAGCTCAAAGCATACAGGACTCGGTGATGACGGAGTATTTCTAGCAGCCCTTGATCCGGAGTATGATGCCGCCCGAGCACAGATTCTTATAGATGCCACCATCCCACCTATGGAGGAGGCATATCGCAGGCTGAGTAGACTCTCCATATCTCATGGTGGAGGTTCGACACCCTCAGCCATGGCATCTTCTCGTGGCAGAGGAGGCTATTCACATTTTCGAGGTAGAGGCGGTCGCGGTCGAGGAGGAGGAGGTAGCAGACCTCCTAGACAGCCGTGCACCTACCGTCGCCGACTGGGCACACTGAGGAAACATGCTACTCCAAGCATGGGTTTCCTACTACTACGCACGTGTGGCGGAGCAGGCTCAGCAGAAGGAGGCCCTTCCCTTGTCCCGGATCAGAGGTTTGAAGAGTTAGTGGCGAGACTTCGGGAGATCATGCCTGGCCAGGGATCAGCTTGTACTTCAGGATCATCAGAGATAGCCGGCTCAACATCCTATTCAGGTACAATGTATGCATTTACTAGTAGCTATAGTGCAGATCTATCAGAATGGATCATGGACTCAGGAGCTTCTCACCATTTATGTGGTAACAAGAAGCAGTTGGATGGTTTTATTACAACTCAGACAGGCCGCTTCGTGGTGATAGCTGATGGGACACATTCTCCCATTACTGGTCAGGGGGAGGTGCAATTGACCCCTGGGATACGACTTCAGAATGTTCTTTATGCCTCCTAATTTTCCATGAATCTACTGTCCATTAGTCAAATCACTAAAGACTTACATTGTCGTGCCATATTTGACCCATCTGCTCTTGTGTTTCAGGACATCCTAACGGGCAGAGTGATTGGAACTGGCCGTGAGCAAGGGGGTCTCTATAGACTGGTACAATCTCCTTACGCTGGTGCCTCTTCTGTTCGTGTTGGATCTGTCTCACCGTACACATGGCATCTCCGCTTTGGTCATCTTCTGTTGCAAAGATGGTCCATATCCTTCCCCAGATTTCTCCCAGGTCTACATTTCAATGCGAGGCATGCCAGCTTGGGAAACATCACCGGTCGTCGTTTCAGAGTCGTCCATGTCCGAGTCATCGTAGTCTGTTTGAGTTACTTCACTTTGATATTTGGGGTCCCAGTCGTGTCCCTGATCTTCAAGGGCACATGTTTTATCTTGTTGCAGTCGATGATTTCTCTAGACTATCTTGGGTCTTTCTTCTTAAAAAATAAATCTGATGCTGGTCATATTATTCAAGCTTTTATTATTGAAATAAAAAATATTTTCTCTGTAAAGTAAAATACTTCGGTCTGACAATGCTCTAGAATTGTGTAGTACCCAACTTTCAAATTTTCTTATGTCTCATGGGATTGTGCATCAGACGTCGTGTGCCTATACCTCCCAACAGAATGGGGTGGCTGAACGAAAGCATCGTCATTTGTTGGATATGACCAGAACCCTTTTGATTCAGAGCCGTGCCCCTCACTCCTATTGGGGGGATGCGGTTCTAACTGCCTGTTATCTTCTTAACCGTATGCCTTCGACAGTGTTAGGGGAGAAGATTCCGTTCTTGACTGCGTTTCCCGAGAAGGATCTTTTTTCCCTAACACCACGTGTTTTTGGGTCTGTTGCTTTTGTTCATTGTTTTTCTCTTGGTCTTGACAAGCTCTCTCCCAGAGCTGTCAAATGTGTGTTTGTGGGTTATTCCAAAACCCAGAAGGGATATCGGTGTTTTGATCCAGTTAAACGAAGGTACTACGTCAGTGCAGATGTCACCTTCTTTGAGTCCATTACGTATTTCTCTCCTACAGGTGACAGACTCACTCACTCAGAGGAGGGAGACGACATCTATGTGCCGCCTCCACCTCCATCTGTTCCATGCTCTCATCTACAACCACAGCCTACTCCACCACCACCACAGCCTACACCACCACCACCACCACCAGCTACTGTTCATTATCCTAAGGTCTATCAGCGATGGCCCTCTGCTCATGTGCCTCCTCCATCATCCAGCACGCCCGAGGTATGTACTGATCATTTGAGTTCTACTGATGGCACAGGTGATTTGAATGTGCAGATGGATGTACAGGGTACTGATGTACAAGCTATTGATGATACTGTTATTCCTTCTGTCGATGACCTACATATACCTATTGCTCATAGACGACAGAAGCGTGCTCGTACGGTGAATCCCAAATATGGATGGATTTTTGCTCTCAGGCGTCATTGGAGCGTTTGTCCCCGGACCTTTCGCAACTTTGTTGTTGGGTTATCGGCAGTACACATTCCACGGTCTTATCAGGAGGTCCTACAGAGCAGCCCGTGGCATTTAGCTATGGAAGAGGAAATGGCGGCGTTGCAGTCACGTGGTACGTGGAGTATTGTGCATCCTCCACCAGGTACGTCCATTGTTGGAAGCAAATGGGTTTTTACTGTTAAGCATCGGGCAGATGGTACGGTTGATAGATACAAAGCCAGATTGGTTGCTCGTGGGTTCACCCAAACATATGGGGTGGACTATCAGGAGACGTTTTCTCCAGTAGCCCGTCATACTACCTTAAGGATTCTCATTGCAGTTGCTGTTGTCCGAGACTGGCCCCTATTTCAGCTTGATGTCACGAACGCCTTCTTATATGGTGACTTGCAGGAGAGAGTCTATATGCAGCAGCCGCCAGGGTTTGCGGCTGAGGGGGAGTCTAGTATGGTGTGTCGTCTCATAAGGCCATATATGGCCTGAAGCAGAGTCCACGGGCTTGGTTTCAGAAGCTCTCGGAGTTGATTGAACAGAGGGGCTTCGTCAGATCCACAGTAGATCATACTCTCTTTGTAAAGAGAGATCAGCGAGGTACTGTGATCATCTTAGTATATGTTGATGATATTGTTATTACAGGCAGTAATGAGCGGGGAATTCAAGCAGCCAAGAAGTTTTCTTGGCGAGCAGTTTGTTATGAAGGATTTGGGTACACTTCGCTATTTTTTGGGGTTGTAGTTTGCACGGAACAAGCAAGGTATGGTAATGACACAAAAGAAGTATGTTACGGATCTCTTATCTGAGACAGGTATGGCATGGTGTAGACCAGCTGCTACACCTATGGATTCTAATGTCAAACTTTATGATGATGACTCTGAGGAGGTAGACAAGAGACGATATAGAGAGCTAGTGGGAAAGCTCTTGTATGTCACTATTACCCGACCAGATATAGCATTTGCGGTTAATAGGGTAAGTCAATTCATGGAGCAACCCAGGCAGGCTCACATGAATGCTATTTTTATGATCTTGAGATATCTGAAGTCGTCTCCAGGTACTGGTCTTCTGTATAGAAGAGATACCTCTATATCCATCACAGGCTATGCTGATGCAGACTATGCTGGGTGTCCTAATGATAGAAAGTCAACTTCAGGCTTTATTGTATTTGTTGGCACCTCACCAGTAGCTTGGAAGAGTAAGAAGCAAACTGTGGTGGCTCGATCAAGTGCAGAGTCAGAATATAGGGCGATGGCCCAAGGTAGTGCTGAGATGATGTGGGTTAAATCCGTTTTGACTGATTTAACCATTGATGTTCCTCTTCCCATGCATCTAAAATGTGATAATCAAGCAGCCCTGTTCATAGCCAATAATCCAGCCTTCCATGAGAGGACGAAGCACATTGAAGTGGATTGCCATTTTACACGAGACTTAATTAAAAAAGAACTTATTTCAACTTCTCATGTATCATTAGGAGAACATGTTGCAGACATGTTCACCAAGACCCTTGCTAGGGGTCCATTTCATCTTTGTTGTTCCAAGCTGAGCATGTTAGATATATATGCTCCAGCTTAAGGGGGAGTGTTAGAGTAACATTATTTTGTAGTGTTTGTTTGTCCTCTTTATGTAAATTACCCATAGAGCTTTTCTCCTATATAAGAGAGCTCTAGGGTTAATGGTAATGCATCTCATTCATTCCTTTCAACACATGTATCTACTGAAGATCAGACTGCAGATATCTTCACCAATGCACTCACTAGAGGTCCATCTCAGAGATGTTGCACCAAGCTGAGCATGATTGATATATATGTTCCAGCTTGACGGGGAGTGTTGAAATAATTATATCTCAGATTTGTTTTATTCTCATTTATATTTCTTTCATGTACTTCTCTTTAATTAACCCGGGGCTTTTCTCCTATATAAGAGAGCCCTAGGGTCTCTTCTATTATATGAAATAAACTTTTCTCCCAACAATGTACATGTTTACATTAAGGAGTAATAATTATAACTTTCGAATGCAACAAAAGTTGATATAGACATGGGCGTACAGTTACACGTACACATGCACAACCCCCCCACTCATGGACACGTACCTACAGCCTTCAGAAATGTACTTGCTGCTGTACCAAACCTAGATTCATTTGTCATTAATTTTGCCAGATGGAAGTGGTTGCTCTTGTTTTTTTTTTTTTTGATTGGTAAGTATAAAATATCATTGAACTATAAGATGAGCATTTACAGGCGTCACCACAAGGTGAGATGACAAAAATGGGCAGAAATAACCCAGAATTACAGAGCATGGTGCTTGGGAGTACAAAAACCAAGCAACCATGTTGGAATTAGTGCATCAAGACATTGACTGCAGAGATTATGTCACGAGCTACACCCATAGCCAAAGAGGCAGAGCCGGAGGACCATCTGAGATTGCGTTCCCTCCAAATTGACCACGAAGTGGCTGCAAGGGAAATGCTCAGCTTCGTTTTTATGTCCCTGTTCATCAAAGACCCAGCCCATTCCAGGATTTCAACCAAGCTGGGGGATGGTGGCCTTGGAAGTTGCAGGGAGCAGAATACCATATCCAAGATGTTGTTGGCATAGCTGCACCGAAAGAAAACATGGTCACAGGTCTCCAGATCCAGGCCACAAAGGTAGCACATGCTAGGCACCGCAAAGCCATGTCTCGCGAGCCTATCCAAGGTCGGCAACCGGTTGATAGTAGCACGATAAAGGCAACACGAATGTTTGGGGGCTGACGCAGTATTCCACACGATCCCCGCCCACGGAACAGCAGTAGCACGGAGACGAATAAGGTCAAAAGCCTCAGCGAAAGAGAAGCCCTTTCGGGAGCGGGTCCAAGAGTAACCGGCATGAGTAGCAGTGATAACGCCTTGAATGGTCTCGCGCCTTGCGAAAATGGCCCGCCAAATAGAGGACGCATTGGAGCTCAGAGTGACCTCCCACAGATTGCCATTATGGAGGTATTTTCTACGCAGAAAAGTAGCCCAGTTAGAGTGCTCAGCCGAGAGGAGTCGCCAGGACCATGTTACAATCATTGCAGATCGTAGAGAGACGAGCGATCTTAAGCCGAGGCCTCCCTCAGACTTAGGCAAGCAGACGGTGCGCCAACCAACATCGCTACGGCCAAAACTCCAAAGAAAATTTGCGCATAATTTGTCAATGCGACGCGCGGCGGCAATTGGGATGAGAGTCCCAGCGGCCCAGTAGAGAAGGACACCGGAGACCACCGATTTGAGTAACTGAAGGCGGCCGGCAAGGGATAGGGCCTTTGCTTTCCAGCCACAAAGCAAGGCCCTAACCTTGTCTTCCAAAGCAGTAGCAAGAAGCCCGTTTCTGGATGATGAAGATAGGGGCAGCCCAAGGTAAGTCGTAGGGAGCCTCGCACTTAGAATACATGTCTGTAGAGTGAGGCCAAAATCGGCAGGGGCGCATCGAGGACGAAATATCTTGCTTTTATGGGCGTTCAGTTTTAGACCCGAGATTTTCTCAAACTCATCAAACACCCTCCTGGCCGCAAGCAATGAGGCCGAAGTACCCTTGCAAAAGATTAGGATATCATCGGCAAAAATAAGGTGAGACGGCGCACGGAGCCGCCCCCTCCCCATAGTCTTTAATTCCCCCCTGGCCACAGCAGCCTCAACAAGCATAGTCAAAGATTCCATTCCAATAACAAAAAGGAGAGGGCTAAGTGGGTCCCCCTGCCTGAGGCCACGAGTGCCCTTAAAGAGGCCCGCAGGCGAACCATTCATCAAGATCGAAAACGAAGAAGTTAGGATGCAGTTCGCTACCCACCCGAGCCAGGCCTTCGGGAAGCCCATCCTATTTAGGCTTTTAAGGATGAACTGGTGCTCCATTGTGTCAAATGCTTTAGTGAGGTCTATTTTTAAGAATGCACGCATGCGATTTGACGACCGGTCAAACCCTGCTGCAAGTTCCTGAGCCAACCGAGAGTTATCCCCAATCAACCTCCCCCTTATAAAGGCCGTTTGATTGTCTGAGATGAGATGCGGCAGGACAATGGAGAGGCGCGAAGCAAGCAGCTTAGAGAAAATTTTATAGGTCACGTTGCAGCAAGAAATGGGTCTGTAGTCGCCCAGACCCGAAGGGGAGGTGACCTTAGGTACCAATGTAAGAAATGTATGGTTTACCTCACGGACCATGTTGCCACCCGCATGGAGAAAATTCATGGCAGCAATGATGTCGCCTTTTAGAATAGACCAGTGCCTTTTGAAGAACCCTGCGTTAAACCCGTCAGGCCCCGGGGCCTTGGAGGGGGGTATGGAGCGTAAAGCGTCGAAGATCTCGTCCTCACTAAACGGACGCACCAACCACGCCTGAGATTCCTCAGAGAGAATGACTCTAGGGAAGGGAGGGTCAACAGTAGCAGGGCGTGGAAGAGCCGGGCCAAGCATATCGCCATAGAAGGCGACAGCAGCAGATGCAACTTCAGCGAATGTATCCAGTCGACGTCCATCGCATCCAATGAGTGAAGAAATAGCATTACGAGAGGCCCGGGCTTTTGTCGAGAGATGAAAGAACTTAGAATTTCTGTCATCAAGCTTAAGCCAGTCAATGCGGCTCTTTTGCCGCCACGCCGACTCAAGGTCGTTCTCTAGCTTTAATATGTAATCTTTTGCGTCTGCCTCCAGCTGGGCAATGCATGGATCAAGGGGTTCCGTCGATAAAATGGAATTGATAGTGGAGAGAGTTTGCTCCATGTACTTATGCTCTTGAAAGACGTTTGCCTCCCTACGCGCCCACTCCTTGAGGCTTAGCTTTACCAACTTAAGCTTCCTTTGTAGTCGGTAAAGAGGGTTGCCGTGGATGTTTGAATTCCACGGAAGCTCAAATAATGTGCACGCGAACACGCACCAAATAATGTCCAAGAAAATGATCCATTGGATTCACATCCTTTTGCTCACTTACATTAAGGACACTCACGTTCTTAAAATGCCCTGATCCAAAATCCATTGGGGTGCCAGATGGAAATGATTGCACTTCTGTTCAATCGCATTAAGACCACTCAAGATCTTAATTAAACCATTACAGTGAGGAGCTACATGTAGTGTCACTATCGTTTAAAAGTTGTCTTCACCATTTATGTGCAAGTTCTAGTCTGTTCTGTCTACAAGAGCCAAAAACAGAAGGAAAAGCTTATATGATAAAAAAATAACTACCAACCAACTTCTTGATAGATCTGCTGGAATGCAACCACTTAACTGATGTAGTATTAAAAAATTAGTTTGTAATCCATGAAAAAAATGGGGTACTTTTTGTTGTAAATAAGATTACCAGTGCATATATTAAACAGTAAATTATCGGATCCAAATGAGTTAACAGAGAAACAATACCGAATAAAATTACATTAAACGTATGTTTCCCAATCATTATCCGATTATACAATGCAAATATGAACCGATTAATAGAACAAAAACATAAACACGGGCATGATCCAGAAAGGGTAAAGCAATAAACATATTGCGGCAACCAAAATAAAATAGAGATCAGTTTAGAAGTCACCGAAGCGTCCATGAAAATGGACTGTCCTTAGAGAAGATATCGCCCCCACAATACCGGTGCGTAGGGTACTGGCGATCCGCCTCCATGATACGACGGTTCACGATCGTCGTCGGCGTACACCAAGGGAATCGTCCTCGATTGTACCTCAGAGAACTGCAGCCGAGAGAGGAAGAAGAGAACGTTCGTCCGTGAAAGGAAGAACCAGAGAGGGACGACGTGAAAGAGAGATTTTTCCTTGTGAGTGTAGAAAAATCGAGTCGGGTGAGGGATATAAATAGAGGGGCTCGCCTCCTGAAGACGCGACCTTTGGTTTCCAAAAGACGCGCTTTTGGTTTCCAAAAGACGCAACCCGAAGACGCATCCTTTCGGATCCCAAAAAACGCGCCCATAATGACGAGATAAATTCCCATTTAAGTCGACTTACCATAAAAGTATCGAGATCCGAGATCCGAATTGACTCGCCCGAGCCCGAGCCCGAGCCCGAGCCCGAGCCCGAGCCGGAGACGGAGCAGAGCGCGCGCGCGCGTGTGTGGTCCTCCATTCCTCCTCTCTACTATTGCTACAAGAGCTTGGGATGTGAACTCATATATAAGTCCACCAAAAAGTTTAGTTCTCCCCGGTGTGGGACTAAACTTCCACCCAAACTTCCATATTTCAAATTTGGGAATTTCCAACTTTCCCTCCAAACCATTTGGTTTCCCAATTGAAATCAAATTGAATGTCAATTGTAATTATATAGACTTTTCAATTAAAGTCTAAATACAACTTTGAATACAACAATCCCCCACGAATTCACCAATTTGAAAAAGAGATTCAAAAGAATTTAAGACTTCTTTCGGCTGCCCACACTTTGCTTTCAGTAAAGGTACCTTCCGGTTTGAACCTCTACCTGAGTTTACTACTTTCACTTTAACAGGAACGAAGTGAATTACGTCTTGAACTTCAGACCTTGGTGTTAAAGTATACGGTAGAAACAACAAAGCGTTGTTATTGGTACAATCTTCAGGATTGGTGCTCTTAAAGGCCATGCACCCTTATCCTGTTTCATGAGTGTGTTCAGGAAAGACCCTTCTTCCTTTAACTGCGGCCCACAGTAACACTCACATAGGTGGCGTTCTCCAAGGATGCACTGCTAACATCTTGCCCTAAGGCTTGAACCCATTCAGAGCCTACACTCTTCCTAAACTTACAGCTTAAATGGCACTCATGCTTCCAGGGATAAGACACTCATGCTTACGCATTAAAATTAGAGTGCCAACCAGTTCTCCAAACAGCTTGTTATTACCACATTGAACCTACTTTGTGGGATCTCCATTCAGATAGGTTGGGTTGCTACTGTAGAGGAACTCCCAATGGGTCTCAGTCCCATCCCAAGCCTAGACTTTAGGACTAAAGATCTATCAAGTCCCTTAGTCAACGGATCTGCCGTGTTGTCTTTGGATCCTACAAAATCCACAACCAACACTCCTCGAGACACCAAATCCCTTAACGTCTTAAGTCTGATTTGTATATGTCTCCTTGTTTTCTGGTTGAACTTTGAACTCTTGATCTTGGCAATTGTGGTCATATTATCACAATGTACCGAGATCGCAGGAACATGCTGACCTACCATGGGAATTTCAGACAGAAGTTCCCTTAGCCATTCAGCCTCAATTCCAGTGGTGTCCAAAGCACACAGCTCGGCCTCAAAAGTAGATCGAGCTAGAATGGTCTGCTTCACAGACCTCCAGGAGACTGCACCGCCTCCAAAGGTAAATACATACCCTGTAACACCATTACTCCCAGACTCCTCTATTTTCCCTATCCAGCTTGCATCACTGTATCCTTCTAGTACAGATGGATGTCTACCATAATGCAAACTAAGAGAAATAGTTCCCTTCAAGTACTTCAGTACTCGATCCAGAGCCTCCCAGTGAGTACGGTCAGGACAACTAGTGTATCTACTCAGCTTTGCAACCGAGAATGAAATATCAGGTCTCGTGCAATTTGCAAGATACATTAAACTTCCTATCACTTGTGAATACCTTAGCTGGGCTACAGGTACTCCACTTTTATTCTTAAATAGCGTTTTGGACGAATCAAAAGGAGTGCTTACAACTTTGCAATCTTGATATCCAAATTTCTCAAGTACCTTCTCAACATAGTAAGATTGAGAAATTACAATCCCATCAACTGACCTTGTCAGTTTGAGACCCAAGATCACATCAGCAACACCCATGCCCTTCATCTCAAACTTGCTACTCAAGAATGCCTTAGTCTCATTAATAATCCTCATATGTGATCCGAACAACAATATATCATCAACATATAGGCACAAGACAATACACTCATCACCTTTCGCCTTGGAATAAACACACTTGTCGGATTCATGAACCTTAAAGCCATATGACAAAATAGTCTTGTCAAATTTTTGATGCCACTGCTTTGGTGCTTGTTTCAATCCGTAAAGGGATTTGACAAGCTTGCAAACCTTTCCCTCATTCCCAGGAGTCGCAAGCCCATCAGGTTGATCCATATAGATCTCTTCCTCAAGATCGCCATGCAAGAAGGCGGTCTTCACATCCATCTGGTGGATGGAGAGATCATATACAGATGCCAATGCTATGAGCATCCGGATTGTGGTCATCCTAGTCACAAGAGAATAGGTATCAAAATAATCGATACCTTCCTTTAGCCTAAAGCCCTTGGCAACTAATCTGGCTTTATATTTTTCAATTGATCCGTCAGGTCTAAGCTTTCTCTTAAACACCCACTTGCACCCAATGGTAGAGCACCCTTTGGGTAAATCAACCAACTCCCAAGTTCCATTAGCCATAATGGAATCCATCTCAGATTTGATGGCTTCTTTCCATTGTTTTGCTTCAGATGAAGCCATGGCTTCCTTGTAACTTGGTGGATCACCCTCGATCTGGTAGACAACGAAGTCGCTACCCAGATCCTTGGCTATCCGAGGTCTTTTACTCCTCCTTGGCTCGTTCTCTTCAGAAAGATCATTGGGTTCAGGTTGAGTCTCAACCCCCACATTCGATATCCTTTCCACTTGATCTGGAATAGATCCTGATGTGGAGGCGCCCTCAATGGTCAGATTCTGAGGAATCCCAGTCTTTAATGGAAAGACATCCTCAAAGAAGGTAGCATCACGGAGTTCAACAATAGTGTTGACATCTATGCCTGGTATCTCGGACCGAATTACCAAGAACCTATATGCATAGCTATTTTCTAGGTAACCTAAGAAGACCGCATCAACAGTTTTAGGACCAAGTTTCTTTCTCTTGTGTTCTGGGACTAAAACCTTAGCGAGACAGCCCCACACTTTGAGATATCTTAAACTCGGTTTCCTATTTCTCCAAAGTTCAAAGGGACACTTTTCCATATGTCTTGGAGGCACCCTATTCAGAATATGGCAAGCCGTATTCAAGGCTTCTCCCCACATATAGGTTGGAAGTCCAGAACTCTGTAGGAGAGCATTGATCATGTCAGTTAAGGTTCTATTTTTCCGTTCTGCTATCCCATTTGATTGCGGTGAATATGGGGCCGTAACTTCATGAACTATGCCAAAAGATTTGCATTGTTCATCAAATAAGTTAGAGGTATATTCACCTCCTCTATCTGACCTAAGGCGTTTAAGCACTTTTCCTGTTTGTGTCTCAGCCTCATTCTTAAAGATAAGAAATTTCTCTAAGGCTTCATCCTTGGTTTTCATTAGATATACACAACAGTATCTACTGCCATCATCTATAAAGGTGATAAAGTATTTCTTATTGTCTCGGGTCAACACACCATTAAACTCACAGATATCCGTGTGCACTAGATCCAAGATCTCACTATCTCTAGAGACAGATTGGAAAGACTTCCTAGGTGTCTTAGCTTGCACACATATCTCACATTTTTGAGTTTTATCAATAGTGTGTTTAGGGATTAACTCTAAACTCATCATTCTTTTAATTGAATTTAGGTTTACATGTTCCAATCTACCATGCCACAGATCACAAGATTCTAGATTATTTACAACATGAGACACGGAACTAGAACATTCAGCATTCAAAACATTTACTTCATTAATGTTTACTGAATCACATCTAATTCTAAATAACAAGTCAAAATCAGCCAAATAGCCTTTACCATAAAAGACACCATGTCTCAGAATAACAACTTTATTACATTTAAAGTTTAATTCAAAACCATTTTTAACTAAGATAGAGCCAGATAACACATTCTTCTTGATGTCGGGAACATGCAGCACCCTGTGCAACGTCCAGACACGTCCAGAGGAGAACCTCAAGTTGACTTGTCCCGACCATAGCACCCTGGCCGCAGAATCGTTCCCCATCTTCACAGTCCCACCGTTGCAGGTCTGATAAGAAGAAAACAACGTTCTGTCAGAACATATATTTACATTGGCTCCCATATCCACGAGCCACTCATTTGGATCATGGATATGGTATAGTTCAGGTTTTACAGAGACATACCCCTCGCTAGCCCCGAGTCCCATAGTGATCATGTTCACTTGTGGACTCCCGTCTGTATCCTTAGGTTGAGCCTTCAAGGACGGACAGTCCTTCTTCCAATGGCCAACCTGATTACAGTGCCAGCAAGGTTTATTCTTTGCCTTTTTCTGGATCTTGCCATTTGGTTTCATTTTATTGTTATTGGGACCCTTTCTCTTTTTATCCTTGCCCTTCGAGGTCATGAAATTGACCTTAGCCTGAATATCAACAGGAAGCACAGGTTTTTGTTTACTGTGTTCCTCCTCTATGGCAATTGCCACCATCAAGTCATCCATAGATATTTTCCCCTTTCTGTGTTTCAGGGTCATACCGAAGTCTTCCCACGACTTGGGAAATTTCTCTATGATGCACATGACCTGAAACTTCTCTGGAAGTTTCATTTCGGCATCCTCTAGACCATGGAGCAAGAGTAAAAACTCGTGTGCCTGTTCAGAAACAGACTTCCCTTCGACCATGGAAAACTTCAAAAATTTGGCTACGGAGTATTTCTCAATACCGAGGTCTTCGGTGTTATACTTCCGATCCAAGTCTTCCCACAGTCCCTTCGCAGTCTTCGTGGATGAACAATATACGTCAAACAACGTGTTGGACAGAGCCAACAAGATGCAACCATGACATATACGGTCGCGTTCCTTCCACGCAGATTGCGCCTTATGGCTATCGGGTGAGGGGTTTTCCGCCTCCACCGTAGGACAGTCGGTTTCAAGCATCGAGATTAACCCTATGGTGGTTAACCAGATCTTCATGCGTTGTTGCCAACGCTTAAATTCTGTCCACCGAATTTTTCAGGCATACCCGTCATATCTACCCTCGATTTAAACATTGTTTCTGACATTCTAGAATCGGTTCGGGATATCTTCTCTAAGATTGTTGTAAATAAGATTACCAGTGCATATATTAATCAGTAAATTATCGGATCCAAATGAGTTAACAGAGAAACAATACCGAATAAAATTACATTAAACGTATGTTTCCCAATCATTATCCGATTATACAATGCAAATATGAACCGATTAATAGAACAAAAACATAAACACGGGCATGATCCAGAAAGGGTAAAGCAATAAACATATTGCGGCAACCAAAATATAATGGAGATAAGTTTAGAAGTCACCGAAGCGTCCATGAAAATGGACTGTCCTTAGAGAAGATATCGCCCCCACAATACTGGTGCGTAGGGTACTGGCGATCCGCTCCCAGGATACGACGATTCACGATCGTCGTCGGCGCACACCAACGGGATCGTCCTCGATTGTACCTCAGAGAACTGCAGCCGAGAGAGGAAGAAGAGAACGTTCATCCGTGAAAGGAAGAACCAGAGAGGGACGACGTGAAAGAGAGATTTTTCCTTGTGAGTGTAGAAAAACCGAGTCGGGTGAGGGATATAAATAGAGGGGCTCGCCTCCTGAAGGATCGTCCTCGATTGTACCTCAGAGAACTGCAGCCGAGAGAGGAAGAAGAGAACGTTCGTCCGTGAAAGGAAGAACCAGAGAGGGACGACGTGAAAGAGAGATTTTTCCTTGTGAGTGTAGAAAAACCGAGTCGGGTGAGGGATATAAATAGAGGGGCTCGCCTCCTGAAGACGCGACCTTTGGTTTCCAAAAGACGCGCCTTTGGTTTCCAAAAGACGCATCCCGAAGACGCATCCTTTCGGATCCCAAAAAACGCGCCCATAATGACGAGATAAATTCCCATTTAAGTCGACTTACCAAATTAATCGTATGATTAATTTAATCGACTTACCAAATGAAAACCGCAGCAAAAGTTTCGAGATCCGAATTGACTCTCCCGAGCCGGAGCCGGAGACGGAGCGGAGCGCGCGCGCACGCGTGTGTGGTCCTCCATTCCTCCTCTCTACTATTGCTACAAGAGCTTGGGATGTGAACTCATATATAAGTTCACCAAAAAGTTTAGTTCTCCCCGGTGTGGGACTAAACTTCCACCCAAACTTCCATATTTCAAATTTGGGAATTTCCAACTTTCCCTCCAAACCATTTGGTTTCCCAATTGAAACCAAATTGAATGCCAATTGTAATTACATAGACTTTTCAATTAAAGTCTAAATACAACTTTGAATACAACACTTTTCTCTGGGCTATGTAAAACCTTGTGTTGAAACTTATTTCACTTTTGGAAGTGTCATTACAGAAAGTTACAAGGGTTTCCATATATGGATCATCGTCACAAATGGTCCTTACAATAACACTCACTATGCGGGTTCATTGCCTCCAGACATACCTTTGATCGAAACACATGATCACCATTTGGTGCGTTCTTTTTAGCACTTGGTTTTCTCTGATCTCATTTTAGACTAATTCTCCAACTTCTAATGCCTCAATATTAGGGCAGTGATTGTACTTTGCCAGATTAATTCGAAGAGATTGTCCTTTTCCATCATTGGTGCGACACTGAATTAGTCTTTGACAAGATTTATCATCTTTACAAGGGCTCCTGTTTTTTCCCCCTAAGGCGCCATGCCCGTAAATCATAGCTTTTTGGTTTTTCTTTTTTGTTTGCAAGTGCAACTTGGAAATGATCTCAACTGCATATTGCAAAATTTGATCCATAGATTTTGCATCATGAGAATGTTTTACAATAACAACTAAACCTTCCACTCACTGTAGGATTACATACATGGAGTTTTTGCTTCCAGACAAATTAAATTTGGGTCATACCTTGGCTTAGTTTCAACAAAAGTCCTATCCTTCTTAATGGTCTCCTTTAAACATTTTTTAGGTCCTCCCCTATCTGTCATAAAATGATCTTATTCTAAGTTCTCCAACCTTTGAAATGGAGCACTAGAAGGCCTTTTTTGCACATGTTGAAATCACCTTACTCAAATTTCTTGCCTTTTATCCTCTGTTGATGCCACGCCAATGTTTTATCTGATACTCATTACGAATCCATTCATTTTTGTGTGGCCACATCTACCGGAGCATCTTTATCTCAACGACATACATTCTTCGTGCAATTTTGTAGTTAACTACCCAAAGCATTGCATGTCTCACTACAACTTTATAGTTTTCATCTTTGAACTTCAAAGCAACCTCTTGTCACAAAGAACTTGTGAAGCTCGTCGCTGACTCTCTATTTCATCCATCCTGCATTAATTCTATGAGTAACATCTTCGTCAATTCCTCCATGCTTTTGAAATATCTCACACATAAATAAAGTATCCGTCTTGGAATATATTGGGCTCCACAAATTACCTCTATCACATCTCTAACTTTCTTGCCATTGAACTTACATATACCCACTCTTAGTTCTACGTAGTTGGAAACCCTTACAGTCCATAGCATCTTTTCAAAACACAAGCTTCCTGTTGATTAATCCCCTGTCTCATCTAATAAAACAATATCTTCGCATCTACTTCATCCTGAAAGGCGTTTATTTGCATTTTTATTATTTATATGGATATTATTTTATAATTTGATATTTTCATTGACTGTTTTGGGAGAATTATGAATTCAGAGATACACAATACATTCAACCAAGCAAAGAAATTAGTTGAACATCATTATATACGGAATGAGGGAACTGTAGCTTAACAGAGGGCTTCAGAGGTTTTTTTTTCATAAAGCAAGATGCTTTACTCCAACAATCTCACTGACTATGAACTCACATTACACAAGTATTTGACATCCCTTCTCTGCAACTGTAAGAAACTCATTGGTGATCGTATCGTTGCCATTTGAAGGCACCTGAATGATCTCTGGTAGTTGAGAAAGCCCATAAAAAAGAACTCAAAATCATCCACCGTCACTATCTGTATGTACTTCTGTCTGGGTTTGTTCAGATTCTCACATGGGTTTGCTCTCTTTATCTTCCCCAGTGGGATCACAACCTGAAATACAGTAATCCGACAAAAATTTAGCACTAATGTGTATTCTGTTTCTTGTTTGGTAGGAATGTTTGATGTTTTGAGCCAACCTTGTAAGGAGTTCTTAGGACCTCACCCGAGGGAGAGGAGATTCTCAGTGTTTTGTCGCTGTGAAATGCAACCTTGTCTGTGGAAATGAATAGGAGCCCGGAAATAGGGCCTGCTGATGTTGATAGGTAGCACTGTGAAGCCTTGAACAGCTTCTCTCCTTGACCAACATTGAAGAGCCGTCTGAAGACCCTCTCGATGCCTCCTGCTTGGAGAATCCTTGCCCCAAGGCTCAACTTCCCTTTCACAGTCTCCGAGATCTTTGGTCCCAACTTAACTGGAATGTTAAATAGCAAGAGTGATCCATCAATACATGCTGAAATCAGATAAACACCAATGAAACACATTATTTTCGATGTGGGAAGTCGGAGAAATACCGTGTTCTCGAATTCCTTGTGTGATGTTATCTGCCTTTCTGCTGAATTTGTCCATCCACTTGAAAACCGAATCAACTTTTTCTGTAATTCCATTTAAGGGGGATTCATAAGAATAGAGACCAATTGAAAAATAAGCAATAAACGATCAAGATAGTAATCTTACTTTGTTTATAGTGACAAGAATCACATGAATTCTTCTGGGGCTCAACACCACCTTGAACTGAACCTACGGGGATCCCAACCACATGTTCTTGGCTTGGATTCCTCATGTTGGTAATATACGCTACTGCTATCACAAGACCAAGTTGGGTTGCTAGTCCTTGAGGGATGTTCTCAGCTCTTGGAATCAGAGCTATATTTAAGGAGGAACCAAACACAAACTTGTGCATGGAGAATCCTTCCTCTGAAAGACAAGGGAGTGGGCAACCACTTTGTGGCGATGCAGAGTCATCATCAGCTCATCAGAGGGTGGAAAAGCATTGCCATATGACTAAAGGATGAAGGGGATTACAAGAACTTTTGGAAAGGCATGTGCTGTTGATTCATGCTGTTCCATGCTTTCCTGAATATTCATATCTGAACAGAAGATTCACTGCCAGATTAAGTTGGACCATTGTTTCACAAAAATAAAAAATAATCAAGTGGGACCATTGATAAAAAAGTAAATTGGCAGATATTGACCAAATTTCAATTCCGAGAGCTGGCATACATTTTGTGCAAGTTGGGCATATATTCTTCCTTTTTATATTTTGAATCTGTTTATAACTCATCTATAAACCATTTTTGTGCATGTGAAAGGTCTCAATGTGACGGTAGTTTCTCTGTGGGAAAAAAAACCACTGAATAACGCCTCATTGCGCTCTATAGTTGCAGCATGTTTTTCTCCATATATTCTGATGAGTTTACAAAAGATTCACTTCAGATTACAGGTCAGAATATTGGTTATCCCTCAGAAGGTTATTCTTCCACTTATTCGTTAATCAGTGGATGATACAATCAGTGGATTATGTAAAGGTTTTCATGTGAAGCAGTCCAAGTCATTGGCAGTAGCCATGCAAACACTGCGTGGCCCTGAGTCAGCACCTTGAAACTAAACTAGTCAGCAATGCTGTTCTTGCTGGTGGATGGTATCACATGGATTAGCTTTTGAGTGGGATGGAGTGATGGGTCACCAGTGGTCTAAATGTTACTTGAAGTATTGGGATGGAAGGGGGATGTCCCATAATGGGGGGCCACCAACCGATCCATACCATGTATGAAGTAACAAAAAGCACTGGTGCATTTTCTCTGTGTTTCATCTTTTCCTTGCGCCTTTAGGCGCCATGTGCTCATACGTGAATGCGATTGCTTTCCTTCGTAGATAAGTAGTTGATATGTGCAAGTGGGGTGGACCTGACTCAATCTGTCTTAGCTGGGATCCGATCTCTAGTTATTTAAAGGTATCTAAAGTTATTTTCAGCTTAGATTCTGTTGTTCTGAGTTAAACCAGCTTCCTTTAGTACTTCTGACGAGCCCAACATGAGAGAGAGCTCTGTACTGGAGTAAATCCGTCAACTTTCGTTGCCATCACGCGAGCTTAAATTCGTAAACATGTACCCTTGGATGGTGATGTTCCTGATAGGGTTTGACATGGAAAGAATGTCTCATACAACTATTTACGGGTCTTTGGATGTCGTGCATTTGTGCATGTTCCCAAGAATGAAAGGTCGAAGTTGGACGCAAAGGCAAAGCAATGCATCTTCTTGGGATATGGAAAAGATGAGCTTGGCTAAAGGTTGTACGATCCAATTGATAAGAAGCTGGTGCGGAACAGGGATGTGATCTTCTTTGAAGATCAAACCATTGCAGACATCCAGAAGGCTGCTAAGGACTCTCCTTCGAGCAACTATCAGGCAGATGATATGGAGCCAATCCCTTTGCAGAGGGCTCCACATGTGGTGCCAGATGATGCATATGAACATGTACCGGATGCATGACATGAGGAGGATGTACCACAGATCTTCACTCATGATGATGATGCAGATGACGGTAGTGATGATGGTGGGCAGAATGATGAGAGCTCTTCTTCTACGGCTTGCACCCCTCCAGCCTAATCAATCCCACTTGTATATTGGTGCGTCATTTGGAGATTCTCTAGCTCGGATAAGAACTTGGTATATATTGATTAATGGAAAAAACAACTTTTAAGATTGACATGTACAATTTTGATCTTTACCATTTTTGGAGCATCTTTACTTCAGGCAGTCAACTCATCTATGAGGTTGGATTATTAAAAAAATCATCAAAATCTAGAATATAAAGAGTAATTAATCTCCGCAAGACACCACGAACATTGTATAATGAAATTTCTCTTTAGATCTTATATTTTATAATCTTTTTTTGATATTATTGACGTTTAAAAAATGACTAAAACTCACCATATATGATATCTTTGTCTTAATGTCAATTTTTTTTAAAATATATGTCATGTAATGTAAGACATGTATATTGTGATTAAGATTAGGACTGCTAATCAAACCGAACTGTAACGAATGGACCTATGTTCGAGTTCGGTTCGATAAGGATGTTCGAAAGTTCGAGTTTGAGTTAGGTTCGATAAATGTTCGATAGGTATGTTCGAGTTCGAGTTTGTTTAGAAAACGAACGTTCGAGTTCGATTCGATAACAGTTCGTTAAGAATTTAACCTCACTAAAACTTGTTTATATGAACAAGTTTGAAACTGAAGTTCGATAACCAGGTTCGATAAGCAGTAAAAATAAGAAATTATTCAAATTAAAATGGTACAAAGTCCAATAAATACCACAATTTCTTTAATTCTCGAAATTTATGAAGTATATAAATAAAAAGTTACACATACAAATACACACATATACATATATCGAACTTGAACTTTTATCGAACGAACATATGTTATGTTCATGTTATGTTCGTTAAGCTATCGAAGTAAAAATTTGAAGTTCATGTTCAGTTCGTTTAGAAACGAACGAACATTTTTCGAACTGTTATCGAATGAACTCTAATCGAATATGAATATATTCAGTTCAATTAGCAGTCCTAATTAAGATTAGCTTGTTATGCATTATAAGTCTTAATAATTTTTTAAACACAATTGCTTCAAAAATATTACAACCCATCCCTAAGGTTGTATTATTACAAGGATACTCAAAATTTTAAATATAAAAAACATTTTGCAATGCATCCAAAGCATTACACAACTCAATCAAAGTAGAAACTGTGTGATTTTTTTCGTGTATGCCGCTCCAAATTTTATCAATAACACTAGTACTCCTATTTATTTCATAGCTACACAATGATCCATACAAAATATATTCAATCACACTTGTTCCCCTAATGTTAAAATATATGATTCAAAACCATTAGAAATAACTATTAAAGAACTAAAATGTAATAAAATATTTGCAAACAAATCTCTAGATTATATTATATTTCTTTTGAATCATTCTCTTCTTCCTCTTCTCCATCATCAACTTCGAAGCATCTCCAATGTCGTCGACCTCCCCAATATCCATGACCAACACCCCAACCTCCTCGAGATTGCCCATCCTTGACCTTTCTGGTGTCCTTGACATCGCTAACCTCCCTTGCATCGCTAACATTCCTGACCTCTCCTGATGTTTCCTTGCTGAAGATATCATGCACATCTTCTCCACTTCATCTTGATTATCTCATGTGGGCACAATGTGATGTTATACTAAGATGAAAACAAGTACAAACTAAGAATATGAGACAAGGATAGTCGATGGGTATTATGAGATAGCTGATCTCTACTACGCATAGCTTGGAAATGTGAGTTATCACGAGATGAAGATAATGGCGACATACTCAATGATCAAGGGTCTTCCTCAATTAGGTGTTGGAGAAGACACTAGTTAAGTTGGATGACAATATAATAAACTCCATAAATTTCCCTTCATGGAGTCCCGATTTTGAGCAAAGGAGTCATTGCAGCTACATGGATCAGTCAAGCACCGTTCCGTTAGTAGAATGAGGTACATGTAAACTTTAATCGATGCTTTTTCAAGATATGTTTGTTTCTTCTTTCTTAGAGACAAATTCGAATTTCTCTCCAAGTTTAAAGGATTTCGATAAAAAAACCAAGAATGAAATTAGAAAGAAAGTTCAAGCATATGAACAGATTAAAATGTACTAAGCCTTCTCCCACTATAAGTAGGGTCGGCTACATGGATTCTTGCTCAAATCCACGCTGAAAGATTCGACTATTTTTTACGCTGGCCGTCGACTACCTAACGCAACCACTGAAAGAGTGGGATTTGAACCCCGGTCTTTTGTGTAGTAGACACACTATGCGACCATTAGACCATTAAGTGGGTACATATGAACAGATTATGGTGGAGAATATACTTCTATAGAATTCTCTACTCGTCTTAGAGTAATTGCGATTATAGGATAATTATCATGCCCAAGTACCCCACAATAAAATAGAATTGTAGAGAGGAAGAATTGATATATTGCAGAGATATTTGAAGTTTTCTGCATGCAAAACATGTTCCGCCTAGATTTTAGGTGTAATACATGAAGACGATAGCATGCATGGTCACTCTCTTATCTCAACTAAAGCTGGTCTTCATGTCCTCCGTCAATTATAGAAGATCATGGAAACTATAGGTCATTTTTGAATACCTAAATTATTTTATTATGTTTTTACATAATCAACTTCATGTCAGGTTTGAAAAAGGTAATCTTGCAAGATACGATAACGAGAGAAAAGATATGAAATGTTATGATCGACTAGTGGTAGATGTTATACATCAAGGAATGTTATCTTTGATGAATCATCACCGTGGCGGTCACCACAAGAGGTTGCATTACCATGTATGAAGACTTTAGAAGATCAACTGGAAAAAAAAATCAAGAGGAGCTTTAGCACACACACAAGATAGCCCTAAAGAAAACGATAAGGAGGTACATGAGGTTATAGTGAAGGAAACCGGTCCATGGAAAATATGAGTTCATCAAGAAACTCAAAATGAATCTCAACTACTCAACAAGAAACTAGAGAAGATTTAGCTATGCCACTTCAAAAGTCTACTAGACTACGCAAGCCTAATCAAAGTATGTCCACGATGAACTTTGCTATATATGATGGGGTGCATGTACGAACTACACACGAAGAAGCTTTCAAAAGCAAAGAATGGAGAAATGCAATGGAAGAAGAAACGAATACATTGCGAGAAAATCAAACATGCATGAGACATAAAGCTGATATCTTGCGAGTGGGATTAAAAATTGAAGTCACTTTCCAGATGGATACATCCATGATACAATGCTCATTGATTGCCTAAGGATTATCTCAGTAATATGGTCTAGACTGCGATGAAACATTCAGTCCAGATGCAAAGATGACTACATTATAAAATTTTCTAACCCTAATATCTAGTAAAACATGAAAGATACGGCAAATAGATGTGAAAATATCTTTCTCCACAATGAACTTGACTGCGAGATTTATACTGAGAAATCAAAAGGATTTGAAGATAAAAAGACTGTATGCGAATTAAAAAAAACATCATATGATCTAAAGAAAAACTCCACGAGCATTGCATGGAAGATAACTGAGTTTCTCCAGTAATTTAGTTTGCCAAGTAACTTATGGCAACTCAAATTGATTCATTAAATCTGTAGAAGGCAAGTTATATATGGTACTCAATTATATAGGTGATCTAATCATTACAAGAGATGATAGTGAGGAGATCCAGAGGATGATGAAAAATCTATCAATAATGCTCCAAATGAAAGAATTTGGAGAGCTCAAGCATTGTACAGTATTATGTAACCATTAGTCATGGTCTCAAGATTGAATATACTAAAGACAATGTTCTCTTGCATAAATAAAAGCAAGGTTGCAGAAAGTGGCAGTCGGTACTTGGCCGGTAGGATCACCTACTAAGGATTAATCAGCAGTCGTGCGACTAATCGGAATTAGTCGGTCATTAGTCGATTTTGATGTTTTTATTTATTTTAAATATATAAATCATTTTTTATACATATATTTATATATATACATATATTTGTACATTTTATATGACATCATGATGAAACAAAAGAAGCAATTGACTTTAAATATAACAACAAGCATATTAGAATATGTTTGCTTTTTAAAAAAGAGAAAAACTAAAAAATATAAAAAAATTGTTGTAAAAGTCAGCCTATTAGTCGGCCCGACTAGTCGGGTGGACCGACTAATGGCCGACTAGGCCTAGTCGAGTCGGTTACCCCCCGACTCGACTAGTCGGGCCGACTAGTCAGCCAACTTTTGCAAGCTCGAATAAAAGTACGAAAAAATTGCTAAAAAAATATCTTATCATATATTGCAAGCCACTTCCAAATCTATGGAGGCGAATACGAAGTTATGTGTAGAAGTAAGGCAAGCAATTGAAGTAAGAAGTGAGCAAACAAGTGGGGAAGGTCAGAGTGTTGTAATGGCCAAGTAAGTGCTACTACTTGATAGAAAGTTGAGTGGCTTGTGTAGGAATGCAGTATTGTGAGTATGGTTGGACTTATATTGGTTCAACCCAAATAACCCATCAAAACCTTTGAAAATGATTGAAATAGATTGGATTGCTTAGGTTAGATTAGACTCAAACCATAATATTTATTGGATTTTTGGATTGAGTGGTGGGTCTAATGTATTCTACCCATCCCATCCAAACAACCCAAATTAAAAGTCTATACAACTCATAATTTTATATTAATTCATAATAATATGACCCTACTTAGCACATATATTTAAAAAAAGTAGTCTTTTTACAAACTTGAGACTAAGGAATATATTTATCATATGACATCAGTTTTATATCTGTGTACTTACCTATCAATATATTTCGATTTTCTCCCATCATAGATGCCACATAAATTATGATTTTGACTCAAACCGATCAACCCTAGACCCTACAATATAAATAACTTCAACCAATTTAATTTGATTGGGTCATGGGTGACCACTTTCTTAACGTAAATCGAACCCAACCTGAATTATTTAACCCAAACCCACTCAAACCAATCAAATGCCCATCCTAACTGTGAGAGGTGTAATATATACACCACTTTTTGAGTTAAATTCTACAAGTAGTATCAGACCCATATACATCCTCTATTTTCTCAAGGTAGATTTTATTAGGAAATTTTGTTTGTCCTCACAAAAATTATAGTCGTGCTTGTCCTTTATAAAGTATAGACATGCCCATTTGAAATTAGTAATGGGATCTTTTATTGGTGTATATTGAGTCATTCTTTGAGAACTTTTAAGGTGAGATTCCGAGCACATTTTAGGATTGTAAACTCAATTCTGTGGGGTATTGATTTTCTTTTATGAAGCTCTTCTGATTGAAATGATGGATGTCGTTGGTGCGACGAACTCCATCAAAAAGCTTAACAAGCACAACTATAGCTATGGAAGACATGCATCTAGTTTCATCATCAAGGATAAGTCCTCTGAGAGATCAGCTGAGGCAATAATGTGTTGCTGCCATCATCAGAACATGCGGATGCTTTGAGGAAATGGAAGTTCAAGACCAGGAAGACAATGCTTATGCTCAAGATGATGTTCGAGCAAGAGTTTATTAAGCACAATTGAGAATCCATCACTTCGAAATAAGCATGGGATACACTCACCACGCTACTCTCGTGTAACGTTGATATATGATTGCAGTTGTTGGAAAATGCGATGACGATGCAATTATTTAATATTTTACAAAGATATGTTCACTATGCCATGATATATCTGAACTAGATATAGAGCGAAAAATTAGCGAGATATCATTATTCATGGGTTAAGTTTAGACTACTGTGTTTTTGTCACTGCTGACTCTGAATGTCCCACCCATCCTACTTTATTATAATTAGAAAGTTCGACAGCAAATCAAGAGACTTTAGTCAATAGAATGGATAGTTTGACACTGGAAGGAGGAGAGAAGGCATTATTTAGCATACATAATTCGAAAATGGTACATGACTTCACCTTAATCCAAAAAAATGCACTCCTCAGTGGAAAGAACACCCACGGAGGAGCATGCTTCATTTGTGAAAAGAAGGGACACTATGTACGTGATTGTAGATTTAGAAAAGGCCAAATGAAAGTATTACCGCAACATCAAGCAGCTAGTATGAAGATCTTTCAGAAGAAAGTTGGAATGAAAATGCTTTTTTGGTGATCAAAGAAGATGAGTTGGCTTTAACAATAGAATCCCTTACGAAAGTCTACTATGATAAAAAGTAGATAATCAACTCAATATGCTCAAATCACATGTTAAGGGTAAGTGTGAAACCCCATATTTTGTCATAAATTCTGGAATATTTTTGTCATCCAAAAAAATTAATGGATCACAATACATTGTAGAGCTCATCGAGACCTTTTCAATGACCCACGAACATCAAGTTCCGAGCTTCCTAGCTCAAGATATTGACGTTTCAAGTTGATTGATCAAGACCCATATATTGACTCAAATCGGATCCAAATTTAGATCTATTTTTACTTCTCCCTCTATAAATAAGATATGATAGGTTACCTCTCCAAAACCTCGCCACCACCACCTCTTACCATCACCCAAGCACCACCCTATTGGTTAGATTCGTCGGAGGAGGACCACCATCGACGCAGGAGAAGGTGTTAAAATCGAAAATCCGCGACCGCCATTGTATAGAGGAAGTCGAGGTCACCATTATGCACGCATTCACGATGCGATTGGGTGACAGAAACAACGTTTCTGCATGAGAGTATATATTGAGGGAACATCCTCGAAGGTAATGATAAATACATCCATCTTGCTGTTTGTTTTCACATATTTTTATTCTCATATGCTTGAACATGCTTAGATCCTTGATTATTCTTATGATGTGATTCTTATACTAGTAACAAACAAAGTTTTATCCTTCCTTGACATTGGTTTCGTACGATTTCAACGATTCGATTTTGAACCTTGAGTGAATATTAATTATTTTTTTAGTGGTCATCCTTTCTACCTTTGGAGGAGGTTGACATATTCATTTAGTAATGGTAAATATGAGAGGAGAAAATATGTGGATAAATGAACATCACATAAATCTAATGATGATAACATAAACTTTTATGCACACATCTCATGTTTGTTTTTCAAGGGGGTTAAGAGACAATTGTTCCTCATCCACTATCCAGTGCCCCTAACATTCCTTTGGTTCTACATCCTTACTTATCACGCAATAATAAATTATGTTCGTATAGGTATTTTCCACACAACTATTGACATAGCTGCTTTATCTACGGTTTCTGATACTCCAACCATTTCATAAAGTATTCGATCATGTTTAACAACGGCTACCCAATATTCGGGGGATCCCTTACCGGAACCCATATGTGTTTCCTCTAGTTTTGTGTAACGGGTTTGTCAGGAAATATGCACACCTATATTTTTCCGCCGTGGCATGCATATCGTGGTATTGCTCTTCACCCAGCTTCTATTTGTCTAGCTGTAATCCAAGCGGGTTCAAGTGCCTGAAGAGCATATCTTCCGAAAGAAATATGATTGCATCGATAAGATATTCCTTTCATTCTTACTCTATATCGTTTACGGTATTTGGTTCTTTTGGAGTTAAGTTGATGGTTATTCCTCAATTCCATCTCTACTGCAGAACTGTACATGAGAGTTTCTTCTCATCCATCTCCTCGCGAATAAAATAAAATAATATAATAATATTACTATTACATATATATTAATATATTTTATATTTTAATAAATCAAAATATGAAAAAATGTTAAAATCCTGAAATTTATAAGAAGTTACATTTATACTGTATATATAACAACTAGTTAGACTATAGTTGTCTATTTATAAATTTTTATTGTAATTAATTCTTCTTTATTTTCATTTTTTCTTTATTTATTATTGAATCACGTAAAATTTTGTAATCTAGTAAATAAATAAGAGTTTTACGGGCAAATATTGACTCTTTTCTGCTTCATTCGTAGAGGTCAACTCATACTATGACTACTTAGAATAAATTGGTTCCTGGTTCATTCCGCCATCCTTACCAACGAATTATTAAGATTCGTTTTCAATAGATCTTATGTAGTCATGGGTTCCATCGTTCCTATAGCTTCTCCATTAATGGTTAACATGAATTCTGCAATGGATCCCCCAACTAAATTTGTTTCTGAGTCAATCCCCTCAGTTTCTATTAACTCGAGCTCTTTACTTTGTTTTATTATAAGTATTGATGCTTTATCACATTGCTTTTTCCGAGATTACTCATGGGCCATACATATTGGAATATAATATCATTGATATTTTTCTTCTCTCTTTCTATCATCTTTCCATTTATCTACATCCTTTTATTTTTATTTCATAATCTTTTAATTTAATTGGATTTATCATAATCCCATTTTTTATGAAATAAAATTTCAGTCGCTACAACAACATGATCGACACATCATATAGTGATTGTTTTATGAGATATCGACAATGCGAAGCAATAAGTTAGCTTTTAGTTTCTAAAGTTATTAGTCTATAGTTTTATAGTGCAAGTGCATGGGTCCGTTTTTTAATCCCAACTCTAACTAAAGAAAAAAACCAACGAGTCACACACTAAGCATTAGCAATTCTACCAATCGAAACGGTTGATCAAATTTTTATTTAACTTTGTAGAAATAAAATTAGTATTTATTGTTCATGTTCATTTTTGATTGAATGAAGGGAAAACAAATGATTTTTTTAATTTTTTTTGTTCTATCACTAGATAGAATAACAAGACAAATAAAAAGAGGTTCATTATATTATGTTATTATTCTTCGTCTACAAATATCCAAATTTTGATGCCCAACACCCCATGGATAGTTCGAACTGTATAGGAACAATACTCAATTTTAGTACAAATGGTTTGTAGGGGAACTCTGCCCTCTCTAATCCATTCAACATGGGCAATTTCTTTCCCATCGATACACCTTGCAATTTGTATTTGAATATTTAATATTCTTAAAAAGGAATAAGTTGTAATAGACTAATATGATAAAAGTTGATAAGTGTTGGTTTTAGATTTAATATGTAACCTTGGCTATGCCATGAAATCAAGTCTTGAAGCCTTTAGCTTATTGATAAGTTTCAACCAAGAGATAGTCCAATCACCCGTGTATTGTCCTACATTTCAAGAACATATTATCTTTATATTACATTAGAGTTTCGGTTCTATGTCATGCTGAATTTTGCTAGTAAAGTATTTCAGAATATGAATACATTACGTGCTCCACTCTGTCTTAATGCATAGAAACTCCAAGGGCATGTTTGGTTGCCAGGGTACCTTGGGTAGCCTGGCATACCCCCAGTTTTATCCCTGTATTCCTAGGTTGGGATTACGTGTATGGATCTTACAATTTCTTCGGTATAATATTAACTATATTTATATAAAAAGTTAACATAAAAATATTTATAATCATTAAAAAAGTTAAACACATAATCAATATTGAGGGATCAAAGAGGCACGTCGCCTTGAACCTTCTTCCTGTTGAGAGAACGAGAGAAGGGGATGGGAGAGAGAATGGGAGAAGGCTCCCTATGACGAGGTGGTTTTCGGATGGATTTCTCCTCGGAGGATGATATTTATAGGGGAATGAACGTCCCCTCTCTAAGTCCGCCCTCTCCCTACGTCCATGATTTGGATCCTCTGCGAGACCTGGTCACCACAACCGTCGGCCGTGCAACCACCGTCGACGGTTCTTGATCATGCGGTCATTAGACCCGTTATTCATCTCCCACTTGACCGTAGTGGTCAAGTCAATCACACTTCCATTGTTCGTGTTATACATGGAGATGTCAATATTGAGGTTCATTATTCGTGAAGATCTCTTCCTTGACTCAAGCATTCTTGAGTCTTATTAAACCAACATGTTTAATGTGTGTTCCTTTAGTTATTTTCTCGGTTAGGGAATCAACCAACATGTCACTGGTAGGTATGTAGGTTACTGTGATTTCTTGCTTCCTCACTATATCTTGTATATAGTGATATTGGATCTCAATGTGTTTTCCTTTAGAACTATTAGCCCTACTATTAATCAATCTTATCGCATCTTGATTGTCACAATACATTTAAATTGACCCTTTGACCAATTTGAGGCTTAGATTCTCTAGAAAACGCCTGACCCATACAACATGAGTGGTGGCCATGCTATATGCAATGTATTCTGCTTCATGTGTATGTTTAGATACACCTTGTTTCTTGTTACCCCAAGAAACGACTACACCACCAAACATGAACAACTAACACGATGTGGATTTTCTGTCATCCATTGGCATCGGAATATCCTACCACTTTAAGCGATTCTGCTTGATACAAGTTTCAGATGTACGGTTCCTTTCAGATATCGAAGAATCCTCTTTACAGCTTCCCAATGTGCTAGACCATGATTGCTTTGATATCTACTGACTAAACTTACTGGATAAGCTAAATCAGGCCGAGTACACATCATTGCATACATTAGACTTCCCACTGCTTTTGCATTTGGTACATCCAAAGGTTTCTGCCCCTTCCCGGGACACTGACTCTTGCTATGTCTCTTTCCCATCACAACTGGTGTTGGAGCTGGAGTGCTATTATGCATTCCAAATCTCCTTAATATAGTATGTAAATATCTTTCCTGACTAAGACTCAATGTCCTTGAGTCCATGTCTCTTGTTATTTGAAATCCTAGAACATAGGATGCTTCGTCCATTTCCTTCATCTCAAATTCATTGATCAATTTCTATTTAATTTCATTGAGCATTTGTATGTCATTACCTGCAAGCATAATGTCATCCACATACAATGACATGATTACAAATCTCTCTCACACTTCATGACATACTCACAATTATCCAATTTATTTGAAACAAATCTAAATTGGATAACTTTCTCATGAAATTCGAGATACCATTGTCGTGAATACTGTTTCAAACCATATAACGACTTTCTTAACTTGTAAAACCTTTTCTCCTGACCTTCAATATGAGATCTATCAGGTTGTCGCATATAAATCTCCTCATTTAATTATCCATTAAGGAAGGCTATCTTCACATCCATTTGGAACAATTCCAAATCCATATATGTGACTATAGCTAAGATCATCCTAACAGATGCAAACTTAGCTATTGGAGAGTATATTTCCTGGAAATCTATTCCAGCTTGCTGAGTATAACTCTTGGCAACTAATCTTGCTTTTTATTTATCAACAGTACCATCAACTTGGTACTTTTTTCTGAATACCTACTTACATCCTATGTATTGCCTACCTTCTGGAAAATCACATGACTCCCATACACCGTTTAGCTCGATTGAGTCCAATTCATCCCTCATGACGGCCATCCATGATTCTGACTCAGATGAAGCTATAGCTTCATCAAAGGATATGGGATCTGTATAATCCTCTACATCCTCATCCACAATGTAACATGATGCCTCACAGTCTTAGAAATGGTAATTTCCATCCAAGGAGGTCGTGTTCTGGTCTCTTGTTGTCGCTTATACTCGTGGGTTGTGTGGGCCCACCCACTTCCTCTAAAGGATCATCATATTCAATAGGCTCATTCTCTATATTTGGATGATCGATATAATCCTCAAGTTCTTGTCTAATACTTAAGTCATATTCATTGTCATATAGGACAATCAAAGGATCTGATTCCTCTACTTCATGCTCCTTTTCTTGATGAATTTTAAGGAAAGCAGCATCATGGCTTTCAATTAGACCTTTAGATTCGTGGAAGAACTTATATCCTTTAGAATTCTCACTATATCCAATAAACTTGCATTTTAATCTCCTGAAATCTAGCTTGTTCCTAAACTGACTCGGTACCAGAACATGTGCAATACATCCCCATTTCCGGAGATGGCACTCAGGCTTTCTGCCATTACATATTCCATATGGCATTGATTCTACATACTTGGTGGGAATCATGTTCTATATGTAGTTTGCGGTCAACACTATCTCTCCCCAAAATTTCTTGGAGAGTCCTGACTGTGACAGCATACACCTTGCTGCAATTCATCAAGGTTTGATTCTTTCTTTCTGCTACACCATTCTATTGTGGTGTATAGAGCATTGTAGTCTGCCTACGAATGCCTGTCTGATTGTAATAATCCTCAAATTCCTTTGAGGTATATTCCCCATCTCTATCTATCCTAAGAGTCTTGATTGATTTTACCAATCTTGTCTCCACTTCCGTCTTATATCTCTTAAATATTTCAAGTGCTTCTGACTTCCTTTTAAGAGATAGACATAGGAGAACTTTGAATAATCATCAATGAATGTTATAAAGTATTCTTTATTTCTATGTGTGCTGACGCTCAGTGGTCTACATATGTCCGAATGGATCAAATCTAGTAACTCTATTGATCGAATTCTGGTTGAGAAGGGCTTTCTCATCATTTTACCAGTCAGACAATGTTCGCAGGCCAATGTCCTTGCACCCGTGATCTTAGGCAACATATTTACCTTCATCATTTGATCCATCTTAGAATTTCCTGGATGATCCCCTCTCATGTGCCACAAGTCATAGTCAGACAAATAACTTAAGGAATACTCAGAAGAGTCGTTCATTGATTCACTAGAATTTATTACAGGAAGACAGAACAGGTCATGCTTGGGCACAAACTTTCCCACTCTTTCTCTTGAAATTCACCTTGGAGGGGCCCGTCCTTTTCTTTGTGTGCACGGCATTTGCTTCTTCTTCTTCCTCGACTTCAAAGATTTCAGCTTACGATCTTTGCTCAGAGAGGTCTTGTTCAATCGCCAGCTGTGCAGGTAGGTCCGTCACATACTTAATGTTGTCATTCATCCTCAGAGATGTGGCTACTGTGTCGAATGACGGTTGGAGACTTCCTAGTATGGCTAGAATCTGCATCTTCTCCGGAATCATAAAATCAACAACTGCTAGATCCTTGGCCATCACGATTATCTTGTTCACGTGCTCGAAGACGCTTTCAGATTCGTTCATTCTAAATGAGTTGTACTTTTGTAGAAGAAGCTTCCGACTTCGAGTGATATATTTTTCCTTATCCGTGGTCCAGAGCTCATAAGGTGAATTCGTTGGTCTCAAAAATATCAATCAGGTTCAAATCCATGTAGGGCAGCATGAAGCTCCTAGCCTTATTATCTTCTGTTTTCTCCCACTGTTCACGGACCTAATTTCCTGCATAGTTGGATTTTCAGATAAGGTTGGGCCGGGTTTGTCTATGATGGAGTGTATGCTATCGTGCAATAACCTCTTTAAGGTACTCAATTTTTCCCACCTCGGTGGCAATTGTCTTGCTTGTCATTTTTTGTTGATCTAATGAATATAGAAGCTATATGAGATGGTGTAATTTATAAGAGTAAGCAAAGATAATTTTTTTATAATACTTGATGTGAATAAAAACCTTTTATTTTACTCAAAAAAAGAGACTAATTTAAAAATATTTTGATTTTTAAAGAGAAATTCTATCAATTTTAACACATAAGTACAATCCTTACAAAGCTTGTATAAAACAACTAATGTTAAGAATGCCTTGATTATCTACCCTAAAAAATATTATCAAAACCTTTTTATTAAAGGAATGGAAATAAAACAAGATATTATATGAAATCTTTTAAAAGAATTCCTTAAAAAGTGATTTTTTTGTTTGGACATTGTAGGAGTGAAAATAAAAAAACTAATTCAAAGAAGAAACATGCATTCACGTGACATGATGTGAATCTATTAAAAAAATAAAACTTCATGTGATGTCACAATCTATTAAAAACTTGATGATGTTGGAACTATGAAATATAAAAAACATGATCAAGAATATAAACTTGATGGCGTTGAGGAATGTAAATCTTAAAAATAAGTTCACGTGACTAAGAATATAAACATGATGGCGTTGGGGAATGTGAATCTTAAAAAAAATTCACGTGACCAAGAATATAAACTTGATGGCTATAAACAAATATAAGGAGACCTACACTGTGTTCGGGTTTTGAGCTTCTTTAACGAAGGAGTGGTTGCCGCCTCGGAGGTGATGGTCACTCACTGCGTACATGTATAGGAGCGGAGGTGCGTCGACATGTGGATGGACTAGCTCTGATACCCGTGAGGGATCAAAGAGGTACGTCGCCTTGAACCTTCTTCATCTGGAGAGAACGAGAGAGAACGAGAGAAGGGGGTGGGAGAGAGAATGGGAGAAGGCTCCCTATAGCGAGGAGGTTCTCGAATGGATTTTTCCTCTTGGTGGAGGATGATATTTATAGGGACGTGAACGTCCCCTCGCCAAGTCCGTCATCTCCCCACATCCATGGTTTGGGTCCTCCATGAGACCCGGTCACCGCAACCGTCGGTCACGCAACCACCTCCGACGGTTCTTGACCATGCGGTCATTGAACTCGTTCTTCAAATATGACATCACATCACATTTATCATTCCAACCCTCTCCAACCCTCAACCATCCAAACAACCATTATTTATAGGAGATTACTCCCACCCAACCCAACCCAGTTACAAAACATGCCCTAAATCCGAATGGCCTTTCCCAGTGCGATAATTCAATTTGCTTATGATATCTAACTTGTAGCAATGAATAAATAGTAATAGCATGCATCTTTATGTCTCTGACGTTATGAAAAAATGAAGTTATTATCATCATTATTTTAGGATAATATGAAACGTCATTATCATAAAAGGCTTGAGAAACTTAACTCGTACATGGAGTTGAATGCATTTTATATAGCCGGTTAGAAGAGCTTTGAATCCAATCCAATATGTGGGAGTCGCCTAAATTTAATGTTGTCAGGTTATGCACGTCTTAATTATGCATCTATCTAGACCATGAATATAGTCTGATATATACTTAAGTGTCAATTCTTAAGTGTCAGGATAATGATGGCTTCTTTTGCTACATTGTGATCCCTTTTGTTAGCAAAATTACTTCCATAAATCAGTGATAATGTATCCTCCTAAATGCTTATTATGTTTTGCAAATAAGTGTGTTTTATCGGCTGATTATGGTGAAAAAAATGGCATAGATGTATGGTGATATGGGACTATCTTATTAATTTTCATATCATCTTCACTTACCGAATAAAATTACTACATGTATCGATATGGAAAGATAACAGTCAGGTCGACATTAATGTACAAGATCATTAGTCCAAATAATTCAAATTTTCAACTGGCAGTTAGCATTTTTTTGTTAAAGATGATTATCATTCCACGCAGGAGTGTAAATAAACTGAACCTGAGCGAACGTACCTAGGTCCAGTTTAGTTCGTTTATTAGGTGTATAGGTTCGGGTTCGGCTCGGTTCGATATGATTAAAATCATGTTCAGGTTCGGTTTGATTCGATTGAGGTTCGCAAATGTTCGGTTCGGTTCGTTAAAGATTCGATTATATACAAAGTGAATGACCACAAATTAAGTTCACGAAGGTTCGGTTCGATTCATTAAATGTTTGATTATATACAAATTGAATGGGCACACGATTACAATAAATGAACATCACAAATGCCTTATTTCAAGCACAATTTAGGCTTGTTTATATGTGAAGTGTCATATCCTTTTCCAACCTTCTTAAATAGGCATATCCACCTAATTTGAAGCAAATTTTACATCATTAATAATCTAACATGTAATTGAAAATTAGGGTCAAAAAAATTTAAAAAATCACATGTTGTAAGCATGTTCCCCTAATCTCTACAAGCCTTGAAAAAAAATCACAAGATGAACTAAATTTTCAGAAAATCGTAATTCGGACATGTGAAGTATATATCATCCTTTGCATAGTTTGTGCTAATATTATATGTAAGTTTAATCTTTCTTTGGATTATATGGTGCACTCACAAAACCTAGCATCTCACCCTTCTATGCTGAATTAAAAGAAATGATGGACTGCTTCTGTTTTTTATCATAACTTTTGTAATATAGACACACATTAAGCAAATATCTCTTCCTATGACTTGTTGTCCCACTCTTGGATTTAGCCAAGACCTCACCACAACACTTGCATTTATTTTTAATCAACACTTAATTAGCAAGTTAAATACTGACATCTTCAAAAAAAGATCATACAAATGATGTATTTCTTCTAGATCTTTTCCCATTTTCTCCTAAAACATCCTCGATATCACTAACTTCGACCGCATCATCTTCAATTTCATCAACAAGATTATTATTTTCTCTGTCATCTACTTCATTTGCTAACACTATATGATCATTGGATTGTTGGGAAAATGATGTATCTACAATAAAATCACCAATGCCACAAAATTTAATAATTCTTAACAAGTAGTATTCACATACCACACAATCATAAAAATTATGTATTTTAAAATACTAAGCCTTCCAAATAAAATACTAATTCTTAACAAGTAATAGGACATCCATAATTTAATGCAAATGCTAAAGGTTATACTTTAAATAAGATATCCATACATCATTAAAAAAATTCTAATTTGTCTTATGAATTTAAGTATGATAGCAATAATGGAGAAAATGCCATATCCATATTTCAATGCAAACCTAGAGAACTCATTGTGCAGTGTTGCTTGCGAGGAGGAGAGGAGGAGCGGTGGATCAATGGCCGATGGTTGGGGGAGATGTGGGGTGCAGAGGCCGCTGAGAGGAGATGCGGGGGAGCGGATGGACGCTGGTGGAGAGGAGAGAGGGAGCTACTGCGGTGGCCTCTCAGAGGATATGCGGGGGAGCGGTGGGCCCCTTGTGGAGAGGATAGGGGGAGCTGTTGCGACAGCCACTGGGAGGAGATGCGGAGGAGAGTCTGGCCACTAGTGGAGAGGGAGAACGGTTGTTGCGGCCTCTCGGAGGAGGAGGAGAGGCTGTGACAACCGATAAGAGGAGATGCGGGGGAGCGTCTTGCCGTTGGGAGGAGATGCGGGGGAGTGGCAGTCGTTGGTAGGAGATGCGGGATGCGACATCCGCTTGGAGGAGGAGAAGTGGCTGTGACATGCATGCTTGGGTGGAGGAGGGGATGCACACGTCGGGAGTGTGTAGGGGAGAGTAGGGCTGGCTATCGAGCCCAACGAGCTGAGCCAACCCCTGGCTCGGGCTAGGGCTCGATAAGCCCAACTAGACTCGGGCTTGTTCGAGCCCAACCGAGCTGGCTCGGGCTCGGGCTCGATGAACTCAAGCCCTTATCGAGTTAGCTCGAGCTCGATAAGGCTCGATCCGAGCCCCTTATCGAGTCCGAGCTCCTTATCGAGCGTGGTCTAGGCTCGAGCCCAAGTCGAGCTCGTTATGGAAAATGGGCACTTTTTAGTGGAAAAGTGTTTTGTGTGAGTTCAAACTTGAGACCTACTCTACCTCTGACTGTGTTCCTTACCAGTAGGCCACTATCCAAGTTGTATACAAAATCATAATTATAATATATATTGTAACATTATATTTGCTTATAAAAAATTACTATTTTTCTAATGCGTGGGCGGGGGAAAATGTGTAGGCGGGAATGGAATTTGAGAATTGGGTCATGACTCATGACTCATGAGAGGGTCAAAGAAGGAAAATTGCAAAGGGCTAATTTATTTTATTTGTATTATATATAAATATATAAATAATAAAAAAGTACTAAGCCTTCTCCCACTATAAGTAGGGTCGGCTACATGGATTCTTGCTCAAATCCATGTTGAAAGATTCGACTATTTTTTTACACTGGCCGTCGACTACCTAATGCAACCCCTGCAAGAGGGGGATTTGAACCCTGGTCTATTGTATGGTAGACACACTGTATTTATATTTATATATAAATATATAAATAATATATGTATATATATATATTCCTTATCGAGCCCCTTATTGGGTTATCGAGCCGAGCAAGGCTTGGCTCAAGCTCGGCTCATTAAGCTATCGAGCTCAAAATTCTGACTCGAACTCGGCTCAATAGCCTAATGAGCCGGGCTCATGAGCCCTTATCGAGCCGAGACCGAGCCTGGCTCATCAAGCCGTGACTCAATAGCCAGCCCTAGGGGAGAGGGAAGAGGCGTATGTGGTAACCTGGTAGGGATTAGGAATGTTAGGGTTTTGGAAAAAAATGGGAATAATTTCATATTTGGTCCCTTGTTTTCCGAGAATTGAAAATAAATAAGGTTCTGACTTGTGAGTTTTATATGTGCTTCCAATTCCCAAATCATATTACATATAGAGGATGGGGAGCTTACACCAAGGTGCATGTAATTTTACATGCATCGAAACTTATATCTTTCACATTTTTTTACTTTTTTGAAAAATACCATCATGTATATTCATATATATATATATATATATCCCTCCAATATGTCATTCGAATTTTGTCAGAAATAGAGACTCCTATGCCCTCCATCTAGAACCGATTACAGCAATTCTAAGACCGTTAAAATTACATGTTCTAGATGGAGGTCATAGGAGTTTTTATTTCTGACGAAATCTGAATGGCATATTGGAGGGATATATAGATGAATATACATGATGATATTTTTCAAAAAAGTAAAAACTGTGGAAGATATAAGCTCCTGTGCATGTAAAATTACATGCACCTTGGTGCAAGCTCCCCATCCTCTTATATATATTATATTAAACTATTAATGAACCGAACTTGAGCGAACCTACCATTTCAAGATTTGGTTCGCTTATGTAAATATGCCCAAAGTCATGCTAAGATTCAGTTCGTTTATGATCCAATCGAATACGAATTGGAATATTATCAAATCGAACTTGAGTTAATAATGAACCTGAGATTTTTCTGACAGTCCTAGTTCCATGAATGACATTTCATGAAACGGATTGATGGAGTTAGGAGCCACAAGGGATTGGACATGCATTCTTGGACCTCAGGGAGATGCCTTGAAGGTCGCGACCCCAACGGACGAGTTGGGTGACACGTTGCACCTAACAACCCCGTAGTATCTGGAGTCGCTTGGCGGAGTAGATAGATGGCACAACTGGCATTCTTGGTTTCACACTTATACACAATATTAGGACTTAGAGTAGAATTAGGTGTGGTCGTATCAAAATCTATTTTGAGTAATAGTATTGTGAAAGGTATTGCAGGAAGTGGGTTGAAGTTGAAGAAATTGAGGTTATGATGTTTTCATGTTCAGGTTAGATAGAGGCCCTTGAAGTTTTACTCAAGACGACAAATAAGCTCCTACATGGTGCAGACCTGCAAGTCACGTACTTGTGTGTGCTAGATTAATACGAGAAATTATTCATGATCTGATATCAAAAATTTCAATTATATACCATTGTGGACTCTAATCAACGTGTAGAAATATCAAGATCATTGTGATAGTAATCAAATGATTATTAAATAATAAATGAAATCAGTTGTCATATGATCCAATGAGATTAGAATAACTCAATATTTCTTAGCTTCTACAATATATGCATATGTCACTAGATAGAGTTGAGTACACATGTTTTGCTTACTGATGAAGCCACATTTCATCATCTTTATTTTATTATTTTGGCATCAAAAACCTAGCAAATGCGTGTAAATAGCATTAAATCCATCATCTTAGCATTCAGCATGTGCATCCAAATAGTGTATAAAATACTGTAATTAAAGCCAAAATTATAGAATAAATAAAAGAAAAAGAATAAAATATTGTAAATATTTTATGACCCGAAACCCCGAGACCTAGGCATCTTGATGAATTGGTCGACAAGGAATAAAGTAGGGGGAGATAAGGGTCAAATACAATACACATTCCTTCATGCATTATTCATTTTGGGACCTATTTTTGGTTCCACTGTTTATACTTCAAATAAAGAAACTTTGTCCATGAAAGTTGTAGATAATTTAATAAATAATAATACAAAATTAATTTCACTGAAAAATAATGTACACATAAAAAGTTATGGTCTGAATAAAAATTCAGAATCCTAACTTCCTAGACCCGTATCTCACAACTGAAAACTCCAAATGCAGCAAACTCACATTTAATTGTATATAGAATAAAATAAGCTATTTAATGGCGGTGGTTTCGTATTTGGCAAAGCTACGGTTTGAAAGTTGAGTTTTGGACCCTCATTGTATACCTGTACAGATTAAAATATTCAATTTATTATTCATTCATTATTTTTGTATTTTTATTTTTTATAATTTTGTAAATATTACTTGTAATATATTGTGCATTAAAATCAGAATAAAAATGCAAAAGAAATTCAAATAGAAATACTTGTATATTCACAAAACATAGGTATAGAGCCTATATACATATCTATAATAATGCTACTTTTATTTTACTAATTGTACAAAAAACATCAGAAAAATAAAATAAAAATATAAATAAGTGTATAAAAGTATTTTATAATTTTATAAAATAATAAAAAAATAATAAAATTAAAATACACAAAATAAAAATAAAAGAATAAAATATATAGATAATATACCTATATAGGCTATAAAAAGCAACTTGTAAAAATAGACCTCATAAAAATAAATAAAAATCAGAATAAAATACTACATAAAATAATAAATATTTTTTATTTAATAATCAAAACTTAATTCGTCCATTTTCTATTTTTTATTGAATTTACAAAATCATTTCCAGGGGTTTTTCCTGGTTGGTCCACGTGGACCAACCAGGTGCAAACCCTAGTTGACCCCGGTCAACTAGGCGTTTTCCCCCATGTGCGCCTGTCAGAGCGCCGGTTGACCTCAGTTTCGACAATTTTTTGGGGTGCTCCTTGCACCCTTTCATGTCGTGCCCTTTGCGACTTTAGTTCCTCGATCAATGGGGACCCTCGCCCAGATGATATCTCGATCCATGGACCACTGCATCGCTACCAATCCCTCGGTCTTTGGAGCGCCTGATGAATCTCCATTTCATCACCTTTATTCTATCATTTTGGCCTTAAAAACCCCAGCAAATGCATGTAAATAGCATTAATTTGTATATAATAGCATCCATTGTTTCTTGTATTTATTGTACATTAAATAAGGTTTTTAAATGCCAAAATTATAGAATAAAGAGAAGAAAAGAAAAAGGAATAAAATATTGCAAATATTTTATGACCCTAACCCCGAGACCAAGTCCAGAATGGAATTGGTCGACAAGGAATAAAGTAGGGGGAGATAAGGGCCAATAATACAATAAATACCTCATTTATTTATTCATTCATGCATTTTTGACACCTATTTTGTAAAGAATTATTTATTCATCAAATTAAAATCTTTTGTACATGAAAGTTGTAGATAATAATGTAAATAAAAATACAAAATTGAGTTTATGTGAAAATAATATACAGTGTACATTTTATACACAAAATAAAAAGCAAAAATCTCAACTTCACAGACCCATATCTTACAAATAAAAACTCCAAATCACCCAAACTCACCTTTAATTGTATATAGCATTTCATAAACTATTTTATAAAATTGGTTTCATAATTTTTGGAGTCCATCTGTGGAAGTTAGGTTTTTGGCCCTTCTTGTACATAATACCTGATTAAAATATTCATTTTATTTACTATCTATTATTTTTATAAATTTATATTTTTTAGAATCTTGTAAATAATGTATATAAATCATGTGCATATTAACATTAAAAGGAAACCCAAAAAGAATTTGTAAAATAAAAATAAGTCTATATGTAATACATAGACAAAATACCTATACTACCTCATGTACATAAATAAAAGGGATTTTTATCCTTTATTCATTTATATTTTTGTAATCATGTACATATTATATATATCTTATTAAAAATACAAATCCATAATAAAAATTAATAAAGTTCATTTAATAAATAAAATGTATATAATATACAGATAAAATACCTATAAGTATATTTACATATACATATACTTATTTATCTAAAAATGTAAATAGACTCATAAAAATTAAATAAAAATACATGTATACTCACAAAAATTAGTTATAAAATTATAAAATAAGAAACTAAAATAATAAAATAAAATAAATAAACTAAAAATAAAATACACAAGAATACATGTAAATACATACATATACACATTATTTTAATAAAACCGTAATAAAATACTTCAAAAAAATAAATAAAAATCATAAATAAATACTACATTAATTTATAAACATTTTCTATTTTATAAGCAAAATCTAATTAATTCATTTATTAGGTTAAAATAAAGAGTCAAATTCAGGCTGACATGGACCAATCACAGCCCTGCCAATGTTGACCGCGGTCAACTGTCCCCTCAGCCTGCAGCCCGTCAAATCTGTCAGACATGGCGTTTTCTCCAAATTTTCCCAATCGACCCGTTGCTCCAATGACATCGGTCCCTTCACGGAAATTGCTCCCAATGCAACCCTTATACACGCCCATAGCTTGTTTCCCTTGTATATAGCTTGGATTCCTTAATATTGGCCGGTCAATAAGGGCTCTCGTTATGTTTGAAAAATAAATCAGCCTCCAGCCCGTCAGATCTGTCAGACCCCCCATCTTCTCCCCTTTTTCCCGGCCGCCCCGTCCATCGATCGCCTTTGCTTCCTTCATAAGAAATGCTCGTGGTACATTGTACATACACGTCCCCATGTTAGATCTAATGTATATATCACCGATTCCTTATTATTTACCAGTCAATAAGGGCACATACTCATGTTTATAAATAAGTTCCCCCTCCTCCTTGGCCGAATTTGGCCAACTTACTTCCCCCAAAACACCTTGAATCCAGTCCTAGATGAGCCCTTGTGACAGGAGGAGCTCCTTAGCACTGTGAATCGGCCGGAGGAGGAAGAAATTTTGTCGCGGCGGAGCTCCGGCGTCCGTCCTGCTCCCTGGAGGCCCCCAGGTATAAGAGCTGAGTTTTTATCATTTTTAGGTAGTTTTTCATTTATGCATTTCATTCTCGCATTTTATTTCGCATGTAGATCTGTAGTTTAGCGTAATTTAGGCGATTCGTAGTTCGCCGGAGCTCCGCTCCGGCGTGCTTTTCACTGTGCTTCCGACTGTTTCCCGACTCGCTTTCGCCCTCATCTCTTTCCCCTACGCCTTCTCCACCTTCCTGCCACCTTGTCCAACCGGATTCGCTTCTGAATCCACGAATCGAAGCTCCTCCACCACCCATCGCCGGAGCTTCTTCGCCCACCTTCATCCCAGTGCTTTCAGCTTCAAACCCCGGGTCGAGGGAGACGCCCTCGAGCCCCTCTTTCTTTCTGTGCAGGTTAGATGCGAAGAAAGGCACCATGAGTCGCGTTTCAAGCGGGCGGAGGTACCTGGAGCCCCATTCCTTCACCGAGCTCGTGGTGGCGCTCCGGGGTGCCTCCGGCCGATCCAACACCTCCAGCAGACAGAGTACCCTGCCAGGAAGCTCTGTGGACCTTCAGGAGCAAAGAAGGCCGGTCGGAGAGCGAGATCAGAGCGGAAGAAGCTCGCCACGGCGAGGCTTCTTCCCTGTTCTTCCACGTGTCCTCTCCGCCGTTGGATGAAGACGAAGGCCCAGTTCAGATCCCAGCCGTCCGATGGAGCTCTGCATCGATCGTCAGATCACGCGAGTGATCTAATCTCAGCCCTCCATCGGCGAAGCGTCATCGGCGCGCGTGGAGGCGCCACGTGTCAAGTGAACGAAGACCAGCCGTCGGATAAAGCGCCTTATTGGGGGTAATTTGCACATCCAGCCCCCGCCTTTTTTGTATTTAATATTTAATGCTGTAAATAAATTTGCACGTTATAAAATAAATGTATATTTTGCAGTAGGACCCCGGTACTTCCTTAAATTGCATTTTGGTCCTTCCGCGCCTCACGTGCAGTCCCACGTGAGGCGCGTGAAATTTTTACCTTAGCCCTGGCGGTTTTTGTTTATTGTAAAATAGTTCTAAAAGTTTAAATAAATATTTATTTCTGTTGTATTTTTGCACCTATGCCCCTGTGACTTACTTTATTTGCAAAAATACCCCTGCCAGGCTGTTTTATTTTGTATCTTTATCCATTTATTAAAAATACCTAGGTGGCTTCTAAAAATACAAAAAAAATTAGGATAAATGCTTCATGCCTTGTATTTCCACGCCCTTATTTTGTTTGCATTTTTTCGCATTTTTTTTCCTAATTATTAAAAACGAAAAAGAAGCCCTTTTTGTACTGTATAAATTAAAAAAATACAAAAAAAATATAAATAGAAAATGACTTTGAAAACTTTCAAAAAAATTATATATGGTATAATTATATATATATTTTGTCCAGAGATTAAAAAAAACCCTAAAAATATGAAAAAGAAAAATTAAAAAAATCAGAAAAACCCAAAACCCGCAAAAACAATTAAAGGACATGCACAAAGGATTGAATAATTACACTTCACATACATTCCCTTCGCCTCCCAGTGTTCGACCTCTACCTGTACTTACACCTATACACATTTACATGTAGAGTTATAATAAATTTTAACTCCACATTTTTGATATTCATTGCATATATTTATTGTGGGTTAATTGTTGATCGATTTGGGAGTCTGTCTGAGGTCAACTCAGCGACTGTCTCTCCGCCTTGTGGAAAGACACGATCTCGGCAAACTCCCGGTCATCAAATGGCGCCGTTGCCGGGGAGGCAACGGATTTTGTATGATTTTGTGTGGTTATTTGTTCATTTATTTGATTCTTTGTTCATGTCCTTCATTTGTTTATCTGTGTGATTTTTATTTTATTTTTATTTGATATTATTGATTGACTGCTCTGACCATCTCTTTCTTTTGTCTTTGATGCGAGGGACCGCTAAGCGAAGGAGGACCTCCTAGGAGGCCCTATGCACCCAAGCGAGGCGGTGTTGGCTCTTCTATGCCAAGCCAACATGAGAGAGCATCGATAGCAGATGAAGGAGAATTTTTGAAGACAGTCTCTATTTCATGAATTTTATTTCCTTTATCTTATTATGTATATTCATGTGAGAGAGTGACACTCAGAATTTTGTAATAATACAGGACTCTCACAGGTGCACTCCGACTCCCGAGGTCCATTGCCCGAGGGATTGTTCCCTTGGGGGCCTCGACGGTTTTGACGCTTTCTCGTTTTTATTTTATTTTTATTATTTTGTGTGAATGAGCCCTAGCTTAGGAGTTGCTTGTCGATAGATTAGGTCCAAACACCCTAAATATATTTGCATGTACCTATAGTGCGTTTTGGACCTAGTCAAATCTAAACAGTTGGTTCATTTATCTCTTAACCACTGTGCCGTGAGCAAGCCCCATCAAGCGCTACTCCTGAACTTGAGCGTGTCGAGAAGAGGAGGGGTGAGCCAAGACCGGACTCTTAGGTTAAGGATAAGCGACCGGCTTGTAGTGCTTCACGATAATAGCAGTTACTATCCTAGGGCGATTTCTTCGGCTTGCATTTGCATATAGCATAGGTTTCAATTCCGTTATGCATCCCGCATGGAGAGAGCTGGGAAGCACTGTAAGTCTTCTTACTTAGCATGCATCATTGATTTCCGACTTGCATGGCTTTTCCGATCTTCTCCCTCTGTTTTTGCCAACCTAGGATGCTTAATGGAAATTGGAACCTCGATAGGCACGTGCATTGAAAATACCCAAAAAAAAGTGATAACTTAAATAAAAATCGGGACTGCTAACTCTATTAAACTTAAAAATAAAACGTAATGGATTCCTTGTCTTGGGGAGAGCAACCCCCTCATTGTATGCGTTTTAAGTGCTCACGTACACGCTAAGGAGTAGAGCCCAAATCCTATCAAGCCTCCTAAGTGTTTGTACAACTTTGTGCTTCTCACCTAACTCTAAAACCAAAAAGATAAATGACCGTCATCTGACAGTCTTCACTGTGTCGAGTAGGTGAATTGAGGGTTTGCCTTGTGTATTGATTGTGACTTGGAGTCCGTTGTGTTTTGCATTCATTATTAGAGTCATCGGTCCCGTCCGTGTGAGTCATGCATTTTTCATCTTTGAGTCTCTCTATCTCTCTTATAAATAGACCTCTTCATTTTGCATCGAGTCATGATATTGGCGCTTGAGCTCAATCATTCTTCGCCAAGTCCTTTGTTTCCCGCATTCTTCACCATCTTCTATGTATCCATCGTACCATCTTCTCTGGATTCGAGGAGAGACCTCTTCGGACCGCAATTTTGACGGTGTTCCCGCCCTGTGTGGAACACCTAATTTGTCTATGTACCGATCTTATCACCCGCCCTCCTCGTTCCCTCTGTATCACCTTTCTACCACCCATGATATTGGCACGCCCGCTCAATCATCTTCTCCACTCCATTGTGTACCCTTCTTACCCATCCTCCTCGTGTACCCCGTATCACCTCTCCCTTTACTCGGGAATGTTGTGCATATTGATGAGGCCCGCATCGAGGATTATTTATACAAGATTATTTGTGTAAGCCGGGCCCATGATGTTGAGGCTGCTGAGATCGATCTGGTGGATTTGTCTTTGATACATGCATATGGATTTCTTGAGGATTTTTGCTGATGCATAGAGCATAGGTGTGATGCATTATTGAGGAATTTTAGTTCTCGCACACCGGATTAAGGATGTGATGTGCTGCGATGAGTTGATGATGATATCATGAGCATTGATTGATCTATCTATTTGAGGTTCCACCCATCTTGATCTTTGAGGATTAACGGATTATTCTACTTTGGATTTCTTGATAAGTGTGTGCGGATCCTACATGATCTCTCATCTTCCAGATTAAGTCGTCCTTGATCTCCTGACTCTTTGATCCACCATGGCACTTAGAGAATTCTTGACTACTTTTCGTGCCATCTCAGCTTACTGGATTGACCTAAGGGATGTTTTGTGATTGGCCTGATGATTTTCTCCCTCCCCTGATCTTATGCCCTCCTGTTGGTTGATAGATTCATAGTATTTCGAGGACCTGAGATTTTATGCCAGCATTCTCGTGACCTTCATTGATCTAGTTCGCATTTGCCCCCGAGGACTATCTGCGGGAAAATGCGACAATTTCTAGGACTGCGGTTTCATACACTACTTGGGTCGCCATTGTGATGGGACCCGAAACCGAGTCGTACGATATGTTTGATTGGCCTCCCCCTGTGATTGTGTACCTGACCTGTTGGTACACGAAGCCAATGTATTTGACTCATCTGAGTCCGCTCTCCTTGACGGTCCTCGCAAGGCAGAGCTCCACTTTTCTGATTATTCCATGCATAGTTCATAGCTCCCCGAGGGTTATCTGCGGGAGACTATGACATATTTCTAGATTTGATGATCTCTTCTGCGGGTAGCCGATCTGTCGTCTACCGAGACCAGATTCTCTATGGATCCATCTGCGGGATATAGTTCCTTTGAGCTCTTCTCTCTCCTTGACGACCCTCGCAAGGTAGAGGCACTCTCTGACTATTCCTTGCCTAGATTGCACCACTCTCCGAGGACTATCTGCGAGAGATTGCGACACTCTCTTTACGCTCGGTTCCCACTGCTGACTGTGTCTCCGATCTGCGGAGCACGGAACCGAATCGTCTGCTGCATGATTTTGGTCCCATCTTGAGTTGCTTATCCGATCTGCGGATCATGGGACCCATCTGATTGGACTCCTTTGAGTATGCTTGCCTTGACGGTCCTCGCAAGGCTGAGCTTCTGATATCTGCTATTCCCATGACTAGTTGGCAGCCCGCTCCCCGAGGGTTATTTGCGGGACGCTGCCACACTTTCTTGATTTGACGGTCTCTTCTACCGGTAGCCGATCTGTCGCCTACCAAGACCATTTCTATGATCCGTCTGATGGATCAGGCTCCTTTGAGCCCGCTCTCCTTAATGACCCTCGGAAGGGTGAGCTTCTGTTCTGATTATTCATTGTCTAGCATGTACTACTCCCCGAGGGTTATCGGCGGGAGGGTACATCAACTTGTAGGTACTCGACTTCACTTCGGGTGTCTCCTATCTATGGGAGCACGAAGCTGAGTCTTCTGAGCTTTTCACTCGGTCTCATCCCTGGTTGTGTCTCCTTTATGTTGGAGCACGGAGCCGAGTCTTCTGATTATTCTCTAATTCCGCTCATCTTGATGACCCTCGCAAGAGTGAGCCATATATTGTGTTGTTCGGTGTATTCTTATGACTTTCAGGTTATATCACCACCGTGCATCACACAGTCTCATATGCTTTATTTCATATCTATCTGAGACTCTGATTGACCGGAGGAATTTGTACTGCTCTTTCTTCCTCCCGGTTTTACGGTATCGGCTATATTCTCCCATGATGACCATATGAGCCGTTCACCTGCTTCATCCTACCGGACCGGATATCTTTACTTTCTGATCTGACTGTCCCCAGTAGCTGACACCCACTTGACTGTATATCAGGATGTCTTTTCAACTTCTGGTTGCGTCCTCGTTCTCACAGGGAGACGACGACGATAGTACGGTAGTCGCTTACCAGACACGGTCCTGTACTTCACTCGTTCTCCACCAGTTGTATATATGTGTTTTGTCTATTCCTTCTTTCTCCCGTATGTTATGTGTACCCCAGATCTATCGCCACATCTTTGTGTCTACACTTAGGACGTACCTTGTCCTAAGTGTAGGGGGGCACACACTGAGTTGTTCTTTCCTTGCACATTTTTCGTCACTCCTATTTCTTTCCTATACTTAGGGATATCTCACCCTAAGTATAGGGGGAGTGATGTGTATATTCTTCACGCGCTTTTCATCAATCGGTATCTATCTTTTCTTCTTTTCTTCTTTTCTTCTTTTCCTTTTCTATCTTCTGTATCTCAATAAAAGGTGTCACCCCTTTGTACTTAGGACGTACTTTGTCCTAAGTATAGGGGGGGTGCACCCTTGACCCTCCCTGCTTTGCGTACAGTCTGCTATACTTAGGATTACTTGATCCTAAGTATAGGGGGGACGGTCAACTTCTATTTCCTTTGTCTCTTATTCATATATTCTTTAGACTTGTCTATACTCAGTGCGAGTTATGTCTTCTCTTTTCTTTTCGATCTATGAGGACATAGCTCAAGCTAAGTATAGGGGGGTCGTATATACTATGTATATACTTTAGCCATAACTCGTACTTTCGTATTCTCTTAATAATATGGCTAATAATTCTTTAAAATTCATTAAGAATTCTTAATAAAAAGATGTGGTTGTTCCTCAAATTCTTTTGTATATACTGATTAATAAATCAGGTGAAAACGTTTTTTGCAAAATGTTTGAAAAATAGTTTGAAAATCTTTATGAACATTTATTGAAAACTATTTTGAAAATATTTTGTTACATGTTGTCAACCTTTGTAAAAATGTGTGATTTGTAAAGATTTATTTTCTTTGTGTGAAATAAAATGTTTGAAAAATGATTTGCAAATGGTTTGAAAAATGGTTGCAAAAATATTTTGAAAATCTATATATACTGTTTTGAAAAACCTTTGCAAAATGATTTTCAAATGTATGAACATGTTTGTAAAAATGTTTGTAAAAATTATTTTGGACTATGGTTTTCAAAAATTATTTGAAAAATATGTGTCAAATAAGTTTGAGGAATAGTCACATATAATAACTAAAATACTATATTCTTTAATAAATGTATATATATACCTGTAAATAAAAACTAAATTCTAAATTCTTTAAAAATCATTAAAATAAAGCGGCACGCCCGTGTAAATAGTTGTACATATTGTCTATTTTGAGTAACCAAATTATTTTATTCGTAAAAATTCTTTGTGTAAAAACTCTCCTCTTTGTTCTCAAAATTCTTTGAAATTGCATTATTCTTTGCATATTTGTAAATAGCATTTGCATAGCATTCATATTCTTTGATTGAGCTTGATGATTGAACTAGTCCAATAAAGTCGAAGATTGGAGCTTGGTTGGACCTTACTGCACCTAACTACACTGGAACCTTATGGGAACTAGGTTTAAGGTACTTCAGGTCTATTCAGACTTAATTCTTTGAGAAAGCAGGGCTGGGTTCAAGTCACCTCAGTGGACTAACTAGAACTTTTCGAAACACACGCATGACTCTTGTCGGCCGTGACCTAACTTGGACACTTGCACCTTTCACTTGGCTCAACTCAGTTGGAGTGGTGAGGGGGTTGGATTTGCCAGTCTGAGACGCACACGGGTGGAAACATTCGTCCTCGTCTAGGGAGGGAAGTGCACCCCAACCTGGTCCAGTTTCAATGATGTCGAATGACAGGAGAGTGTGGGTTGCAATAAAGCTTCAAAAGAGGGATAGTCTTCTGGCTCAAGAGGAAAAAGTCCTTATGTAAATGCTGCTGTACATAGTATGTTGAAAAAAAAAAAAAGAAAAAAAGAAAAAAAAAACTCCAAAAAAGTGGACAGGCTTGTAAATAAAAATAAAAGTGCCTGTCGGAGTATGTACATATGTTGTATAGAAAATAAGCAAGCTTGAGCATCAAAGTTACACCATGTGAGCCTGCAGCTGGATGACTTGACTACACTGGTCTTGCATCCTAGGATAGGTAGCTACACTGGCTACCGTCCATTCTTTTCTCTACCCCCCCTCCTCTTGAGTCGGATGCCACTTGAACTTAGAAGGGAATACCCCGCTCCTTGACGGTAGAGGGCTGGATTAGGGAATCATTGGGTTGTCATTCTGGAGAAGTCAGTTCCTTTGTCATTTCAGTTGGGGAGAGCCACCATCACTTACACCGTACAAGTCAGCTTCATAGTCATAAGGGTTTGTGTATGGTGTAGGCTAGTTCTGACCTGGTTATTGAGGTGATTTGAACCAAGTTCTGTGACTCTCGAAGGCTGTTGTGTTTTAAATTTGGTTTCCGACTAGGTTCCACACACATTCTCACACCAAGGTCTAACTTGAGCTCCAAACTTTGATTTTGTACAGATGAGTTTAATAATCATGATCAATCCAATTTATTCTTTAAATTCATTATTTTTACTTTTTCTTTTCTTCTTATTCTTTTTTCTTTTTGTACTTATTGCATAAGTATTTGCTAGGGACTAGCAAAGGCAAGTATAGGGGGGTGATGAATCTCCATTTCATCACCTTTATTCTATCATTTTGGCCTTAAAAACCCCAGCAAATGCATGTAAATAGCATTAATTTGTATATAATAGCATCCATTGTTTCTTGTATTTATTGTACATTAAATAAGGTTTTTAAATGCCAAAATTATAGAATAAAGAGAAGAAAAGAAAAAGGAATAAAATATTGCAAATATTTTATGACCCTAACCCCGAGACCAAGTCCAGAATGGAATTGGTCGACAAGGAATAAAGTAGGGGGAGATAAGGGCCAATAATACAATAAATACCTCATTTATTTATTCATTCATGCATTTTTGACACCTATTTTGTAAAGAATTATTTATTCATCAAATTAAAATCTTTTGTACATGAAAGTTGTAGATAATAATGTAAATAAAAATACAAAATTGAGTTTATGTGAAAATAATATACCGTGTACATTTTATACACAAAATAAAAAGCAAAAATCTCAACTTCACAGACCCATATCTTACAAATAAAAACTCCAAATCACCCAAACTCACCTTTAATTGTATATAGCATTTCATAAACTATTTTATAAAATTGGTTTCATAATTTTTGGAGTCCATCTGTGGAAGTTAGGTTTTTGGCCCTTCTTGTACATAATACCTGATTAAAATATTCATTTTATTTACTATCTATTATTTTTATAAATTTATATTTTTTAGAATCTTGTAAATAATGTATATAAATCATGTGCATATTAACATTAAAAGGAAACCCAAAAAGAATTTGTAAAATAAAAATAAGTCTATATGTAATACATAGACAAAATACCTATACTACCTCATGTACATAAATAAAAGGGATTTTTATCCTTTATTCATTTATATTTTTGTAATCATGTACATATTATATATATCTTATTAAAAATACAAATCCATAATAAAAATTAATAAAGTTCATTTAATAAATAAAATGTATATAATATACAGATAAAATACCTATAAGTATATTTACATATACATATACTTATTTATCTAAAAATGTAAATAGACTCATAAAAATTAAATAAAAATACATGTATACTCACAAAAATTAGTTATAAAATTATAAAATAAGAAACTAAAATAATAAAATAAAATAAATAAACTAAAAATAAAATACACAAGAATACATGTAAATACATACATATACACATTATTTTAATAAAACCGTAATAAAATACTTCAAAAAAATAAATAAAAATCATAAATAAATACTACATTAATTTATAAACATTTTCTATTTTATAAGCAAAATCTAATTAATTCATTTATTAGGTTAAAATAAAGAGTCAAATTCAGGCTGACATGGACCAATCACAGCCCTGCCAATGTTGACCGCGGTCAACTGTCCCCTCAGCCTGCAGCCCGTCAAATCTGTCAGACATGGCGTTTTCTCCAAATTTTCCCAATCGACCCGTTGCTCCAATGACATCGGTCCCTTCACGGAAATTGCTCCCAATGCAACCCTTATACACGCCCATAGCTTGTTTCCCTTGTATATAGCTTGGATTCCTTAATATTGGCCGGTCAATAAGGGCTCTCGTTATGTTTGAAAAATAAATCAGCCTCCAGCCCGTCAGATCTGTCAGACCCCCCATCTTCTCCCCTTTTTCCCGGCCGCCCCGTCCATCGATCGCCTTTGCTTCCTTCATAAGAAATGCTCGTGGTACATTGTACATACACGTCCCCATGTTAGATCTAATGTATATATCACCGATTCCTTATTATTTACCAGTCAATAAGGGCACATACTCATGTTTATAAATAAGTTCCCCCTCCTCCTTGGCCGAATTTGGCCAACTTACTTCCCCCAAAACACCTTGAATCCAGTCCTAGATGAGCCCTTGTGACAGGAGGAGCTCCTTAGCACTGTGAATCGGCCGGAGGAGGAAGAAATTTTGTCGCGGCGGAGCTCCGGCGTCCGTCCTGCTCCCTGGAGGCCCCCAGGTATAAGAGCTGAGTTTTTATCATTTTTAGGTAGTTTTTCATTTATGCATTTCATTCTCGCATTTTATTTCGCATGTAGATCTGTAGTTTAGCGTAATTTAGGCGATTCGTAGTTCGCCGGAGCTCCGCTCCGGCGTGCTTTTCACTGTGCTTCCGACTGTTTCCCGACTCGCTTTCGCCCTCATCTCTTTCCCCTACGCCTTCTCCACCTTCCTGCCACCTTGTCCAACCGGATTCGCTTCTGAATCCGCGAATCGAAGCTCCTCCACCACCCATCGCCGGAGCTTCTTCGCCCACCTTCATCCCAGTGCTTTCAGCTTCAAACCCCGGGTCGAGGGAGACGCCCTCGAGCCCCTCTTTCTTTCTGTGCAGGTTAGATGCGAAGAAAGGCACCATGAGTCGCGTTTCAAGCGGGCGGAGGTACCTGGAGCCCCATTCCTTCACCGAGCTCGTGGTGGCGCTCCGGGGTGCCTCCGGCCGATCCAACACCTCCAGCAGACAGAGTACCCTGCCAGGAAGCTCTGTGGACCTTCAGGAGCAAAGAAGGCCGGTCGGAGAGCGAGATCAGAGCGGAAGAAGCTCGCCACGGCGAGGCTTCTTCCCTGTTCTTCCACGTGTCCTCTCCGCCGTTGGATGAAGACGAAGGCCCAGTTCAGATCCCAGCCGTCCGATGGAGCTCTGCATCGATCGTCAGATCACGCGAGTGATCTAATCTCAGCCCTCCATCGGCGAAGCGTCATCGGCGCGCGTGGAGGCGCCACGTGTCAAGTGAACGAAGACCAGCCGTCGGATAAAGCGCCTTATTGGGGGTAATTTGCACATCCAGCCCCCGCCTTTTTTGTATTTAATATTTAATGCTGTAAATAAATTTGCACGTTATAAAATAAATGTATATTTTGCAGTAGGACCCCGGTACTTCCTTAAATTGCATTTTGGTCCTTCCGCGCCTCACGTGCAGTCCCACGTGAGGCGCGTGAAATTTTTACCTTAGCCCTGGCGGTTTTTGTTTATTGTAAAATAGTTCTAAAAGTTTAAATAAATGTTTATTTCTGTTGTATTTTTGCACCTATGCCCCTGTGACTTACTTTATTTGCAAAAATACCCCTGCCAGGCTGTTTTATTTTGTATCTTTATCCATTTATTAAAAATACCTAGGTGGCTTCTAAAAATACAAAAAAAATTAGGATAAATGCTTCATGCCTTGTATTTCCACGCCCTTATTTTGTTTGCATTTTTTCGCATTTTTTTCCTAATTATTAAAAACGAAAAAGAAGCCCTTTTTGTACTGTATAAATTAAAAAAATACAAAAAAAAATATAAATAGAAAATGACTTTGAAAACTTTCAAAAAAATTATATATGGTATAATTATATATATATTTTGTCCAGAGATTAAAAAAAACCCTAAAAATATGAAAAAGAAAAATTAAAAAAATCAGAAAAACCCAAAACCCACAAAAACAATTAAAGGACATGCACAAAGGATTGAATAATTACACTTCACATACATTCCCTTCGCCTCCCAGTGTTCGACCTCTACCTGTACTTACACCTATACACATTTACATGTAGAGTTATAATAAATTTTAACTCCACATTTTTGATATTCATTGCATATATTTATTGTGGGTTAATTGTTGATCGATTTGGGAGTCTGTCTGAGGTCAACTCAGCGACTGTCTCTCCGCCTTGTGGAAAGACACGATCTCGGCAAACTCCCGGTCATCAGCGCCTTAGTTGTCTGGTCAAACCCCATATATGCATCTCCCGACCTTCGATTCGATTTTTGAACGTCTCCCTCCATAGGTTAGCCACCGTGCTTGTGTCCATCAGCTCGAGGAAGGTGACAACATCCTCTTGAGATCATCAGACCGGTCGTGCAGCATCTGAGGCGCTTCCAATCACCTCCGCTACCACCGCCGGCGTCGAGGCACCTCCCTCCGGTCATCACCGTAGAGGCAATCCCCTTTCACTTGGATTACGTCCGCATTTTACTCGTCTTAGTTCTAGGATCATTTCGCCTCAAGAAATTTTTCGCTCCCATCGATCAAATCACCCCATCAGACCCCCCTCGCCGGAGTGCACCTCCGACCGAGTTCCTAACCACCGCTTCGCGCCACCTTTTCTCCTCCGCGGGGTCCAGGAAACTTGCCCTGTATCCTCTCACTTTGTTTTGCAGGTCAACCTCCTTTGACTCGAGCCTGGGAGCAATTTTGTGACTCGCCGGAGTTCAGCCGAGCCCCATAGCTCCGCCGCCCTCCTCCGCGAGCCTTGGCCACCGCCGAGGCATTTTGAAGCTCCTGGGAGATAGCCTCGACCTCCAGGAACCTCCAGCCTCATTTTGAAGCCCGGAAGCCCACCGAAGACAGAGCAGGACCTCGAAGAACCTCGGCTCGCCGGAGTTCCTTCGCGGTTCTTGCTCCGCCCTTCGCAGCCGTCGGATCGAGGCGGACCCCCAGTTCGCACAGCCGCCGTTGGATCGCGCCCGGTCTCCTCCGTCAGATCGTCACCCGAAGATTTAATCTCCTCCGTCCAACGCGAAGCGTCATCGGCCGTCCAACGCTCGCCACGTGTCAAGTGAATCGCCTTCAGCCGTTGGATAGCGCGCGAAGGGTATTTTGCAATCTTTTCCCCGCGCATTTTTGTATTTAATAGTTAGTTTATAAACTTTCAGGGGTAGTTTATAAAGTTTTGTAATAATTATACTTAGGCCCCCAAACTTTTTATATTTGCATTTAGGTCCTTGCCACGTCACCTCACGTGCCTGTGCGCGTAAGGTGAAGGGCATTTTGCAAAGAGACCCTCAGCTATTTTATTATTTAGTTTTAGTCCATAAACTTTCATATGAAGTGTAATATTTTTGGAATATTTGCATTGAAGCCCCTGGGATTTTTGGAAGTTACTTTTAGGTCCTTCCAGGCGCGTGCCAGTCACGCGTAGGGTTGGGTAATTTGTGCTTGTACCCTTGTGTCTTTTAAAATTTGTATTTGGTCCATTAAAGCGAATATCCAGTATAATATTTTGTTTGAAAATTGCATGTGTGTCCCTGGATGTTTTGTATTTGCATATATACCCCTACTAGCAAATTATTTTTGTGTGCTTGTCTTATTTATTCCACGCATCATATTAAATCTAAAAATTACCAAAAAAATTGCATAAGCTCCTGTTAACTTGCTCATTCACACCATATTTTTGCATTGCATTTTTGTTGCATTTTAATATTTATTAAAAATCAAAAACATGCATTTTTCTTACTGTTTGCATTAGAAAACCCATAAAAATTAGAAAAATGTTTTGAAAAATTCCAAAAAATTATGTTTTGTGTGTTTTGTCATCTATTAGTGTCAATCCAAAAACACGAAAAATTTCAAAGCAAAAACTAATAAAATTAGAAAAACTTAAAAACTTCAAAAAATCTAGAAAATAATAGAAAACTCCTAAAATATAAACTCAGTTGCCGTGTCTTCCTTATTTTATTATCTATATTTTAAAATTAATTTGAGGAATTTTGGTACTGTTTAGTATTTTTCACCCTCATTTTGATTTTGGCCAGCAACCTAGTCCACTGTTTTCTTATATTTGGATTTTTAGAAATACCAAAAACATTTAGAAAAATCCTTAAAAATCACAAAACATCTTAGAAATATAAAAAGACCAAAAAGATTTTATTTCCTGATTTTTGAGCATTTTTACCTATTTGTATAAATATATTTTCCTCTCTTTCTCTTATATTGTATATACATTCTATTATTAAAAAAATAGAAAAATATAAAAAATAAAAAGAAAATACAAAATCTGTAAAAAGAAAACCAAAATACAAAATTAAAAGTAAAAAGTAAAAAAATTATATAAAATTAAAAACCCACAAAAACATTTGCATTGCATTTTGTAGTCATTGATCACGATCACATCGCATTTTGCACTTAGCTTGATCTATCATGCCCTGCTCTCTATGTTCGAACTCTCTACGTACTTGCATCTATACATTTTTTGTAGAGTTAAAAATAAATTTTAACTTCACACTTCTTTGTCATTTCTTGATATCTATATTGTGGGTTAATTGTTGATTAAATACATGATGTTGTAGTGATCAATACACCGACTGTTGATTCGCCTTGTGAATCAATACGACCGCTCTGATTTCCGTGTTTATCAAATGGCACCGTTGCTGGGGAGCAGCAGCGTATAGGTTTCATTTTTGATTGATTGTGATTGATTATTTACATCATTGCTAGTTTTATCTCTCTTGTTTTTGATATATATTGCTGAGCTTTCTAACCATCTTTTCTTGTCTTCTTGCGAGGGACCACGGAGCGAGGCGGATTGCCTAGGCGATCCAGTGCAACCTTGGGAAGCGGAGTCGGCTTTCTTAGCCTAGCCGACAAAAGAGAGCAGGAGGAGTGAGAGAGAGATTAGTTAGATAGCTTTTAATTTCTTTAGTGAGAGAGATTCATTGAATTGTAATAATACAGGTACTTGGACACTCAGGATACTCGGGCCCAATTTCCAAGTGTTTGTTCACTTGGGGGCTCACCGCGGTTTTTGTCGCGTTTTCTACCGCTTGTCATTTTCCAATTTTGTTTTATTTTCCCTTTCTTTTGTGGAATGAGCCCTTACATTTTAGGCATTGCTTGATCGATTAGATTAGGTCCAAAAACCCTAATAACCATTGTATGTACCTATAGTGCGTATTTGGACTTAGTTTAATTAAACAGTTGATCATCATTTTCGATCCGCCGCGCCGCGAGCCCACCCCATCAAGCGCTACTCCTGAACTCGATTTGTCGAGAAGAGGAGGGGTGAGTCTAGACCGGATCCTTTTTGGATTGAGAATTGGTGATCAACTTGTGGTTCTTCACGCTAGCAATTGCCTGCTTAGGACGATTTTCGTGTGCATATCGGCATTTAGATTAGGTTTATAAATTCCTGTTTTGCATCCCGCATGGAGAGAGCTGGGAGTCACTGTAAGTCTTCTATCTTTGCATTCATCATTTAGGCACTAAGGTGAGATTTCCATCTTAGTGTCACTTGCATTGGATTTTCCGACTCTATTCTCCCTCTGTTTTTGGATCAAATAGGAATCAAGAAAAAAAACAAAAATGTTAGGCGCCTTTTTGAATTGACTCAAAAGAAGCGATAACACCAAAAAAATTAAAAAAGGGACTACTAAAGAAAACTTGACCTAAATAAAACTTGTAATTGGATTCATTGCTTGGGGAGAGTAACACCCTCACTTGTATTCATGTTGCATGGGAAGGTCTCCTTCCAAGTGAGAGAGCGGCTTCGTAAGGATTAGAGCCCAAAACCCAGTCTGTGGCTGCCTTGTGTATCGCCTGGATTTCCGAAGTATTGGCGCTTCTATCATACGTGGACGAGTAGGGCGTGGTCAACATTGGTGACTCTTTATTGTGTAGAGCATCGACCTTGTCCAAAGTATCGAGCCTAGGCCACGCCTTCACGGGGGTGTCTGTCTCATCGTCTTGCGTCTGAGTAGGTTCTTGCACGCGCACGGGTGATTCCGTTGCGAGCGAGTTCCGAAGTATCGGTTTCGCCTATTGGCTTCCTTTCTCTATTTCTTTGGTTGAGTAGGGATCCAGGAAGGGTTACAAGGACCTCAAAAAGTGCATACTACAGGTTACACAGGAGGAGGACAAGTACGGGATACTCTTCCGACAGTACTCTCTCTCCTATAGGCGTAGCGCTCTAAGGACTCGTTGGAAGATAATTCCTGAATTCAAGCTAAAAACTACAAAGATAATAACCGAACCCTTACAGCTTCGCGTGTTGAGTTGGTGAATCCCCTTGTTTTGTGTTTGATTGCTAGTTGGATATAGGTCAAGATCAAAAACACCGCACAATCGTGCGCAAATTTTGCCTCCTTCTTCTTCTTCTTCACCTTGCTCTTCTCAATAATCAAGATGATGGGATGGAGATCTCTTAGGCCGACTCTGTCGGCACCGCTATCCAGCACTCCTCCTTATTCATCTAGGACAACCTCGGAGAGTCCGCTCTCCGAGCCTGAGTTCACTTCCGCCATGTTCCCCCTCGACCACCCTTCTCATTCTCCCTCCATCAGTCCAAGAATTTCAGACTTTAGTGCATCACAGAGCTCAAAGCATTTGACGGCACCTGAGATGGGTTCTTTTGCATTTTCAGAGAATACAGACATGGCAGACAAAGAACACCTAGATGAGCAGGAGCAACCTCATTTCCTATTTGATCAAGCTTCCATCAACAATTCACTATTAGCCTCCCTAGAGACAATGCAGAGGCAGATCCGAGACCAGGGGGCATTCATGGGTGACATGATGCGAGAGCTGGCACAGATGAGAGCAGATCGAGAGAACAGAGCCGCAGGTGGTGGAGAAGATATACCCGTCGCAGAAGGAGGAGATCCTGAAGCTGAGAGACCACCACACACGATTATGAGGGAATTGCACAATCCCGCAACATCCCTCACTCACCGATGGATCCGACTTCCTCCTATCCATGAAGACTTCGAGCTTCGGCCCCATACTATTCAGCTTCTGCCCAAATTCCATGGGTTGCCGACCGAAGAGTCGTACCTCCACTTGCAAGAATTTGAAATGATCTGCAGTACCATTCATGACAGGCTGATCACCGAGGATACTATCAAGATGATAGCCTTCCCATTCTTTTTGGTTGACAGAGCCGCTTACTGGCTAAAACATTTGGGGAGGTTCATCGATACTTGGGCATATCTCCGGACCGCATACTTGAAGAAATACTACCCTCTCGGCCGGACTAATGCAGCACGAGCCATGATCAGCAATTTTACCATGATTCCTAATGAACAATTTCATGAAGTTTGGGATCGCTTTAGAGAGCTCATTGACCGATGTCCACACCATGACATATCCAAGCCCAATCTGGTGCAGAGTTTCTTCTGTGGGCTGATACCGGAGCTGCAGGGGCTTGTAAATGCCTCTTGTGGTGGATCATACTTTTCCAAGGGCAAAGACGACGTCTGGGCCATCTATGAAGGCATGGCAGAAAACTCAACTGTGATGACCCAAGCCAGAGTCTACACACAGCAGAAGCCACCCCAAGGAGCAGGATCATTTCAAAGGATCGCCCGCATCGATGCCGGCTCCCACACTCCGTCGTAGCCGCAACCCAAGCCGAATCCGTCACAGCCGACATGGGAATCATTAGTGAGAAGTTGGACTGCATGGAGATCCTCGAGAAGAAGCTGAACCAAGGTCTTGCCCAGATGGACCTTCTTACAAAAACCATGAGTGACCTGAAGACTCAAATTCTATGCATTCAGGAGGCACAAGAATACACTCAGCAGCCTCCCAGGTCACGAGCCGATCCGAGCAGTAGCATCTCTACCCATCCCTCTGCCTCACATCGCCAGGTCAACCACATCCAGGCAGAGCCGGTGCAACAACTACCGTACTACCCATCGCAACCACCATCTCAGGACACTCAGATCGTGGTCTATCAGCCGGATCAGCCACTGGCAGTCCTACCACCACCATCCTTTGAGCAGGACCCATTGATGGAAGTCAATGGGATTTGGTACGATCGGTACCCGCAGCCCGGGATTCGTCGTGATCACTCCGGATTCCGTTGGGGTAATGGTGGCTCCTCATCCCAACAACAGTCTCCCGCTCAAGGATATCAGAACAGTTAGCAGCAGCAGCCCCAGTATGCCCACCAGCAGAACCAACACGGTCCTCGTCCCTCCTATCAGGGACAACAATGGAAGCAACGTCAGCAGCCTCAACAGTCATACTCCCAGCCTAATGAGCGCTTCTCCTCGCAGCAACAACCTCATTTCCAACAGAGGAATACATCCGGTTCTCAGGCACCTGCCTTTGAGAACCCATCATTAGATGACCTCACCCGATTGCTCGCTGAACATCGAGAATCCTACCGGTGGGACATGGATGAGCTCTGGCAGGAGATGAGGGATTTGATCAAGGGCAAAGCCTCCATACCAGCTCAGATTGAACCAAATCCGAACAGTCTGAAAAGAAAGTCTGAGCAGGTACAGTTCACAGAGGACACTCCTAGTGATTATTTGAGTGACATGTCTTCTTCTTTGTATGATGCTGATTTTGAGACTACTAGGAGCGGTAGGATGCCTGCCGGCGACGCCTCATCTGAGCGACAGCAACATGAAGAATCCAGAGCGCCAGATGAGCAGAGTAGCGGTGCTGATGTCGCTGATGATGATGTTGATGATGGTGATGTTAAAGCCACCAAGGATGGAGATCCAGATGACGTTACTGAGGCCGTCGTGATACCTGATGAAGACGGTGGTGCTGACGCCACCATTTTTGATGCAGAGCCAGAGCGCGGTGCTGATACCGCGAAGACAGGTGCCGGTGGTGGTACTGTGGCCACCACTTCTACTTCTGTTGAGCTTTCTTCTGTGGTGTTACCACCTTTTGTATCTCGGGACTGTGGTAACAAGAAAAAGAACAAAAATATGAATAAAGGAAAGGCTTCTGTGTATACTCCAAATCCATATGTGTTGCATGATGATGATTGTATGGATCCCATCCCTTCACAGGCGCATGAACCTATTCCTAGTCCTCCATCTGAGGAGGCACCTACCATCCCCTTCCCTGAAGCACTCCGCCAAGTGAAGGGGAATAAAAAAGAAAATTAAAAAAAAACCAGCAGGTAGAGATCATCAACCAGATGATTGATAGATTCCACATTCAGCTGACTCTACGAGAAGCACTTAAACACATTCCCTTCCTCAAAAAGAACTTGAAAGAGGAAACTACAGTTCGCAGGAAGAGGAGGTATAGAGATCAGATCCATGTGCTCACCCATTACACTTGCTGCACCATTCAGAACACATTGCCAGCCAAGAGACCTGATACAGGAGCTTCCTATGTCAGATGCGAGATTCAGGAGCAGCGGTTCGATCGTACTCTATTAGACATCGGCTCTTCTATCAACCTTCTTCTGGCAGCCTTACTCGGCCGATTCGAGTTTGGTCCTCTTCTTCGGGGCAGGACGGTCCTTCAGTTTGCTGATAGGTCAATTAAGAGGCCAAAGGGTTTGTTGAGAGATGTGGTCGTTACCATTCAGGGCCTGAAATTCCCCGTGGACTTTGTTGTACTGGACATGGAGATCCCTAAGTCGGTAACTGATGCCACTATCATACTTGGACGCCCATTCTTGGCCACAGCTAAGGCGGTGACCGATCATGATAATGGGACGGTGTGCTTTCACGTAGAGGGCGAGAGCATACAAATAGAAACGATCGACGAGATAAAAGCAAGAGAATTAGCATGCTCAGAGCAGTCCAGCGAAGCCACGCAGATGACAGAGGACGAGCTAGACATCCACCAGGAGTACGATTTTGTGATGATAGATGATGAATCCATTTGGACAGATCCCGTAGCACAGACCCTCACCTTGCCTAAAGATTCCTTGTATTTAAAGCTTATGGCGGTTGAGAGCCTGGAGAGCACACCCCTGGATGAGGATACATTTGATGGTGACAGTGTTGGGACGAGTGGTGGTGATGATTTTCAATCTTGTTCATCGAATTCAGATCCCTCGGATTCAGACATTGATTGGGATGATTTCGATGACTATTTGCCATGTCTAATTTCTGCTGAGCCGACAGCTAGGACGGAGTGCGAGCCAGTACAGTTCATAGATGATTCAGCATGCTTCCCTTCGTCAGAAATTCATGCAGAGCGAGAGTTCTCCCATGCAGACCTAGTAGCTTTTACACAGACTTATCAGAAGCCATATCTGCCACCTCCCAGTTGTCCAGAACTGAAACCCTTGCCGCAGTTGCTGAAGTGTAGATTCCTTACGGGTGAGCCAGATATGCACCCAGTCATTATCTCAGTAGGTTTGACTGGAGAACAAGAATCTCGTCTGATGGAGGTTCTTGAAAGAAACCGCAAGGTGATAGGATGGAGTATAGCTGAGCTCCAGGGGATAAGTCCAGCTCTGTGCTCCCACCACATATATCTTGAGGAGGACGCTAGGCCATCGCGTGAGTTCCAGCGACGGCTAAACCCGAACCTTCGAGATGTTGTCATGAAGGAAATATCAAGGTGGTGGAGCGCCGATTTTATCTACCCCATCTCCGACTCCAAGTGGGTTAGTCCATTACATGTGGTACCCAAGAAGACGTGCATCACTACAATTGTCAATGAGTCTGAAGAGGAGATAGCTACCCGGGTACCAACTTCTTGGAGGGTCTGTGTGGACTACAGACGATTGAATCATGCCACCAAGAAGGATCATTTCCCGCTACCATTCATTGATCAGATTATCGAGAGGCTAGCTGGGAAGAGTCACTATTGTTTTCTTGACGGGTACTCTGGTTATAATCAAGTGGCCATTGCGCCTGAAGACCAGGAGAAAATGACATTCACCTGTCCGTTTGGGACTTATGCTTTCAGACGGATGCCCTTTGGTCTATGTAACACTCCAGCGACATTCCAAAGGTGCATGTTGTCCATTTTCTCGAACATGGTGGGTGATTGCTTAGAGGTCTTCATGGATGACTTCTCGGTCTATGACGATGGGTTTGATGCTTGTCTTGACTGCCTAGACCATGTGCTTCAACGCTGCATAGAGGTCAATCTTGTCTTGTCTTGGGAGAAGAGTCACTTCATGGTGACTCAAGGGACGGTCCTTAGCCATATCATCTCCGACAGGGGCATGGAGGTTGATCCGACCAAGGTGGATATCATTAGGAAACTCAATCCACTGTCCAATCTGTGTCAATTGCGGTCTTTTTTGGGGCATGTCGGTTTCTACCGAAGGTTCATTCAGGACTTCAGTCGTATTGCCCGACCGCTTATTGATCTGCTGACGAAAGACACCGAGTTCATTGTAGATGATAAGTGTCTTGCATCCTTTGAGACTCTCAAGAGTATGGGTGTGTCGGCTCCTGTCCTTCAGCTACCTGATTGGTCTCTCCCATTCGAGATCATGACGAACGCTTCTGATTTTGCCGTTGGGGCTGTGCTCAGACAGAGGAGGGATGGATTGCCGTTTGCCATTCACTGCGCCAGCCAAACTTTGGATGCCGCGCAACGGAATTATACTGTGATAGAAAAAGAGATGCTGGCCGTAGTCTTTGCTTTGGATAAGTACACATCATATATTCTCAGATCTAGAGTGACCATTTACACAGATCACACCGCCATCCGGTACTTAATGGCCAAGAAGGATGCCAAAGCACGTCTTACCAGATGGATCCTTCTGCTCTACGAGTTTGATTGAGATTAAGGATAAGCCTGGAGTTAAAAATGTGGTGGCGGATCACCTCTCCTGTTTGAAGAATCTTAAGGAATCTGAACCCAGCACACCTATCACAGAGACATTTCCGGATGAGGCGATCTTGGCGATCTCCTCACTCCCATAATATGCCAACTTTGTAAACTATCTTGTTGCCAAGACGGTCCCTCAGGGTTGGCCCAGGCAGAAACTTGAGACCTTCCTAGCTAAGGCCAAGTTTTACCATTGGGAGGATCCCGTCCTTTATCATGAAGGAGGGGATAGCATCTGGAGGAGGTGCATTCCTCAAGAAGAGCAGCATAGCGTCCTCACTTATTGCCACAAGCTTGAGGCAGGAGGACATCATTTTGGGAAAAGGACATCACAGAAGGTGCTTCAATCCGGTCTTTGGTGGCCTACTCTCTTCAAGGATTTAGATGAGTTCGTGAAGAGATGTACTGACTGTCAGAAGATGGGAACCTGTGGACAGAGAGACATGATGCCCGTGCAACCCATTCACTTTTGTGAGGTTTTTGATGCATGGGGGATTGATTTCATGGGCCCATTTCCTAAGAGTCAGGGATTCGAACACATTTTGCTTGCTGTAGATTATGTCAGCCATTGGGTTGAGGCCATCCCCACCCGAGCCGCAGATGCTAAAACTGTGTGTAAATTTTTGAGGAAAAATATTATTTCACGGTTCGGGGTACCCAGAGTTCTGATTTCAGATGGGGGGTCTCATTTCATTAAGGATAAAGTCAGGGCCCTTACAGACGAGTTCGGCATTGACCATCGAGTTGCCACGCCATATCACCCTCAGACTAATGGTCTTGCCGAAGTATCGAACCGGGAGATAAAGACTATCATGCAGAAGGTTATCCGCCCAGACCGAAAGGATTGGTCACAGCTTTTGAACTCGGTCTTGTGGGCTTATCGGACCTCCTTCAAAAATCCATTAGGGACATCTCCCTTTCGACTCGTCTATGGCAAGCCGTGCCATTTGCCAGTGGAAATCAAGCACAAATCATTTTGGGCAGTCACTGAGTTACTGTTAGATCCCGAGAGTGTAGGAGAACAAAGAAGAGCAGAGTTGGCAGCCCTGGAAGAACTGAGAGATACAACCTTTTCTAGCAGCCTACAATACAAGGAGAAAGTAAAGACATGGCACGATTCCCATATCAGCCATAAACAGTTTGAGCCAGATCAGCGCGCATGGTTGTTCGATTCCAGGCTGAAATTATTTCCAGGGAAATTACAGAGCAAGTGGAAAGGTCCTTATGTGGTCAGGAAGGTACATGACAATGACAGTATTGACATATCCGAACCGTCATCTTCCTCTACCTTCCGTGTCAACATTCAGCGCCTGAAGCTATATCTAGATCATGATCCGCCAACCGTTGACGTTGCCCCCATTCTTTTGGTATGAGATGTGTTCTTCGATTCCGATCATTTACATCTCGTACATGGTTTTCACTTCCATCTTCCGCTGTATAGATCCATCTGTTGATATCCTCTCTTCTCTTCTTTTCTTCTTTTATTCTTTTCCTCTTCTATCTCCTGTATCTACCAAAAAGATGTCGCTCCTTGTAGACAGTTTTCCATACTTAGGACGTACTTTGTCCTAAGTATAGGGGGGTGTGCACCCTGAGTTGTTCTATTCTTTGATCCTCTCCACTGTCTACTCTTCTTGTCTATACTTAGGGATATCTTACCCTAAGTATAGGGGGAGACAATCTGAGTACGATCTGTTCATTCCTACCCTTGACCCTCCCTGCTTTGTGTACAGTCTGCTATACTTAGGATTATTTGATCCTAAGTATAGGGGGACGGTCAACTTCTCATTGGTTTATTCATTTATCTCTTATTCATTTATTCTTTAGACTTGCCTATACTTCTCTTTTCTCTCCGAGCTATGAGGGCATAGCTTAAGCTAAGTATAGGGGGGTCGTATATACTGTGTATATACTTTATCCATAACTCGTGCTTTCGTATTTTCTAATAATTATGGCTAATTATTCTTTAAAATTCATTAAAGACCTTAATAAAAAGATGTGATTATTCCTCAAATTCTTTGTGTACTTACTGATTAATAAATCATGTGAAAATATTTTTTGCAAAATATTTGAAAAATAGTTTGAAAATCTTTTTGAAAAATCTTTTGAAAACTATTTGAAAACGTTTTGTTACATGTTTTCAACCTTTGTAAAAACAGTTTTGATTGAAAAATTATTTTCTTTGTGTGAAATAAAATGTTTGAAAAAAGATTTGCAAATGGTTTGAAAAATGGTTGCAAAAATATTTGAAAAATCTATACATACTGTTTGGAAGACCTTTGCAAAATGATTTTCAAATATGTGTACATGATTGTAAAAATCGTTTGTAAAAATTATTTTGGACTATAGTTTGCAAAATTGTTTGAAAAACTTGTGTCAAATAAGTTTCAGGAATATATACATCACACCAACATCAATTATATGTATAAAATTGATCACTTACCCTTGTAAATTCTTAAAATCCATTTCTTGTATATATAAGAAGCACTCCCGTGTAAATATTTGTACCTAGTTTTTAGCCAAATCTTTTTGTTTTCAAAAATCCCAAAAACATTTGTAAGATTAAAATCCAAAAATATTTGAAAAACTTTTGAAAAATATAAAAAAATGCATATGCATCATCTTTTCAAAAATCCATAAAAAGTTCAAAATTGCATCACAAAAATATTTTCCGCATAGCATAGCATGGCATGAGCATTTTTCGGATTGAGTTTGATAGTTGAACAAGTCTAAATAAAATCCAAAGATTGGAGCTTGGTTGGACCTTAAAATCTACCTAATTAACATGAACCTTATAGGAAATGGGATTGAGGAACTTCAGGTCTAGTTGACTTAATTCTTTGAGGATCACGAGACTTGGTTCAATGGATTATTGAATGCCTAAATAGAGTATTTCGGAGCACACACACGACTCTTATTGATAATGACCTAACTTGGACACCTGCACCTTTCACATGGCTGAACTCAGTTGGAGTGGTGAGGGGGTTGGATTTGCCGGTATGAGACCTACACAGGTGTAAACATTTGTCCTCCTCTAGGGAGGGAAGTGGGTTGTAATAAAGCTTCAAAAGAGGGATAGTCTACTGGCTCAAGAGGGAAAACTCCTTATGTAAATGCTGCTGTATATAGTATTCAAAAAAATTGCAAAAGCAAAAACTCCAAAAAAGTGGACAGGCTCGTACAAAAATAAAAATGCATGCTGGAGTGTACATATGTTGTAAAGTCAAATAAGCAAGCTTGAGCTTCAAAGTCAAATCATGTGAGCCTGCAGTTGAATGACTTGACTACACTGATCTTGCATCCTAGGATAGGTAGCTACACTGGCTACCGTCCATTCTTCTCTTCACCCCTCCTCTTGAGCTGGTTGCCACTTGAACTTAGAAGAGAATACCCTGCTCCTTGAGGGATGAGTTGTTCGATTGGGGAATCATTGGGTTGTTATATTGAAGAAGTCAGTCTCTTTGTCATTTCAGTTGGGAAGAGCCACCATCACTTACATTGTACGAGTCAGATTCATAGTCGTAAGGGTTTGCGTATGAGTTGAAGTATTTTTGACCTGTCTATTGAGGAGACTTGAACAGAGTTTTGGGATTCTCAGGGACTGTTGGATTTCAAATCCGGTTCTCACTAAGGTTCCGCCCACACTAAAATTTCAAAGGTCTAACTTAAGCTCCAAACTTTGATTTTATGAAGACAAGTTTGATAATTAAACTTCATCCATCTTTCTTCTTTTTCTTTTCTTTCTTTTTCTTTCTGCACTTATTGCATAAGTGTTTGCTAGGGACTAGCAAAGGTAAAGTATAGGGGGATGATGAAGCCACATTTCATCATCTTTATTCTATCATTTTGGCGTCAAAAACCCTAGCAAATGTGTGTAAATAGCATTAAATCCATCATCTTAGCATTCATGCATGTGCATCCAAATAGTGTATGAAATACTGTAATTAAAGCCAAAATTATAGAATAAATAAAAGAAAAGAAAAAGAATAAAATATTGTAAATATTTTATGACCCGAAACCCCGAGACCTAGACATCTTGATGAATGGGTCGACAAGGAATAAAGTAGGGGGAGATAAGGGTCAAATACAATACACATTCCTTCATGCTTTATTCATTTTGGGACCTATTTTTGGTTCCACTTTTTATACTTCAAATAAAGAAACGTTGTACATGAAAGTTTAGATAATTTAATAAATAAAAATACAAAATTGATTTCACTGAAAAATAATGTACACATAAAAGTGTATGGTCTGAATAAAAATCCAGAATCCTAACTTCCCAGACCCGTATCTCACAACTGAAAACTCCAAATGCAGAAACTCACCTTTAATTGTATATAGAATAAAATAAGCTATTTAATGGCGGTGGTTTCGCATTTGGCGGAGCTACGGTTTGAAAGTTGAGTTTTGGACCCTCATTGTATACCTGTACAGATTAAAATATTCAATTTATTATTCATTCATTATTTTTGTATTTTTATTTTTATAATTTTGTAAATATTACTTGTAATATATTTGTGCATTAAAATCAGAATAAAAATGCAAAAGAAATTCAAATAAAAATACTTGTATATTCACAAAACATAGGTATAGAACCTATATACATATCTATAGTAATACTACTTTTATTTTACTAATTGTACAAAACACATCATAAAAATAAAATAAAAATATAAATAAGTGTATAAAAGTATTTTATAATTTTATAAACTAATAAATAAAAATAATAAAATTAAAATACACAAAATAAAAATAAAAGAATAAAATATATAGATAATATACCTATATAGGCTATAAAAAGCAACTTGTAAGAATAGACCTCATAAAAATAAATAAAAATCAGAATAAAATACTACATAAAATAATAAATATTTTTTATTTAATAATAAAAATTTAATTCGTCCATTTTCTATTTTTTTATTAAATTTACAAAATCATTTCCAGGGGTTTTTCCTGGTTGGTCCACGTGGACCAACCAGGTGCAAACCCTAGTTGACCCCGGTCAGCTAGGCGTTTTTCCCCCATGTGCGCCTGTCAGAGTGTCGGTTGACCTCGATTTCGACAAATTTTTGAGGGCGCTCCTTGCACCCTTTCATGCCGTGCCCTCTGCGACTTTTGTTCCTCGATCAATAGGGACCCTCGCCCAGATGATATCTCGATCCATGGACCACTGCATCGCTACCAATCCCTCGATCTTTGGAGTGCCTTAGTCGTCTGGTCAAACCCCATATATGCATCCCCCGACCTTCGATTCGATTTTTGAACGTCTCCCTCCATAGGTTAGCCACTGTGCTTGTGTCCATCAGCTCGAGGAAGGTGACAACATCCTCTTGAGCTCATCATGCCGGTCGTGCAGCACCTGAGGCGCTTCCAATCACCTCCGCTACCACCGCTGGCGTCGAGGTACCTCCCTCCGGTCATCACCGTTGAGGCAGTCCCCTTTCACTTTCATTACGTCCGCATTTTACTCGCCTTAGTTCTAGGATCATTTCGCCTCAAGAAATTTTCGCTCCCATCGATCAAATCACCCCATCAGACCCCCCTCGCCGGAGCGCACCTCCGGCCGAGTTCCTAACCACCGCTTCGCGCCACATTTTCGCCTCCGCGGGGTCCAGGCAACTTGCCCTAGACCCTCTCACTTTGTTTTGCAGGTCAACCTCCTTTGACTCGAGCCTGGGAGCAATTTTGTGACTCGCCGGAGTTCAGCCGAGCCCCATAGCTCCGCCGCCCTCCTCCGCGAGCCTTGGCCACCGTCGAGGCATTTTGAAGCTCCTGCGAGATAGCCTCGACCTCCAGGAACCTCCAGCCTCATTTTGAAGCCCGGAAGCCCGCCGAAGATGGAGTAGAACCTCGGAGAACCTCAGCTCGCCAGAGTTCCTTCGCGGTTCTTGCTCCGCTCTTCGCAGCCGTCAGATCGAGGCGGAGCCCCAGTTCGCACAGCTGCCGTTGGATCGCGCCCGGTCTCCTCCGTCAGATCGTCACCGGAAGATTTAATCTCCACCGTCCAACGCGAAGCGTCATCGGCTGTCCAACGCTCGCCACGTGTCAAGTAAATCGCCTCCGGCCGTTGGATAGCGTGCGAAGGGTATTTTGCAATCTTTTCCCTACGCATTTTTGTATTTAATAGTTAGTTTATAAACTTTCAGGGGTAGTTTATAAAGTTTTGTAATAATTATACTTAGCCCCCAAACTTTTATATTTGCATTTAGGTCCTTGCCACATCACCTCACGTGCCTGTGCGCGTGAGGTGAAGGGCATTTTGCAAAGAGACCCTCGGCCATTTTATTATTTAGTTTTAGTCCATAAACTTTCATATGCAGTGTAATATTTTTGGAATATTTGCATTGAAGCCCCTAGGATTCTTGGAAGTTACTTTTAGGTCCTTCCAAGCGCGTGCCAGTCACGCGTAGGGTTGGGTAATTTGTGCTTGTACCCTTGTGTCTTTTAAAATTTGTATTTGGTCCATTAAAGTGAATATTCAGTATAATATTTTGTTGGAAAATTGCATGCGTGTCCCTAGATGTTTTGATATTTGCATATATACCCCTACCAGCTGATTATTTTTGTGTACTTGTTTTATTTATTCCACGCATCATATTAACTCCAAAAGTTACCAAAAAAATTGCATAAGCTCCTGTTAACTTGCTCATTCACGTCATATTTTTGCATTGCATTTTTGTTGCATTTTAATATTTATTAAAAATAAAAACATGCATTTTTCTTACTGTTTGCATTAGAAAACCCATAAAAACTAGCAAAATGTTTTGAAAAATTCCAAAAAAAATATATTGTCTGTGTTTTACCATCTATTAGTGTTAGTCCAAAATCCACTAAAAATTTCAAAGTAAAAACTAAAAATTTAAAAAACTTAAAAACTTCAAAAAAATCTAGAAAATAATAGAAAACTCCTAAAAATATAAACTCAGTTGCTGTGTCTTCCTTATTTTATCATCTATATTTTAAAATTAATTTGAGAAATTTTGGGTAGTGTTTATTATTTTTCATCCTCATTTTGATTTCGTCCAGCAACCTAGTCCACTGTTTTCTTATATTTGGATTTTCAGAAATACCAAAAACATTTAGAAAAATCCTTAAAAATCACAAAACATCTTAAAAATATAAAAAGAGCAAAAATATTTTATTTCCTGATTTTTGAGCATTTTTACCTATTTGTATAAATATATTATCCTCTCTTTCTCTTATATTGTATATACATTCTATTATTGAAAAAAAGAAAATTATAAAATATAAAAAGAAAATACAAAATCAATAAAAAGAAAACCAAAATACAAAATTAAAAATAAAAAATAAAAAAATATATAAAATTAAAAACCCACAAAAACATTTGCATTGCATTTTGTAGACATTGATCACAATCACATCACATTTTGCACTTAGCTTGATCTATTCTGCCTTGCTCCCTGTGTTCGAACTCTCTACGTACTTGCATCTATACATCTTTTATGTAGAGTTAAAAATAAATTTTAACTTCACACTTGTTTGTCATTTCTTGATATCTATATTATGGGTTAATTGTTGATTAAATACGGGATTTTGTAGTGGTCAATACACCGACTGTTGATTCGCCTTGTGAATCAATACGACCGCTCTGATTTCCGTGTTTATCACTTACCCCCTACATTAGCTATTATAATATTTGTCTTGTTATTGTGCAATTATTCATAAAGTTACCCTCGTGTGAACTCAACAAGTATAGTTGAGCAGCAACCACAGCAGTAGCGGCTTTTGATGAGATCTGACTTTCCACGTCATACTTGCACTAGATAGTGTGCGTTTACTTAGAGTAATTTATTGCTTGCATATTATTTTTTATTCTATTTGAGAGACAATGTAATGATATATTTGAGAAGTTTCTGCTACACATTTTATGGCTATATGTTGTATCTCATTTTACGAACATAGACTTGTTCGACATTATTAATGAGAATGAACTGATGTTGCATTTATATTTTATTTTAAATTATCTCATGTTGTTATATATTTCAAATGTTAATCTTGCATGCATTAGTTGGTTTGTCGAGTATCAGAAATTTTGAGTGTATTTGGACTATAGGTCCAATGCTCATGTCTCGTCAGTTTCAATAGCCAGAGGGGCGGTGCATCACAGTAAGCTACCATATCTATGTGCATATAAAGGCAATTGAGTTGATGTGATAACTAATACCTCAAAGTTACCATCGCACTAGTGGGCTCCATAACAATTACTCTTAGATATAATTCATAAAAGATAAAACTTTTATGTCTATTATGTGTCATGTATGAAGAAAAATAATCTCCCTGTATAGACTAACAACCACAAGATGCTACATTTTGTTTGGTCATGAAGATGTTAGAGTATATTGAAATATAAAGTTCCGGATATTGCTATCTAGAGTCTACACCTATAAAGTAAAGAAGAATGAGATGGTTTCTCTCTAGCATACAAGGCTTATAAATGTGAGCTATCACAAGCTAATGATTATGATGACACACTCAATGATCAAGGATCTATCTCAATCACATGTTAGAGAAGACACTGTTTGCACCGAATGCTAAGATCATCAATTACCCTACAAGGAGTCATGATTTTGAGTAAAAGAGCCATTGTATGTTGTACATTCTAATGTATCTGCATTAGTCAAGCACACTTCCATTAGTAGAACGGGGTACATGTTAACGATCATCGGTGATTTTTCAAGATATGTTTGGGCCTTCTTTCTTAAGAAAAAAAATCTAACGTTCCAACCGCGTTTAAAGAATTTTGCTAAAATATCGAGAATGAAGTTAGAAGGTAAGTTCAATGTCTATGAATAGATAATAGGCTAGAATTCGGAGACAACTGACATACCCAAGTACATCATAATAAAATGAATTTGCGGAAATGAAGAATCAATATCTTACAAAGATATGCCAAAGTCTGTTGCATGCAAAACATGTTCCACCTATTTTTTGAGTAGATTGTATGAAACCACTTATCTCAACTAAAGTCGGGCACCATGTCTCCTTTCGAGGAACTATGGAAGATTGTATCAACATAAGTCGATGTTAATTATTCAGATTAGTGTGCTATTTATTCGTATCCAATCATGGGTAGATGTTATACATAAAGAAATGTTCTCTTTTATAAAACATCATTGTGATGGTCTACACAAGAGGTTGCACTACCAGATTCAAAGACTTTGGAAGATCAGCTACACGAAAATCATGTGGATCAAATAGAAGGTAGCTTTTAAAAAAAGACGAACAAGGTAACTAATGTGATAATGAAGATAATCAACTTAAGAAATTAGAGTTGTCAAGAAACGATAAAGGAATATCCTACTCAGCATGAATAATCAACTACACCACATTGAAGTTCTACTAAACTAATGCAAGCCTAATCCCAAGTATGTCCATGCTAGAAGTCAATAATAGAGAAATGCAATCGGAGAAGAAACCAAGGTATTGTGAGAAAAATCAGACAGATTTTTTTCCTAAGTCGGAGACATAAAATCGATATTTTGCAAGTGGATTTGCAAGTTGAAAACATATCCACATGGATCCATCGAAATGTACAAAGCTCAACTCATTGTTTATGAATTCTCTCAACATTATGGTTTGGACTATGATAAAACATTTAGTTTAGTTGCAAAAAATACTATAGTAAGATATTTCTAGCCTTAATAACTAGCAAAACACGGAAGCTATGGTAAATAAATGTGAAGGATACCTTTCTTTATGATAAACACGACCGAGATTGTATATTAAGAAAACCGAAGGATTTGAAGATAAAGAATGACCGAGGACATTTTTCAAATTAAAGAAGACATTATATAGTGTGAATCAATCTCCATGAGCATGATACATGATAATTAGCGGAGTTTCTCTTGCAGTTTCTCTTGCAATGTGACTATCAAGTTTCTTCTCTCAATTCGAGTTTATTCGTCAAATATAAAGAATGTGAGATATATATTATACTCATTTATGTGGATCATTTAATCATTAGAAAAAAAATGATAAATGAGTAGATCAATAGGACTAGGAAAAATATATAGTTAGGTTACAAATGAAAGTGCATGAGAACTCTATCACTTTCTTGATCTCGAGATTAAATATAGTAAAGAAGGTCTTATCTTTGCGCTAATAAAAGGATACAACGAATCTCTCAAAGAAATATTGTACATTAGATTACAATCACTAAGCATGGGCAATGAGCCAGGTATCCAATGGGCTTATGGGCACCATACCCATTAAGTACGTTAGAACTTCAACCTAAAATGATCTGGCTTACCTCGATCTGCAACTGATTTGATTCGATTCAATATTTATACACACATACATGCATACACATCCAATTATATGCATATTATATGCACATATAACTGCATCCAATACACATATATTTACATTCACACATGTAACAACCCGCTCTAGGGTGATCCGTTTCCTAATGACAATGAAAATAAGTAATCTTTCGTTTCTATTTTGATTTATTCCTTGTCAAAGCTATTAATCATATTTTAACCGCTAAGTACGAGATCATCATATTCCTATTTTATTAGGTATTTAAATGCACTCCCAATCCCACTTCCTACATGTTATTAAATAATTGTTCTTAATTAATTATTGTACCTAGGCTCCACCCATATGATAATTTATCATGTCCAGACTTCACTATCATGATTTCCTTACTCCTAGGTTACACAACTTTTGTTACTACGTGATGTGTATCTACAACATAGGCACTTGTAGTACGATCTAATCTTTTTCCTCCCCTCTTTTCAAATTCAAGTTTAGCCCCTATTCAACCAAAGCCCCGCATATTAATGACTCCCTTAGGTTATTTATTATCTTTATATTAGTCCAATTACTCTATTTAGTAACCAAACCTAATTTAATTGCCTATTTATGACATTTTACAAATTTTGTTAACTACTATAATAGAATATTAGCCTAAATCTTAAATTAAGTTCAAGTGGTTCAGTCCAAGACACTCCTGAATCGAAGATGTGGATCCCCCATGCATCTATTATACAAAAATATAAATTCCCATCTTTACTTCTTGTTTTAATCAATAACATTAGTTTGTGTATGAGTTACTTAATATAAGTACGATTTTCGTTCTTAATATGTTATTGATAAGTTTTATGGTATTAAGATCTCGCAGAACACTCTAAGCCATTTCTCGTTTAATATGTATGTATTATAGTCCCATTAGTTAAAGACTAAATATTCAATATACAAAATAAAGTAAAAATAACATCTAGTAGAAAAGATAATTTTAAATATTTTTATTCCAATTCCACATATACATTTATTTTTATGTTCTCGCATTCCATACGCAACATTTTCATGTCTCCTTTTAATTATTAACTAGAGATCCCCATAACCTAGGATAGATAATGGTGTTCCTCCTTGCACATAAAAATAGTAGTCACATTACTTCAATTTCATCGCCCTCCGTCCTTTTTTTCTATTGATTTTACTTGCATGAGAGTCCTTGATGGTGGCTATTAATGTCTAAATAATATTTATTATCATATGAGTATTTACAAGCTCTTCTTACCCTAATGTAATTTATTCCTTTGTATTTCGAGAATCCCACATGTTTCATGATTTTAGTTTTTTATATATCGATGATCCTTACAACGAACGAAGTGGTTTTATCTTTCTAAGTTATATTTCACTATTCTCATCAATATAAATTAATATATTTCAAAAATTATATAGTTCGTATTAATTTTCTATACAAATTTGATCTTATCTTGCTTTAACATTCAGTGATAATCATAATGTATTCAACTATTTTGTTAATAATATCAATCTTTATTAACTCACTTTATATACTTATCTTGTATTCATATATTTATTTCATAATAGGAAAAGGGATATACCTAGATTGTAAGATACATAAAACTGTAAAAGTTAGGTGTTTTTATCCATTATATATTATCCGTTCGGCATTTTCCTTGGTTACATTATTTTTAAACTTATCTTACTAATATATATTCAAAATAAAAATTATACGATAAAAACTCTAGAATTATAATATTCTTCATATAATACTATCTATATAAGCTTTAAAAGACCATTAACATTTCAAATTTGAAATAAAGTATTTTCAAAAATTTCAGAAGCCCAAAAATATAAATTTTGTTATGTATTTTGTCCTTTTTATAGGTAAAATTTCCTTGTGTCAATAACAAGCAAAAAGATGATTACAAAAAAGCTAGAGCAGCCAAGGCGTTGCCCAAATGTTACTGATAATAAAACAGAAATTTAGAGCGGATCCCGGAAAGGCAAAATTCCGGATCCGATTAGGGCAAGGATGGCCTCCACAATGGAACTGGACACGGCTTGCGCTGAGGAGGAGGAGCTCGGAGCCCATTCGTTCTCTCTAGATTTCTCAGGTTGCGGCAACAACGACGGTACAATAGCCAAGTCTGTAGTCCGTCGATGTGAACTTGATCCACTCTAGTGTGATCTCAACCAGGGTCAAATGCGGCGGTAATGGAAGCTCCAATTCGAAGCATACTCGACCACACAACTGATGGAAAAGGTGCACATGAAGAAGATGTGGTCATGTGATTCCAGGCAAGTGCGACCGCATGTAACAGAGGCTGGAGCCTGGAGGTAGATCCCATGCTTGGCGAGGCGGTCAGTAGTTGGGAGCCGATTGCGGATAGCACGGAAGCGTGCACACGAGTTCTTAGGGGCTGAACGCTTGTTCCAAACCTCTACCGCCCAAGGAACAGCATATGCACTAGGAAGAACAAGGTTAAAGGCATCAAGAAAAGAGTAGCCGTTGGAGGCCGGTGGGCGGGCGAGACCGCCCCCACAGAAACATGACCACCTTCCAAAGCAGAGAATCAGAATTTGCAGGTTGCACGTCTTGTAAAGATTGACCATTCAAATATTTACTTCAAGCTCATCATGCTCAAAGTTTCCTACTGCACGTCATCGTGAAGTATCGCAGTATTCTCATATATTGTCTCATGATTCTTTTATTTTCAGCTGATGAGATATGTCCAGTTTACTGTAAGAAATGTCTAGACATTTTTTGGGATTATGCAATTCATTGCAGCGAGCTTTCCGGATTTTAAGTACATACATGATTTTATTAGAAATGTTTTATTTTATATACTTAGATGTGCATGTATTGTTGCTAAGAAAGAATCGCCTATGAACTTTTTAACTGATATGCATGAGGGAAGATCCACTCTCATAGAAGCTGGTGTTTTGATTTTTGTATTGGTTGGAGGGAAACATGCTTGTGTAGATTTGACAGGAGTTTTTCTGCAAGTAGGGTTGAAGAGTGGGACCTCCACAGTGGGGCATGATGCCCTTAAAAGTGCATCAATAAAAGTGGTGAAGTAGAGAAAGTGTGCATTGAGAATCAACATGTCTTCATCCCTTCTGCTTTTGACACTTTTGGATTCTTAGCACCAGAAGTTGTTGAGCTTTTGGAGAGGATCTGTCATCAGCATTAATGTTATGGTTCCTAAGTTTATGTATGTGATGTTTAGAAGGATTGGTTTTGCAATTCAAAAAGGACTAGGAGCGCAACTTGGTTCTCGATTGTCTCCTATTTTGATGTAATGATTAATGCATGCATTAGTTTTATCTTGTTAGAGTTATTATATTTACATTTATGTTTGTAACCCTTTGAGTTTCGTAGCCCTCTGTGACCCTTTGGGTTCTGTAACACTATGTGACCCTTCAAGTTCCGTAACCCCCGTGACCCTTTGGGTTTCGTAATCCTTGTACTCTATAGGGCTTTTTTCTCTATATAAGAGACCCTAGCTCTAAGGAATAAACATCTCATTAGTTCCTCTTCTCAACATGGTATCAGAGCGACGATCTAAGATCGAAGCCTAATACCCTAAATCCACCGCCACCACCAACCCTCTCTCCGCCAACATGGGAGAGGGTTGGACCTCTTGCGTCGTTCGTGGATTTGATGGTCTCGCGGAAGGCAGTTCGAATACCCAACAACATCAGTTGCCACCTCCAACAGATCCTAAAGCGCTGCCCAAGGCTATAGCAGCTCCAACAGCACCTCCTACATCACCGGCACCGCCTAGAACCCCACCCTCTCCAACAGCCTATGTTTCACCACGACTTGTTTCTCCCAACTTGATAATTCCATACTCTTTATTCTATCATATATGGGAGAAAGGGTAGCTAGAGATGATTCTTCAGGACGTTTGCTGCCCTACCACGACTGATAGACAGACACTCTAGACTATTACTCAGATCATTTGTCTTCAACGAGCATCAACTTCTTCTTCAGGGTGTATACTTCTTCTTTTACGACCCGACTTTTCCTCTGCGTTGGACTTCTTCTACATCAATTCTTCTCCAGGCACGATAAAGATATGTTCGGTGAACTGCAGGCACGACAGAGATACGTTCCGCTGACCTGATATCACAACAACTCTACATGCATGGCAGAGATATGTTCCAGTGACATGAAAGTTGCAGACCCGTCCTCGAGCGAGGTCATCTACCATAAACTGACTAAGTTTTATGATGCATCGTGCGAAGATGTGGTGTATACTTTTTCTTTTTGTTACAAGTTGCAGCTTTCTCAGCTCCAGCTTGAGGAGGAGTGTTAGAGTTATTATATTTACATTTATGATTGTAACCCTTCGAGTTCTGTAACCCTCCGTGACCCTTCGGGTTCTGTAACCTTCTGTGACCCTTCGAGTTTCGTAACCCCTCGTATTCCTTATACTCTCTAGGGTTTATTCTCTATATAAGAGACCCTAACTCTATAAAGTAAACATCTCATTCGTTCCTCTTCTCAACATATCTGTTTTCCAATATTTACTATGCATGTAAGGGGCCTGAATAGAAGAATAAGAAGGATCCTCCAGGACCAAGTCAAAGTCATTGCACCATAGATGGTGACCTCATCAGACCCAAGCTACCCTCCTCCTTAAGAAGGTAGACGATGCACCATCCTATATCATGGTGACTATAGCTCCAAAGGAAATCAACGCAAAGCATGTCCACTCGTCGTGTAGTGCTAAGGGGGATAGAGACTCGCCCGTCCAATAAAAAAACCGCGTCGGCAATGACAGACTTTCGAAGTTGTAAGTGCTCGCCATTGAGAGGGCCTTCACTTTCCAGCCACAAAGTAAGGCCATCACCTGTCTTCCAACATTCGCACCACATTCCCCTTCCTATAGGAGGATGCAAGAGGGAGCCCCAGGTAGGTCGTGCGCAAGGCGTGTCTTAACATTCCTAATTGCTAGCACAAACCGCAATCATCTGTGGTGCACTTAAGCCTAAACAACATGCTCATTCGAGCATTCATCCTTAAGACAGAGAAAGAGTAGAAATCCTCGAGGATCTCCTTGACTGCAAGAAGGGAGGTAGAGGAGCCCTTGCAGAAGAAGAGGTCGTCAGTCAGTTATTCTATCTTAAAAGCGAATAACATGAAGATTATACATCGAATGTGGAAAACTTAAAAAATATCGGACGACTGCTCGAAAAGATTATTTAGAATGGCCAGGAAAAACTCTGCGACAGTCGGATCGTTGGACGGGTATTCATCCATAGGTGAAGTATACATGAACAGAGAAGATGGATTCAACCAGATATTTTTGTATACATGTTTTGACTGTCCTTCAGCGTTAGAATTAGATTCAAATATCTTCCAGACGAGTGCCAGGTTTAGATCTTTTGCTGGCAGAATAAGTCGAAAATGTAACTTCTCCTTGGTAGGAGTCGAAACATCGTTTATCATTAAGCTATTGGAGAAAAAAGGAAAATTGTTAATGACTAACACAACACAAATAACGATTAAAGAAAAAAATAACAACAAAAATGCGCTTTCTGAACTGAGCTATCCCCGCTTTGTTTTTCAATTCTATATAGTTTTTATATAACCATATAAAACTGTTGGAGAGTCTTCGAATTTTCTTTTTTCAAATACTTATTTGAGACACCCATTATTAGTCCAGCCAAAGATGAACTCCGACGCTCTCGCAAGATATGAGTAATTTTATTTGTTTGGTATTTGGTTATTAATCTGCATTCTCGATCGATTACGTCGACGCACATATTGGGAGCTGTACTTCTAATGATAAACTACGTAATACCTGCAATTTTCTACGAGAATGTTGTTGCTCACACCATTGCATGATTTTTCTAAATAATGTTACCATATTATTTAGGAGGCGAGGAGAGGATTGTAATCAACATTGTATCAACAAAAGATGCCATCATCGTTGAGGGAGTTAAATATTTTCCAGAGATGGACACAGAAGATCATAATCGAAGCATTACTGTGTGGCATTATCATCATCATAAACATAGTTGGAAGTGTTGCTCGAAGGAGGTTGTGATGGGACGAATTGTTATTGGATTATCACATATCAGCGTTACAAATTTGAAACCAGAAGAGACCCTCCAGATTGTGGGGCAGCTCAGTTCTCACCTCATCTTTGTTCTCTCGGTTCTTCTGAACCCGAACTCCTCATTCACTGACATGGCTGTTATTCATTTCATAACAGAGATGATCAAGGCTCCTCTGGGATTGGGTTGGATTTTTTTCCTCAAGTGCAGGATGCATTTTTATCGAAACCGATAGTTCGCTCACCAAAAACCCATATTTCATAAATACTGAAACATTATTGGAATGACATAAAAAATATAATTCCTCGGTGCTTTCTTTCATTTCTTGCAGAAAAATTCAAAAAATGTATTCTAAGAAGTTACAACAATGCAACCCCACAAGATTCACTGTGGCGTTATTACAGCAATAACCGAGAACAACTTACAGAGCAAAGAGAAAATGTAAATTTCCTGAGATAAAAAACAAAGATGAACAAAAAAACTTATTATACAACAAGAATCAGGAACAGGAATGCACCCCTGGACACCAGACAAAAACTGAAGCGGATTCTTCAGCATCACCTTCTCCATGTGACTCTTGGTGGCAATCAAGTGTTGTTCTTAAAAGAATGATACAACTGCTGTTAGTTGCAGGTTGGAAAGACCTGTATAATAAGAGAATGGAGGGAGAGCTAAATTGCAGCAAACATCCCAAGAAGATTAGCAATGCCCACCATGCATTGGCATGCCCTACCGCATTTTGGCTTTGGCAAAAAACACCCCAGCTACTAGTCCTAGTACATAGATTACACAGTGGTTAGAAGACGGATCTTAAATTTTCTTTCAGAAAGGAATTTTATTTCAAGGCTACTTACCAAACAAAATACTTAAGAAATTCTCCAGACTCGTAGGAACTTTGAACAAAAAGATCCCAGCAATTGAGAGAGGGATCTTGTTTAGTGATCCCACAAGGCTGCAAGAGAAAAAACATGCATTATGTTTCATGTAAACCGCACCACATCATCCTGTTCATTTCCAAAAAAAGTTGGAAATGTTGCCGCTGACCTGTATGTAGTAGCCCCCGTTTGATGAAGAAACCACATTGAGGTGAAACTTATAGCAAGGCCCAAAAGCCCACTTAGAGTAATCACTAGCCAAAATACAGGTGTTCTCAGAAGCGGCCTGTCAAAAATTCATGTCAATATTGAAATCACTAACCGAAATGGAATATAATAAGTAATCCTTCTACCATTTCTAATGAAAACATAGATCATGGTTCAGTTCACAATTTCGGAAAAAAGGCTGCAAAACTCAACCATCCAATGAAATTGTAGTGTTTAGCAGTTGATTGCTGAGGACAACAACCAAATTAATCAAATGGACTTTTTTTTTATGAAGAACCAATCAACATATTTAACTTTCACTTCCTTCTGCATATTAAGAGGTACACCCTCTACCATTTCCCATCTCACATCCAGCAAGTCAGGTTGATGAGGACAATAGCCAACTATCCACGTGAGGGATACAATTTCAAATGAATAATAATCCATATATGCCACAAAGAACCAGAGTGAAATTCGATTGGAGGTTGCATTTTCAAGAGCAAGCAGTAAAATTTTCAGCACGAGAGCATCCCAGGGAGTTTTTTAACCTAGTTTTTGGAAAGGAGATTCAGAATAAAAAGGAAAAAGACTTTTTTTTATATATTCATCTCAATCAGTTATCACAGTGCATGTATGGTCTTTTTGCTTACTCTTTTTACAGGTAAAGTGACGTTCCAAAGGGCTTGCGCAGATCAAAAATCAAAGAAGGGTGACCGTTCATCAGCTCTCTCCTTCCTTCTAATTAGAAATTCTAGAACATGACATCAACTCAGACCTCACCTCTCTAATTAGAAGAAAAACTTTTTTTGATGAGAAATTAGAAGAAAAACTTAAATAATGAAAGTCTATAATGTCAAATATATTACAATAAATTAAAAGCCAATTCAACATCTGGTCATCCCTAAGGTGTGAATTATCTTTAAGTAACCAAGGTACTTGAATTATGAAGCATGTTAGCTTAAATAGGCAGTCTACATATTTGTTAAGATTGCCTTAAACAACAGCCTAATTATGCTCAGCACCCAATCCAACTAAATAAAATAAATGGCTGACTCTCCAGAGGTACAGGAGAGAGGAGACCCTGCTAAAAATTGGATCTGATCCAACTACCCAGGTATAAATGTCCTGGTTTGTTATATCCAGTAATCGCGCATATAATTTAGGCAAGTTGTTTGATCGATGGTTGCTATTTGCTAATCTTACCTCAAGGTCTTTATATTACTTGTAAATCCATTATCTCATCGCCATTCCTTGATTAATAGAAGAATGAAACACTCTGTGCCCATGATTTTACCCCTTGCTGCAAGAGGGTTTCCTGCATAAAATCTTGATGTTCTCTGTTGTATTATCTCTTTTTTTGGCACTTATTTGATAGCACGGATTTATGTTTCCTTCAAATGTGCTCATCTCCATAGAAAAATGCCTCATGATCTTTCATTCTGAGGATTCCAGATCAAGTAGATTGTTGATATTGAAAGACAGTTAAATAACATATATCCATTTCCTAAAATGTGGAACCTTCTACATAGGTGATTCTATGTAGTGTTGCTTCCAAGGTTACTAAGATTACAAACCTCGTTTAGATTCTTCAGATTCCTATTTACTACTTTGGCTCGTTGGTTCTTTAGACCACCCCATGTTTTGGCTCCAACTATTGACACCTTTTAAGTATTTCCCTCTTATTGTCTCCTCAATTATTTCACCATAATTCAGGCATGTTAAGCATAATATACTGCCTTCTATTACCGGTGAATGCAAACTATGATTTAGCAAAGCTAAATGTTAGAATAATTATGTTATTTAGTTTCTTAATTGTCATGTCTTTGTAAATTACCCATAGAGCTTTTCTCCTATATAAGAGAGCTCTAGGGTTTGATGGAATGTCATCTCTGATTTTTCCCTCAACATGGTATCAGAGCGACGGTCCTAGACCGGAGTTCTTGAAACCCTAACCCTACCCTACCCCACCCGCCGGCCACTTATTCTCTCTCTCTGATCGGCGGCGCTGCCTCTGCCGCCGCACGCGCGGCTGCGCCTCCTCGCCGCGTACCTCCTCGCTTGCGCGCCTCCTCGCTCGCGAGCGCCATAAGCGCGCGCCCCTTGCCTGCGCGTGCTTCTTCAGCGCGCGTGCGTGAGCCCTCACCTGTGCGTGCGCCCCTCGTCGTAAGCCCTTGCCTGCGCGTGTGTCTTCAGCGCGCAGTCTTGTCTGTGCGTGCAAGCCATCCACGCGCGACTCTAGTGCGCGTGATTGGGCTGTAGCCCATCCAGTCCACGGTAGTCGAACTCGTCAAAGGAACTCTCAAAGTATGGAGGGCGTTGTGGTTTAAGTCTACGTCCACAACGGCCTTCATATATGTTCACGTAGACATTACTGTCTAGTCGTGTAACCCCAGTTGCAGAATATTGTTGTCATCATGTCAGACAACAAGGTAGATCTTCCGTCTCTGGGTGCCTTTAAAGGTCCAGCACCCGTTGTGAAAATGGACGGCACGAACTATGAACTGTGGGCCATGCAGTTCATGAGTCTTATGCAATGCAATGGCAAGAAGCATATCCTCACACAAGAGGAACCTGTTGAGAAGACTGGGATTAACGCCTCATGGGAGGCTAACGATGCATATGCACGTGTATGGTTATCAGGTACCGTGCCCATGGAGATAGCCAACGACATTCTGAGTCAACCCACTGCGAAGGCTATGTGGGATATCCTGGCAGCCACATATTCTCCGGCAAAGAACGAGTCCAAGATCTTACAACTCCAACATGACATTTTCATCTCGAAACAGAATGGGCGTCCTCTTCATACCCTGTATACCTCTCTGAGGGGTATGTTTGAGAAGCTACATGGGTACATCCCGTTGACAGCCACACCAGAGCAGCTAAAGGCGTATAGGGACTCAGTGATGACATGAGTATTTCTAGCAGCCCTTGATCAGGAGTATGATGCCGCCAGAGCGCAGATTATTACAGATGCCACCATACCTCCTATGGAAGAGGCCTATTGCAGGTTGAGTAGACTCTCCATTCCTCATGGTGGAGCTCAGACGCCCTCAGCCATGGTCGCATCTCGTGGCAGGGGAGGATATCCACAGTTTCGAGGTAGAGGTGGTCGTGGCAGAGGAGGAGGTAACATACCTCCTCGACAGCCGTGCACTTACTGTTACAGGACTGGTCACACTGAGGAAACATGATATTCTAAGCATGGGTTTCCTACTACTACAGCACGTGTGGCAGAGCAGACTCAGCAGGAAGGGGGTCCTTCCCATGTCCCAGATCAGAGGTTTGAGGAATTAGTGGCGCGACTTAGAGAGATCATGCCTGGCCAGGGGCCAGCAAGTACTTCAGGATCTTCGGAGATAGCCGGTTCAGCATCAACATCCACGTCAGGTAGATCATATGCTCTTACTAGTTGTTACAGAGCAGATCTAGCAGAATGGATCATGGATTCAGGAGCATCTCATCATTTATGTGGTGATAAAAGGCAATTGGATGGTTTTATTGCAACTCAGACATGACGCTCTGTGGTGATAGCTGGCGGGACACACTCTCCCATTACTGGTCAGGGGAGGTGCAGTTGACCCCTGCGATACGGCTTCAGAATGTTCTTTATGCTCCCGATTTTTCAATGAATTTACTGTCGATTAGTCAAATCACTAAAGATCTACATTGTCGTGCCATATTCGACCCATCTGCTCTTGTGTTTCAGGACATCCTAACGGGCAGAGTGATTGGAACTGGCCGTGAGCAAGGGGGTCTCTATAGACTGGTGCAGTCTCCTTATGCTGGTGTCTCTTCTGTGAGTGCTGGATCTGTCTCTCCTTACACATGGCATCTCCGCTTTGGTCATCTTCCGTTGCAAAAGATGGTCCGTATCCTTCCACAGATTTCTCCCAGGTCTACTTTTCAATGCGAGGCGTGCCCGCTTGGAAAACATCACCGGTCGTCATTTCAGAGTCGTCTAGGTCCAAGTCGTCATGGTCTGTTTGGGTTACTTCATTTTTATATTTGGGGTCCCAGTCGTGTCCCTGATCTTCAAGGGCACAGGTTCTATCTTGTTGCTGTCGATGATTTTTCTAGGTTATCTTGTGTCTTTCTACTTAAAAATAAGTCTGATGCTGGACATGTTATTCAGTCTTTCATTATTGAAATAAAAAATATTTTCTCTGCTATAGTGAAATTCATACGGACTGACAATGCTCTAGAATTGTGTAGTACTCAGCTATCCAAATTCCTTATGTCTCATGGGATTGTACATCAGACGTCTTGTGCATATACCTCCCAACAGAATGGGGTAGCCGAAAGGAAACATCGTCATTTGTTGGATATTACCAGAACCCTTTTGATTCAGAGTCGTGCCCCTCACTTGGGGGGATGCGGTTCTAACTGCCTGCTATCTGGTTAACCGTATGCCTTCGTCAGTGTTAGGGGAGAAGATCCCGTTCTTGACTGCGTTTCCCGAGAAGGATCTTTTCTCCCTAACACCACGTGTTTTTGGGTCCATGGCGTTTGTTCATTGCTTCTCTCCTGGTCTTGACAAGCTCTCTCCCAGAGCTGTCAAATGCATGTTTGTGGGTTATTCCAAAACCCAAAAAGGATATAGGTGTTTTGATCCAGTTAGACGACGGTACTATGCCAGTGCAGATGTCACCTTCTTTGAGTCTATTATGTATTTTTCTCCTACAGGTGACAGACTCACTCACTCAGAGGAAGGAAACGATATCTATGTGCCTCCTCCTCCTCCATCTGTTCCATGCTCTACTCCAACACCACCACCACGGCATACTCCACCACCACCGTCGCCACCACCAGCTACTATTTTTTATCCTCAAGTCTATCATCGTCGGCCCTCTGCTCATGTGCCTCCTCCATCATCCAGCACGCCCGAGGTATGTACTGATGGCACGGGTGATTTGCATGCGCAGATGAATGTACAGGGTACAGATGGTACTTCTACTCCTCCAGTTGATGACCTAGATATCCCTATTGCACATCGAAGGCAGAAGCGTGCGCGGACGATGAATCCCAAATATGGGATGAAGTTTGGATCTCAGGCCTCGTTGGAGCGTTTATCCTCGGACTTTCGCTAGTTTGTTGTTGGGCTATCGGCAGTACAGATCCCACAGTCATATCAGGAGACACTACAGAGTAGTCCGTGGCGTTTAACTATGGAGGAGGAGATGGCAGTGTTGCAGTCGCGTGGTACATAGAGTATTGTGCATCCTCCACCAGGTGCGTCAATAGTGGGCAACAAATGGGTCTTTACTGTTAAGCATCGGGTTGATGGTACGGTTGATAGATACAAAGCCAGGTTGGTTGCTCGTGGGTTCACCCAAACATATGGGGTGGACTATCAGGAGACGTTTTCTCCAGTAGCACGTCATTCTACCTTACGAATTCTCAGTGCAGTTGCTGTTGTCTGTGACTGGCCCCTATTTCAGTTGGATGTCAAGAACGCTTTCTTGTATGGTGACTTGCAGGAAGAGGTTTATATGCAGCAGCCACCAGGGTTTGCTGCTGAGGGGGAGTCCAGTATGGTGTGCCGTCTTCATAAGGCCATATATGGCCTGAAGCAGAGTCCACGGGCTTGGTTTCAGAAGCTCTCGGAGTTGCTTAAACAAAGGGCTTCGTCAGATCTACAGCAGATCATACTCTCTTTGTAAAGAGAGATCAACGAGGTACTGTGATCATCTTAGTATATGTTGATGATATTGTTATCACAGGCAGTGATGAACAGGGCATTCAAGCAGCCAAGGATTTTCTTAGCGAGCAGTTTGTTACGAAGGATCTGGGTACACTTCGTTATTTTTTGGGATTGGAGTTTGCACGAAATGAGCAAGGCATGGTAATGACACAAAGGAAGTATGTTACTGATCTGTTATCTGAGACAGGTATGGCAGGATGTAGACCAGCTACTACTCCTATGGATCCTAATGTTAAACTTTATGATGATGACTCTGAGGAGGTGGACACGAGACGATATAGAGAGCTCGTGGGAAAGTTGTTGTATGTTACTATTACCCGACCAGATATAGCCTTTGCGGTGAATAGGGTAAGTCAATTCATGAAGCAACCTAGGCAGGCTTACATGAATGCTGTTTTTATGATTTTGAGATATCTGAAGTCGTCTCCAGGTGCTGGTCTTCTGCTTAGAAGAGATACCTCTATATCCGTCACAGGTTGTGCTGATGCAGACTACGCTGGGTACCCTAATGATAGAAAGTCTACTTCAGGCTTTATTGTATTTGTTGGCAGCTCACCAGTAGCTTGGAAGAGTAAGAAACAGACTGTCGTGGCTCGATCTAGTGCAGAGTCAGAATATAAGACAATGGCCCAAGGTAGTGCTGAGATGATGTGGGTTAAATCTGTTTTGACTGATTTAACTATTGAAGTACCTCTTCCTATGCATCTGAAATGTGATAATCAGGCAGCCTTGTTTATAGCCAATAATCCAGCCTTCCATGAGAGGACAAAGCACATTGAAGTGGATTGTCATTTTACAAGTGACTTGATTCAAAAAGGGCTTATTTCGACTTCTTATGTATCATCAGGAGAGCAGATTGCAGACACGTTTACCAAGGCTCTTGCTAGGGGTCCTTTTCATCTCTGTTGTTCCAAACTGAGTATGATAGATATATATGCTCCAGCTTGAGGGGGAGTGTTAGAATAATTGTGTTATTTAGTTTCTTAATTGTCCTGTCTTTGTAAATTACCCATAGAGCTTTTCTCCTATATAAGAGAGCTCTAGGGTTTGATGGAATGTCATCTCTGATTTTTCCCTCAACACTAAAAAATAAACAGATAATAGAGGACGGGATTGCAAACTACATGTACAAATGATATTTAAGTAAATTAAACTAAATTAGCCGTTTTACACTAAAGGATATCGAGAATGATCCAATTAGTTCTTATACCAATCAGTTCTAAATTCAATTCCCTCTCAAACTCTAATGCCTTGCCAGTCTAACACCTGCACATTGGAGTCTACCTAACCCTTAGATTTGACACGTGTTAAGAAAATAAGGCAGGTCCCTAGAGACTGTTGCTTCATCTTCAAGAGAAACCCACAATATAAAGATGTTAAAGTAAGAAGCATCGAATAAACAGTAGAGCCTCTTTGTTCTTTACCAACTGATTCTATTTTGACGTCCTCATACATAACTGAAATGCAGTCCTACAGCTTCATTGTAATTGTGAAATCATTTTTCGGAAAGCGAACAGAAGCTCCCAGGTAACCTCAAAATAGAATTTTCAGATAAAGGAAATAACTACACAAATATTGAGGTTCCAACCTCTCTGTTTATTGCTTACTGCAATCGCTACATTCGATTATTGCATTTCTAATCTAAAGGCAATATGGTAAGAATGCTCTGTAGCAAAAAAAGGTAAACTTACGTAGTAAAGAGGTAATCCACTTCGTTGAATGTGAACACCAAAATAATTCCAAGGGGCAATGAGAGAAGGTTGTTTAGAAGAACCATCGAGAACTCATTCAGAGTTCCCGATTTTGTCACTTGCTTAGCAGAATCCATGACCCTTCGTAGTGTTAGCTGGGAAAAAAATGTAAATCAAGTCAAATAGAAGGAAACCACAAAAACTATCAAGAAAACATAGGAAGGTTTTTTTAGCCAACAAAAACATAAAATGGTGCTCCTCAATTGTTTGTAACATCAACAAAAGTTGCATCCATCTCTGAAATTATATCAACTAATGTTTCCATCCATTTCATAGGTAATAAACATTGTTTTTCTTCATATTCTGCATCTACATGCAACTTAAAAAATGCAGTTTCTGTGGTCTATATTGTAGATTAAGCAATTATCAGTAATTAAAATATATATCGAGGTATATTAACCACTTTGTTTGTAGCATTAGAAGAAATGCACCGCAAAAGATAATTTCAGACGAGTCCCATGTTTCCACGGTGACGATTCATCATGCAAATCTTAAGTAGATATATGGTGATATTCAAAAGTAAGAAGGCATTTCTAGAATTCCTATGCTCTAGTCATATATTAGTGCAATAGCATCTATAGTGTAAGTAAACCAGTACCAAATAAACAGTACCATAACAAAGCAAAGTAGGAAGAGTTGCCTTACCGAGTATGACGCTGTCAGAAAACAATTAATAATTTGCCAGGTATAGCCAACGGCATGAAAAGATAGATCTGTTATTCCTCCAGATACCGCAGAGACAATCTGTATAAGAGTGGAAAATTTAAATCTGCTGAATAAACAACAAAAAGAGAAGTTCCAAGCATATTCTTCGTTCAGCCAAGTATTATATATAGCTTATCCATAACCAGTTGCCCTAAGTTCAGTCACATAAATACTGAGGGCAACGTAACACGATAAAATTAATCATCAACCACAGAACACCTACGAAATTCCGACCCTATTGCTCGCATTGCCAAGCATTAAGCTCATAAATATTACATAAAAACTGTCATATTACTTCCGAATGTCAATTTACATATTTTAGGTTTATATTGATATTGTAGTGGGACACCCTTCTTTGAGTTACATGATCTTGATACATACAATAGTGTTTTTTTTCGAAATCAATCATTAGATTGTCATAGATAAAAATGACGAAATCAAAGACTATAATTGTGACAATAACTATGCTCATTAAATATGTTAGAGTCACATGTTCTGTGTGGTGTTGAAAGGGGGTAAAACGGTAGACTTTCTCCATTCTAAAGCATTAGGTTTTATATAGGTATATATATGGAAAATGCAACAACTAAAAAAGGGTTTGATGGAGCTGCCCCGTCCTATTTTTTCCGCATTTTTTATTTTTTTGAAAAAATTCACCATGTATATTCATCCATATATCACTCCAATATGCCATTCGAATTTCGTCAGAAACAGAGACTCCTATGCCCTCCATATAGAGCAGGCGGATTACAACAATCTTTATACCGTTAAAATTACATATTCTAGATGGAGGGCATAGGTGTCTCTGTTTCTGACGAAATTCGAATGGCATATTGGAGGGATATATAGATGAATATACATGGTGAAATTTTTTAAAAAATAAAAAAAATTGTGGAAAAAGGGGTGGGACAACCATGTTGGCTGCCCGCAAGGGGCAGCCCTATTTTTTCCACTAAAAAATGGGGCATATTACGATTTGAAATAGAAGTTGTGTTAAAAAAGCACCAATAATAAAGCACTCAAGAAAAACCCAATCAGCACAATGATACATACATTGGAAAAAAATCGACCTAGCATAAAACAATACCATTAACATAAGAGAAGCCCAAACTTTGCCACCATGATGCTTCTTGAACAGATAGGTTTCACCAACTGCAGTGATTACATTGGTTATGTTTTTCAAAATTGTCACCATCGCAACATTCATGTACTTCAAGCTGTAATGAATGTAATTGGTTAGAAGCTATAAAAGCAAGACTTTATTTCTAGAGGAAGAATTCTTTTAACACAAAAGTTAACATTAAATGACAATTTTAATGAGCAGCATTGTATTGTAAAAGGCATTGCTTTGATCTCAATTTCTTTAGCCCAACATCCCATTTTCTGTTGAACTACAAGCAGTGGCCTTCAAGTGTTCTTGTTACAAAGATTTTAATCTCTAAAAAAACTATTTTTACTCCTTTTAAATTGGATTTCCCTATTTCTCAGGAGTTTAGGTAGTTGAGATTGGAGAAGGGATTTATTGTCAATTAATTACACAATGTGTATCCAATACACATAATAATTAATCAACACATATAAATTATAATTAGCTCTCTCTCTAATACATTATAAATCACATTTATAATATATCATGAATAATTGGATATTTCTATCCACATTATTCTTATCCACATTAATTAAATCACATTTAATTATATTGGATAATTTCTTCATACATCAAGATGATTAAATCACATTTAATCATGATTTCTTCATTGCTTAGATCTTATGGAATTATTCTTGAACCCTTCAAGAATAATGCGATCTCTCCGCAGATACTTGGAGATAAGGACAGGGTGATTGTATTGTTCCACGTATAGTGACTTGGATGTTGAGATCTTAAGTGCATGTTCTTGTTCACAAATTTACAGAAGTTCATTGAGATTGATATTGATTAGCTACTAATTTTAAGATTGTACATCAGTTCAATGGGATACGATTTTCATTTGCATCTTGATGACCTCGCTACAGTTCAATAACAAAAATCCTACTTCGATAGATTTAGACTTTTTTTTAATGATTCACATGTATGTCATGTAATCCTTGGTTTGGAAATATGCATAGACATAATGGATTTGCCTAAATAATCATGATTTATAAAATTTGGTGATATGAGTTTTGCCAAAAGTCACCTGAAAATGCTTGAGATAAGCATGCCCACAAATATGACATTTACCGGTAACCAGATCCTAATCAATCTCCATCTAAGTGGTTCCGTTGATATCACACCAAAAAGGCTCAAAATTGAAACTACAACCACTGATACGAAATTCTGCAAACAAATGATAGACACAAACGTGAGTTGTTCCTGTAGAATCCAACCAGACAAAACTTAAAATACAAAAAAAGCAGGGGCCAGTGTGGCTGAAAAAAGAAGTCAAGTCAGGGCAAGATGATTTGCTCACTTGGTACATCATCAAGGAAATTCCAGCATTGAAATCATAACCTGAGAGCACAAACTTATTGACTAGTATCATGCTGCATGATGCTATGCAATATGAAAAGCCAGATAATAAAGCTTGATTGTGTGTCGCCCCTGGCTTATAAGCGTGTACATATTTCTCTCTATCTTTTTCTGCCTTCCCCTCTTCCAAGTCAATGTCCTCATGGTACAGGGCCTTTGAAGACCTGCAAATGAGATATCATTGGTTGATGAACTACATTCATCTGAAATACTTGTACACAATCAACTTTGCAGAGTGCAACAGTATAAACAAGTGGAAATAAAGATCAGTGGGCTGAAGAGTTCCAAATAGAAAAATAATATCACGTAAAAAACCGAGAAAATCAAATTTATTCTATGGAGATGACATTATCGGTCAACAAAAAGTCAGAACATAGGCATGTTGAAGTTTTACTTGAAGTGAATATATCGAAACATGAAGTATCCCAACTGATTGTTCTTGGAAAAATTACATAGCCTTGAATATAAAAAAACCTTATAAAAATAAAAGTTTCATTGGCTTTTTGATGCAAAAAAAGAGAAATTTGGTAAATAAGTTCCTTGTAAAATAAATTAACCTCTTCTTGTCGTCCCATCAAATTGAATGAGCCAACAATTAAGGATCCACCAACTTATTGTCTCTATATCAGGGTTTTAAACAGTTGAGAAACTAGAGAGAATCAGGTGATAAAGTTTCCAAATCTCTATGTACACGAAAACGGAGGAATTGGAGATAGGAGGAAAATATTCCTCTTCATAATATGTTTTGGATAGAGTGTGTTTGCCATCTACAGTGGATCCGCCAAACTTTTGATAAGATACACAAAAAGACCTTGAAAGGATTGCCGGAAACAGAAGAAAGAGTGAAAAACAAAGACCTGCAAAAGGAAATCATACCTAGAAAAATTTTCTCTTCTTCCACTGCCTTTGGGGCTCAGAATTGGACCCACCAATCCAGTCTGATCTCTCCTCAGCACATCAGTTCTCTCTCCAGCCAAAATAGGCTCCTTAGAGTCATCGGAGACTAATCTCTCAAGAACTGGATCAGAAGCATCAATTGGAGTGCTCAAAGGCATAGTCCTGAAGCTTCAAGAAAATCTAGTTAACACCCAAAAAGTTTCGACTGCATCATGTATATGCAATCACAAAAAAATGCATCTTTAAAAGATGGAGGTTCTACCTGGAGCACGAATACCCTATCGTATTGCCTTATTATCTTTCCATAAGAAAAAGCAACTATATGACCAAGTAAATTCCACGCACGTTGGCAAGGAACCAGTTATTACTAACAGCTAAAAAAGAATTCAAAGCGACTTACGCATAGAACTTCGTTATTGACTTCCAAATTACTATTCTTCAACCTTAGTTTTCCTCATCCCAACCAAAAAATGGATTTTTTCCCTTCTAACTGGTAAATATTTATGAGGAGAGCCCAACAATATAAGCGATTACCTTCCCAACCACTGCCACCGAAAAAACCTCGATCAAAATAAAATCTTTTCGATTACCCCCTCCACCAAATCACGACAACAAACAAAAAAACAAAAGCTTCCTTTAAAAAACAACAGTCCCCGACCAGTTGGGTACTTCAAAGCAGGGACAAAGATTACCTCAAAGAACCCATCTTCAGATCTTCGAGAAGATGAAATCTTTGGACGAGTCTGAGGATCTGGGCAGCTGGGTTGGGAAGGATCTGGAGGGAAAGAGGGGTATAATAAGGTCTCCTCGCGTTGAGTTGGGCAGACTCCTAGGTAGTGGTGGGGCGTGGATTTGGGTGTCCCAAACTCCATATAGGGTTTGGTAGCGTGCATCCAGAAACGGGGAGAGTGGAGTGATGCCAAACAAAGTGGAAAGCAGCGGATTTGGCGCTCCATTGCGGCAGTCGTTTGCCTTTCCTTTGCAGGGGCACTCAACGGGAGAGTGGAGGGGATTACGTGTGCAGCGCACCTCCCAAAGTCAAAGCAGCATTCCCATCGCCCCCCATTCACGATTCATGGTCTGCCCCATTCACGATTCATGGTCTGTTTGGTAGTAATTTAGGTTTATTTGGTTAGTGTGATGTAATGGGTTGGAGTAACCTCATGAAATAGTAACTGACTGAATGATTACGAGGGTTGGAAAGTACTGAAATAAAGAATTTGATGTGATGTCACGTTGATTTGTGATAGAATCCAACCCATGAATGAAGGAGGGTAAATATAGTTATCTCGAAGTAATCTGGTAACCAAACAGATCCATTGAGTTGTGTTGGAATAACTTCTGGTGAATAATAGTTGGTTAGGAGGGTTGGAGGGTATTGGACTGCGAAAATGATGTGATATTACATTGTTTTGTGGTAGAATTCAACCCAAGAATACAGGGAAGGTAAACCATGTTATCTCGTGGTAACCTGATAATCAAACGAATCAGGGGACTTGCTTCTTATGGGCCCTATCAATCCACACGCCCTAGGCCTTTTTTGGATGTGGACATCATCTTTTCATCTCGGGAGAAAGGAATTTTATTTGAGGATAAGTAATCAGATCAAGATATATCCTTTATTATACCTTAAATCTACATTATGTATCTCTTTCTATCACTCAAACTAATAGAACAAGAACGATGAACAAATCTCAATTATCTATTATGTCATATTATTCATTATCCCTCGTATCTACAGGCTCAAGTTTACCCAATCAAAAGTCTGATTTGGATGAGGAATGAAGTATAATGCATGATTCGAAATAAGAAATATTTGTATTCTATTATTGTAACACATATACATCCAAATATAGTCCCACATCTAAAACTCGCAAAGTATGAGAGTGTGTTATAAGGGATAGGGATTACTACTTGACAATTTAAGCTTAAGCATTTTGGTGACTGCCAACAGGTCCAATTAAAGCATGAACCCTACAAGTTATCAGGACCAGTTTTCCTCGATAACGGGTCATGGACCTAAGCTTGGGACCTTAGAAATGGTATTAGAGCCGATTTCCTTCTGATAGTGGAAAGGATTACCCGAGAGGTAGAGCCACACCTACAAAGAGATAGGAGGAAATGACTACCCAGAGCATGTAGCCGTCATTGTCACTGGGAATAAGTAATGGGTCAGGTCACAACGAGGACGTTACGAATATAAGTGGGAAAGTAGTTACAACAAATAAAGAAAGGAAGAATTTCTTTTTTATTTTCCCGAAAAACCCCTACCTATACCCCTAAACATAGTCCCACATCTAAAACTCACAAAGTGTAAAAGTGAATTATAAGGGGTGAGGATTACTACTTGACAACTTGAGCTTAAGTATTTTGGGTGGTTGTCAACGGGTCCATGAGTTCAAACCCAATAAGTTGCTAGGGCCCTTTTTCCTCGATAACGGACCATGAACCTAACCTCGAGACGTTACAATTATTGTTTGACTGGTGGTAAGAGAGTTTATGTCTCTTCTCATTGTTATATTGATCGAAATATAGTTTTGGGAAATAAGGTAAAATAAATGAAAAATATTTTCTCGTTTATATTATGTGAGGTTTGTTTGTTTGTTATTTCAAATATTGGATAAGCTAATTATTTCTTTGATTTGATTTTTTTGTTATGCAAACAAAACAAAACATGGAAAAAGGTGTGTACCGTGTATAAAGACATAAAATCGAGAAATGTCCATATTATAGACTGAATGAAATCAAGCAAGGATGTCATTGATCATGTAACCTAGAAGTAGTATTACATATATTGGAGTATAAATACTTACTAAAAGGAAAAACGATGATACAAAGGCAAAAACTAAGTTTTATCGAATCCCAAATTATGAAAGAATATAGTTCATTGAACTCCATTCAAAGATAATTTGAGAAATGTCCATCATTTAGACCACCATACGAAACCTTAACTTGCACTTCCTTGGCATTTTTAATAAAATCAATTGTCATAAATAAGGATCGTATAATTTGAATAGATGAAATCCATCATCTTACCATATCTCTCATATCTTTATTATGGGCAACAAAAATATTACTTATCTTACTTCAGGGGACCATATCTACACACACGTCCCTATGATTAACATGATCTTCATTTTTTAGTGAATTACATGTATGTACAATGTGTTCACCTTGATTATCCAAATGAACATACGTATCTTAAAATTTTAGTCTGAAATTAGTTAATGTACCATGGTAACATAGATCAATACAAGATATATTATTAGTACCATTGTCAGTTTAGATGTTTCAACAAAAAAATCGTATTAACTATAACTGAAAGAGTGTGTCACATTGTCAAAATACCAAACTCAACTTTTTAGAACTAACATGTGCAACATTAACTTCCCACAAACTAACTAGCCTTCTTCTGAGTAAAACAATCATGAAGCGTGTGCCAACTCTTCATGCAATTCCGCTTGCTCATGCACCAACACTGAGTTACATGCACGAACAAGAGAACATATACAATGATTCTTCACTCTCTCATTTAGAAGGGAACTACAAATGTGGAGGATGTGTTTTATCGTGGAGAATGATATGTACCCCTCCTTATATATGACTCTAGAAAAGCTAAGAGACTCTCATTATTACATTTACATTAATAATGACATTAAGACACATGACTCTTCATATTATGTGGCAACTTTTTGCGTTCAACAGCAACCCTTCGCGGTTTATGGCAATCCTTTGTCTTATTATCTCTTCAGCTCCCTTTCTATCCTTCGTCTTTTATTGATGATGCCACATCACATGCCCAGACATCAACACACTCGTGTTCCAACACTTGATGATGTAACTTTTTCAAACATATAACCAAAGGGGCACGACGACCTCCGTGCCTCCATGTAGTACCCATCCTTTAACATATGTAGACTAAAGGGAAGTCCTCTAAAAATCCATTGTCATGGCATGCGGACTACTCTTATACGTGCATCATTTGAGCATGCTCTCCCATGCTCATACTCAACAACTCCAACACCTCCATGCCTCCTTGGATCATCGTGCACCAAATATGGATCCCATGTGCCTTTGTGTGTACGCTTGTGCAACCGCATCACAACCTCTTTATGTTATTTGTAGCATGATGTGTCTCAAGAGGAAAGATGGCACAAGCATGTATTATCATCCTTCTCATGCATGTTCCTCTCGTGAACTACCTCACTCTCTCTTGACTTGGACTTTGTTGTGAGAAAAAATCTTCCTTAACAGCTAGTATACATGATGTATCCTTCTTGACTCTTTTGAGAGGATCCAACATCTCCACCATTGGTGTGTGGTAGCTCTAGCTCCACTTGTGGAGAGAACACCTCTATGCTCGCTCGTTTTCAGTCTCCATCGCTCTTTATGGGCACCCCATACCTTGAGAGAAGGGAGGAAGGGAGAAGAAGGTGGAGGAAGAAGACGTACGTGGAAGGAGAAAGAATGGGTAAAGTTGAAGAGAGAGAGAAGGAAGAGAAGGGAGAGAGAAAAATTATATAAAAAATAAATAAAATTAAAGTAGTAAATTAAATTACGTTAAATAGTTAATAATTATATTAAATTAATTATAAACTAATTTCCTAATTACATAAATAATTAATAATTAAATATTGTTAATAATTTTTTATGTAAAAAATTAAGTAATTAAACATTAATTAAATGAGTATATATAATTAATAATCTAAAAAATATATGAATAATTAATTAAATTAATTTTTTATTTAATAAAGTATAAATAAATTATATAAATTAACTTATATAAAATAATAATATATTATGATACATTGTACAATATATCAATACAGATCCGAAAATCGTATTTTTTACATTAACTCTAATTTCAGCGAAACTAATGTCATTTTGTAAATAATTGAATAATATAATTTTTGGAATCGAGTTTGCTCAATTCGGAGTTCCTACGATCGAGTTATGAGACCCAGAAAATTTAGTTAGCAGATTCGGGCTTCTAGATTTTATTAGTATTTTGTCTTAATTATATTTTTATATTTTTCTATACAATTTTAGAAGATTTTAGGAAAAAGAGTTAAATTAATCAGGTTTACGATTATGTAATTAAAAATCCGAGAAGTTTATACATATAGTAGACATAGACAATGAGTCCAAAAAGCTGAAATTCACCGATTTTATTCAATTTTTTTTATTTTTTAATAAATAGTACTAAGTATGAAACAGATTTTAAAAGTGAGTTTGGTCAGTTTGGAGTTTTATGTAAATAATTATGAATCTCGGAAGTCGGCTTTTACGGCTTTTTTGGTCCATTACAGTTAATTATTTTTGTAACGAAATATTTTCCGATATTTTTATGAAATAATATGTATTTTTATGAACAATTTTTGTAAAGAAGTGATTTAATTTGAGATTGTCGCGATGATAAATAAAATAGATGAAGTATTTACATGGTGTAAAATGGTAACTTATATTTTTTTGTCTTTGTTTTCTTTTTATTTTTATAAATTAAGATCAATGACTCCCCCTACTTATTTATTTTATCGACCACGTCAATATTGGCCTGGTCTCGGGGTTAGGATCAGTCTGTATATATTTTATATCTACAACCTTCTTTCTTTTATTTTACTTTTTCTCTTTATTCTTTTATTTTGGATAAAATAAGTGTTAAATATATAATATTAATATTTATGTTTAAAATGTTAATTAGATAGAATTAGTGATTATTTACATATATTTTACCAAGGATTTTAGCCAAAATGAAAGAATAAAGGTGATAAATCACATATTCATCAGTTTCTCATTTCTTTTATTTTTCAATTATTGTTTCTGATTCTCTAGTGATTAAAATTAATTTATAAAAAATCAACATGCATGCATCATTAATTTTTTTAAAAAAAATTTTGTATCCAAAAATTCCAAAAAAAATCAAAAAAAATTAGGTGATCGTGATTTTTGGACTTCATTTGATCAAAAAATTGCATAAACTTCACGATTGGACGTTTTTTTGAACACCGATGATTTTGATTTTGTAATTTATAACATATGATTGTAAAATATATCAATTTTTTGTAAATTGCTAACAATTATTTCAAAATATAAGCCTTTGTTCAATCATATTTTCGTGAATATTAATGAACTTTTTTTCTTTGAGTTCAAACATATTTTATGCAATATTCAATCATTTTTAAATTTAAGTTCCCCCATTCTTTCGAGTTCAATGCTCTTTTCATTTTTTGTTTGAGTTTTTTTTATAGATTGAATTCTGTAGAGTGAAAATGAAAACATCACCTGAAAAATTGTTTGATAATGTAAATTTTTGTTTTATATTGAAGATATCCTAGTTTGTCAATATCAACAAATGATTATTATAGAAGTTTGTGTATCTTGTTATATTTTCTTGCAAAAGGTGATGCATTTTCTAAAAATCAAATTGAATGAAATCACATCTAATGTGGATTAAATACTAAAGGGATGAAGTTTACATATTCAATTGGTTAAATTAAATATCAAAATATGTTGGTTATATTTTATGTTTTGATCTACTAATTTACACCATTCATTGTATAATTTACATTTCGATTCATTGATTTATAATTCAACATGTATCTTTTACATGTCATCCGTTTTTAAGTATAAACAATAAATTACTGATTGATTTGTTTATTTTGCAGATCAACACATGAGTTACAATCAGATCATGGATTTTACAAATCTACACAAACTTTATAATGGATGATGAATTTTGATGGACCCTTGATATTAGGAAACATGTTGGATGTAATATAAAATAATTTATACATTAATAATAAGAATCTGTTTTACAAAAATCACATGCATTTTACAAAAAAAGACCACATAATTTACAAAATAACAATTTATAAACATTGCTCTCACATAATGTTCTCAAAAGAAACTATGATTCTTTTTCAAAATAAATCAAATACGGTTTGCAAACGAGACTACGTACTTTACAAAAAAATTGTTACAATTTACAAACATTTCTTCCACAGAATGTTGGATTGAACGAGATGTAGCATGTACTACGATGTGTATTTTTCTGATTTGAGTATTAAAAAGATACACACCATATTTAAACCCCCTTAAAACTAATATCATATGACGTGTAGAATATATAATGCGTTCGCAATTTACCACATCAGATATATTAGGAAATATAGTTATAATAAAAATCTCATCATTGTAGGAATGTTTTCCACGTGTACATCAATTGATTTGGCCATTACCAAAGCACCCTTTTTAGGAAACACAACTACATAGAACACACCGATTTTTGTTGAATTTGAGCTTTTCTCCTGTACATCAGTGGTTATTATTTTTTGTAATTTATGGGTTAGATGAGCCTGCCTCTGAAAGACCTACTTCATTTACTAGATATTACTTTACTAGACCCAATTACTATCTGCTTTTGGATTTTCTTTTTGAGTCACACCACAATCTCATGACTCATCTGTTTAGTTGGGAGGGAGAGAACAGCTGCCCACAAACAGAAAGAAACATGATCATGTTAGGGTTTATCTTTGGTCTGCTGAGAGCCACAATTCAAGCTATATGTCCTTCCCTATACTGTCAAATAATTCATAAATCTCAATAAAGCAAAACGTTTACATTCGATAACCTATCTAACTCAAATTACATAAATACTTTATATCTTTTCTCTGTAAATGTAAGAAGCTTAGCGACGATTGAAACATCGCCATCTGCAGACACCTCAAAGACCTCTGGAAGCCGAGACAGCCCATGAACCAGAACTCGAACTCATCGACTGTAACTATCTGTATATACTTCTCTTTAGGCTTATCCCTGTGATGTCTGGAGGTTGCACTCTTTATCTCCCTCATCGGGATGACCACCTTAAACACATATTAATCAACAAATTCAACATCTCACTTTCTGCTGATAACATTTATGTAATAAAAGAAATTCGATGATTGTGGCCTACCTTGTAAGGAATCCTCATGACCTCCTCCAAAGAAGTGATGGTTATTGGTCTGTCACTGTGAAATGCAACCCTCTCGGTGGAGATAAAGAGAAGCCCCGATATAGGTCCGGCCGACGTCGATAGGTGGCACTGGGAGGCCTTGAGAAGCTTCTCTCCATCGCCGATGTCGAATAGGCGCCTGAAGACGTTCTCGACACCTCCCGCATGGAGAATTCTCGTCCCCAAGCTGAGCTTCCCTTTCACTGTCTCTGAGATCTTTGGTCCCAAACTCACTGCAATTTTATGCAAACTGTGATAATTATTATAACAAAGCTCAAGTACAGACACTCGAGTTCAAAATCCTTGAGGGTGCTTAATTACCATGATCGCGGATTTCTCGAGTAAAGTTGCCTGCCTTTCTGCTGAACTTGTTCATCCATCGTAACAGCAAATCTACATTTTGAATGTAAGGGTTTTTTTTAGAAAAAGGTAAATATACAGTGTTCAGCAAGGTGGTAACTAATAGAAAACTTACTTTGTCTAGGGCGATAAGAATTATGGCAACTGTTCTGAAATGGAGCAAAATCCACGGGGATTCCGATCACATGGACTTGGCTGTGGTTCTTCATGCCTTCTCCTTTAAGCACAAGCAGGTATGTTATTGCTTGGGTTGGCAGCTGTTAAGATGGCTGTTTATAGGAGAGCTGCCTCTAAAGGAAGAGATGCAAAGTCATCAACCAGTCATCAATGAAGGAAAGCGGTGGCATATGACCTAAGGCTGAAGCGGATCACAAGATCTTTCCATCAACGAAAAAGCATGTGCTGCTGATCCTATCTCTTTCCAGCTTTAGGGAATATTCATATCCAGACTTTTGCTGATTTGTCAAAGCTGATCAGTTTGGGCAGAAGATGGATTTGCCGACCTGTTAGGTGTTAAGATTTACTTGGACCATGTAAGTTCGACCTATCCACATGCGTGGTCCTGGAATTCAGCATTGATATCCAATAAAAGCTTGGATCTTGATATAAAAATGGATTATATATGGATAGCAGATATATGTATAGAGGAAGATACTGCTCCTTAGAGGAAGGATATCAGTTACAGATATACTGTGAGATCATAGAAGTGTGCACGTGTATAATATATAAATTATACTATGAGTTCATAGATAGTTACAGATCATGTAAGGATTTTATTTTTTGGTCATCTAATCTTCAATTGGTTCTTACTAGTTGTAAATATTTTTTTTTACTTTTGTCATTTTGTTTTTTTCGTATAGATTACCTCCTTGCTCAACCGCACACAATTACTCGTGTTGGAATTAACTTTATTGGGATGTTTGATGCAACTTGAAGGTCGCTATCAAGTTGTATTAATGTATCTCAATTCCTGGAATTCAATGTTTCAATCTTGTGGGGTGTTGTTTAGTTCCACATCATGGAGTGTCAAATCGGCACTTGATTTTTATATGTGAAGTCTTGAGATCAGTATAGAAACAGACTAGAGAGGACTGATGACGCGAAAAGATCCCCCAAGCAACTAAGGTAGAGAAATATAAACAAAGGTCGTTGCGACCTCAGTCGCTCAAGAGATCAATCGGTCAATCAAGAAAAATTAAGTGCAGACCACCAAAATCAGATAAAATCAAATAAACACAATAGCGGTCCTAGCTATTAGATTAGCCTGGTATAGCGACCAGGGTCGGACTCATGGAGCACGTGATGGCCTTACGGCCTACGAAGTAGTAGAAAATATCGAAAAATAAAAGAAAACTATTTTTGATGGATTTTCAATTTTTATATATATTTTTTGGATTTTTGGTTAATAAGGAAAATAAGAAAACAAGGGAAACAACCAACTTCAAGCAATTATTTAATGCATCAAAATTACTCAAATATTCAAATAAAAAATTTTTTTATGTATTTTATGATTTTTATTGTTTTTGGTTAATTTTTGGTATTTTTCTGATTTTTATTTAATTTTCCAAAAATAAAACAAGGCAAGGAAATGAAGGTACTGTCCAGTCAGGAGTAAAAGGCCAATTTAAAATGCAAAAGGGCCTATTTAGCTCCTGGAGGTAATTTTCCTATAAACTAGAAAGTCTAAGAAAAATTATGGCACCAGACTTATTATTTTTGGATTTTTAGATTATTTATTAGAATTTTTATAAAGTTTTTAGTGTTTTTCAATTTTTATGAGTTTTATATAATGAAAAATGACCAAAATTGGTCAGAAAATCGAACAAAACAAAACACACAGTAGTTAAATTTTTTATAATTTTTAGATGAGTTTTATATTTTTTTGTGAATTTTTAAGTCAGACAGTAAAGAAAATGCGTGTTTTGAATTTTTAAAAATAGTAAATGAAATCAAAAATGTCCCCAAAAATTCTAGAAAATTTTACAACATGGCAGGAGCCATGTGTCCATTTTCATTGAATTTGGAGTGAGTTTGATATTTTATTCAAAATCAAAACCAATGTATAGTGCACAAGGACCTGTACGTAAATACCAAAAGTTCCAGGGGGTCCGGTGCAAAAATCCCAAGAAGTCACGCGCGAGGCTCGTGTCTGGGGCACACAGGGACCTAATTGCAAAGAAATAAAGTTTCTGGGCTAAATAATAACAAGTATTAAAAGCCCAGGAACCTTAGTGTAATTTACCAACGAATAAACGCACATGCTCCAAAAAATCACGCACAGGGGTATAAATGCAATTAACTAAAAATTTTCATTCATTCATGAACATCCCGGAACTACAAGGCTATCAATGAAAATATCCCAAGTAAACACGTGTCGACGCACGTGACACACTACACACAGGGGTATAATTGCAAATAGCAGAAAAGACAAGGTCCAAAATGCAATTTACCTAACGCAAATAAAACACTAAAAATATTTACAGGAATGAATAATAAAAGCAAGAACTAGAGGGGCCTAAGAGCTATTTACCCCTTTTATTTAATGTCGACGGCTGATGTGGCGCCACGTAGCAGATCTAACGGCTGGAAATAAGGGGCGCCTTTAACCAAGAAGCACGGGCCTGATCGGATGGCTGAGGGTCCACCACGTGGCAGATCTGACGGTCCTCGTACGCTGTGGCGAAACCCTTGATGAATCGACGGCGATGAAGCTGACACGTGGAGATCGGACGGCTCTGAGTCACGGGTGCCTCTTCATCTGATCGTGCGGCTCAGATCGATCCTCAGATGGATCGAACGGTGACGAAGCTCCTCGAACGGGTGGCTAGGATTGAATCTGGAGGGAGAGGATGATCTGACGTCGGGGAAGGCTCCTGGACGAACTGGACGCCGGCGAACTTCGCCAGGCTCGTGAAGGCGCTGGACTCCTCCTCGAAGGCCACTAAAGATCGGAGAAGATGCGTACTGGCCTTCCGCGTCGAATGGCGGTCTCCGATGGAGCAACGGAGCTCAGAGGAGCTCGGTCGACTCCGGCGGAGGGGAAGCTCCTGGGCTCGAGTTAGAGGACCTCAGACAGTCCTCTTTGTACCTGCAAAAGGGCACCAAAAGACTCGCGGGTCGAGGGCAAAGTGCCTCGACCCTGTGAGAGGGGGTGACGGTGATCGGTGAGGCAGGGCGGTCGAGCTCCGGCGATGCGACGGCGGAGGAACTCGAAACCCCAGCTCCTGTGCGAGCTGGGTTGAATGGAGGGGCGGAGAACGTGCGTGGGAAGAAGACGATCGTGATGGTACGGTTCGATGATCGAGGCGAAGGGGGAGGTGACCGGATTCGGAGGTGAATGGCGACGGCTAGATTTGGGCGAAACTAGAAATTAAAGAAAACGTGAAAGAACGAAGTCTACCTGGGCGTAGGGATCGACTGGGGATGAGCTGGGCTTGCTCTGGGTCGTCGGCTCGCGGGTCGTTGAGTCCCGAGGCTCGAGCTCCTGCTTCAGGCGGAGCACGGCGGCGCTAGGACGCTGGATCAGTGGTTCGGGCACCCTCTCCTCTCTACAACACCACCAGCGGCGAGCTGTCACCTCGAGGATGGCAGTGGAGGTCCTGGGAAGGAAAGGTGGGGAGCCAAAGATGCAGAAAGAGGTGGCGGAGCTCGGATTTTAAATGCCCAGGGGTCCGGCTAAAATCGATCGGGTAGGGCAGCGTGGAGCGCGGACCCCGAGGCGGGCATGCCGGCGAGGATGTCGGATGTGTCGTGAGTGAAACGGACCCTGGGTATGGGTATGGAGCTATCGGATCTGGAGTGGGGAAGAGGGAGAAGTCAGGTGAAAAATTAGACCCGCGAGGAAGAGGTCCGCGGGGGGCAGTTGACCGGAGGTCAATGTCCCCCGTGGACCAATCAGAAAATTTCAGATCGTATTTATTTGGAAATTTGAAATAAAATTGAAAAAGGCCGAATTAAGAAAAACTTAAAACATGAAATATATTTGTTTTAATTTTTTCTATTTTTTCAGCCATTTTTAATTAATTTTTCAAAATAAAAATAGGGTATGTACACTTTATGCTATATATAGGTATTTACACAATATGCCTTTTTGATTTTTGATTTTCAATTTGTTATTTTTATACATTTTTATTCCTATTTTATATTTTATTTATTTATAACATAAAATTAAGAGTAAAAAGGTGTTTTTATTTTATTTTTATTATTTATATACAAGGGTGAAATAAATAGGTATATACATCTATGTACATGGTATATTTACAATATTATTTTTGGTTTTTAATTTTTGTTCTTTTGATTTTGTTTTTGTTTTAATGTTTTTATTTTATTTATTTACAACATAAAAGATAGAATATTTACAAAATTTTTGGAATTTTAATTTATTTATTTATAAGGTGAAATAAATATAGGAGTGGTTGTATGTACATGATGAATATGTACAAAAAGATATTTTTGTTTTCTTTTTTTTTAATTTTTTCTATTTTTGTTTTGATTTTTATAATTATAAATATATATACAATATATACAAGCCATTTTATTCTATTTTTTAGAGGAAAATATAATTATTTATTTACAGGTCTATTTACACACATGAGCCCCTATCTCCCTCTACTTTGGCTTTTATGCGGTCAGGCCCATGCTGAGCCCTCCCTTGGGTTAGGTTGCTCAATATTTATTCTAAATATTTCCCTCTTTTTCTTTTGTCTCTTTATTCTTTTATTTTTGCACAAAAACATGCTAATTATTACTTTTTACACAATGCATGCTTTTGATAATTATTTGTATTTACAGACATATACATGCATTTGCAAAGGTTTTTGTAGCTAAAATATAAGAATAAAGAGTGATGAATGGGTATTCATCAAGGACTTTGAACCACAACACGCACGCATGCTCACATCCGCTCGCATGCCGCATCGTGTCATGGCACGCATGGGCACACCTGCGGCACGTCGCAACGTGAAATAAAGATAAGGTCAGTTTTGTAACCGTGGAATGATTTGAATTCCAAGGGACGCGTCCCTTAATCCTCTCACGTTACGTAACTGCCCAGATGGCTTTAAGTATCACTCTAAAAGCGTGGACTAGGGTTATAAATACTTACAAATATCATTTCCACTGTCTCTCTTCTCCCTCTCACAATCTCATGCTTCGTCTACGAAGGAGATTTTCGAGGATGCTCATGCACGGTGCACACGATCGATGAGCATGGAACCATCATATCCTGGGAGCGACACATTAAGGCCTTGTACATCGATAAAGTGGGAGATGTTGTCTCTCTAAGGGGAGTCCTACAACAAGATGCTTCGGTTGTGATTTCTAACCCTCTGTTGCTTTGTCACATTGTTTGCCATGATGTTTGTTTCCAGATTTTTTCCTTACTCTAATATGCATACGTTTTTAAAACGGATATTTTTCTTGTCAATAATGATCTGAATGCATTCATATGTTGATTTAAATTGGAAACACATTGTAAATCTGATTTTTGTAGTATGTGCTTGTCGCATTTTTCAACAATCTTAGAGAGACGGATCTATAATGTGATAAGAAATATGTCTGATTTAATTTTCGATCTCGTGTGCATTTCATTGGTATGTTAGAGAAATTCGGAGGCCAGAATTTCAAGCATTGGAAAACACATGAAAATCTGGCTGACTACGATTGGCCTAATTTCGGTTCGAGAAATCGAGTGTCCTAAATTATCTAAACAGAACTCAGATCCAGATGTGATCAAGGTGTCAAATGTGTGGAAAGAACATGACCATCTATGTCATGGGTGCATCCTTATCGCACTGTCGACCGTTCTGTTCAATGTCTATGGCACATCCACCAAGATTGCTAAGAGACTGTGGGAGGAACTGGATAAGAAGTACAACATGGAGGATCTGGGTATTTAAAAATACTCGGCCAAGTTCCTGATATTTCAAATGATTGAGTGAAAATAGATTTCTAAATAGTCTCATGAGTATTTGTTATTGCTCCACAGGTTAGCTGAGGCGGAGACAAAACTTCCTGAGAAGTTTTAGGTCATGTCGATCATTGGAAGTCCTGAGAAGATCTTGGGATGTCCCTAAAGCATAGGAAAGGGAAAAATTCTCTAAGATGATTTAATGGTTTCAATGGCTATTGAAGAGGAGCATAGAAAATAAAACATGTGATGCATGTTGACATGAACTGTAAGGTCAATGCGATAACCTCAAAGGGAAATAATGTTAAAGGGAAAATAAGAAACTGAAAAATAAGGAAAAATTCAGAAAAAATCAAAGAGCAAATCTTGATGATAGTGTGGACAGGTTGGACACTTGAAAAAGGATTGCCCTTCTCTAAAGACCCAACATAAATCCACGGATTTCGCTCCCCAGGTCTTATGTTTACTGAGAGAGGCATGCCCGGCAAGGGATATGTCTTAGTGAATCCTAAAATCTATATAATAAATAAGCTTAATGAGTGATTTGTTGATATTGGTGTAAATGTACACATTTGTACTGACGTGGCCTTCTTTGTATCTTATCAGGCTTCGGCCAGTGGAACAGTGATGATGGGGAATAGATCTGCAGCCAAGGTGATTGGGACTAGACGAGTTGAGATGAGATTCTCAACTGGACGAGTTTGAACTTTGCGCAGGGTGCCACATGTTTCTGTAGAGAGGGCTTCCAATTAGAATTTAAATGTAATAATGTAGTTTTTCTGAGACATTGTATTTTCTTTGACAAATGATATTTGGTTTATCATGATCTTTTATTTAGAATTGCATGTGACATTGATAGTTCGATTATAATATCTCTGATTTTGATTCCTCTACTTATATTGTTTCAAATATTGAATCTACTGATTTATGGCATGCTAGGCTAGGACATGTGAATATCAATTCTACGAAAAGAATGATGAAATTGACATGATTCTTGATCATACTATAGACAAACTCACTAAATGTAAAAATATGTGCTCAAGCTAAGTTGCCTGAAAAGCCTTCTCACTCTATGAAAAGGAAATTGAAATTCTAAACTTAATACATTCTGATATTTGTGAGTTTGGTGGTGTGATGACTCGATATAACAAAAGATATTTTATCACCATCATAGATGATAACATTAAATATTGTTATGTTTATATGCTTAAAACTAAGGATAATGTCTTAGAAAAAATTTTATCTTTAAGAATGAAGAAGAAACACAAGTCGGTAAAATAATTAAACGTGTAAGGTTAGATAGGGGTGGTGAATACATATCTAGCATATTTGATATGTAAATTATTTGACATAGTTCATGAGGTCACTGTACCATATTCACCGCAGTCTAATGGAACAGTAGAACGGAAGTTTAGAACTCTAACTGTTATGGTCAATGCACTTTTACGAAATTTCATGCTACCATATATGTGGGGGGAAGCTTTGAATACGATTTGCCATATTATGAATAGAGTTATCCTAAGACATAAAGATAAGAGTCCATTTAAACTTTGGAGAAAATAGGAAACCAAGCCTAAAATATCTCAAGGTGCGAGGATGCTTAGCTAAGGTCTTAGTCTCAAAACACAAGAGAAAGAAAGTTTGGACCTAAAACAATTGACGTGACCTTCTTGGGGTATTTGAAAAATAGTTATGTTTATCGATTCTTAGTAATTCGGTCTGAGATCACATGCATAGATACTAATACTATTGTTGAACTCCATGATGATATTGCTTTTGAGGATATTTTTCTAAATGAAAAAAAGAATTCATGAAAATCTAACTAGTGATGTAACCTCGACATCTGGTTCTATTCCACATCAAATCGAAAAGATTTCAAATGTGATGGTTACCTTTTCTGAACCCAATGAAATCTTGGAGGATGTTAAACCTAGACAAAATAAGAGGACTAGGATTTCTAAGGATTTAGGTAGCGACGTTGTCTCTTACCAAATCAAGGGTGATCCTCCCACGTACAAGGATGCCATGGCTTCTACTGAAGCAAGGCATTGGAAGGATGCCATTATATCTGAAATGATTTGATCATTTCAAATGGTACGTGGGAACTGATCGATCTACCTCCTGGGTGTTCCATCATAGGAAGCAAATGTGTATTTAAAAGGAAACTTAGACTGGACGGATCTATAGAAAAATATAAGGCAAGACTTGTAGCCAAAAGTTTCAAGCAATAGGGTATTGATTATTTTGATACATATTCTCCTGTTACTTGGGTGACTACGATTCAGATGCTCATCGTGCTGGCCTCCATACATGATGACACAATTCATCAAATGGATGTGAAGATGACCTTTTTATATGACGATCTTGAGGAGGAGATCTCTATGGACCAACCTGAAGGATTTGTAGCATATGGTAATGAAAGAAAGATATGCAAGCTTGTAAAGTCCCTTTTATGGACTTAAACCAGCTCTGAAACAACGGCATGAAAAGTTTGATAAGACTATCCAATTTTATGCCTTTATTGTTCATGATTCCGATAAATGTATGTATTATATAATTAAAGGTGATATGTTTGTTGTCCTGTGCCTATATATCAATGATATTTTTGATATTTGGATCAAACATAAGTATAATGGAAGAAACAAATAGGTTCTTGAGTAGTAAGTTTGAGGTGAAGGACTTAGGAGTTGCAAATGTAATTTTGCGGCTCAAACCAATTAGATCTACTAATGGAATACTTGTGTCTCAGTCACGTTATACTGAGAAAGTTCCTGAGTAATTTGGCTATCATAGCTATAAATCTGTATGCACTCCATATGATTTATCTAAACCCCTTTGCAAGAACAAGAGTAGAGTACCTGTAGCACAGCTACAGTATTCCCATATTATAGGAAGCTTGATGTACCTTACGAACTTTACCTGACCTGATATTTCATTCGTGGTCGCAAAGTTGAGTAGGTATACAAGTTGTCATGACCGTACTCATTGGGAGGTTTTGAACCAAAACCAAGTATTGAAGTATCGTAAGGGTACTGCACCTTTTAGACCGCATTATGGAAAATATCCTCTTGTTTTAGAAGGATATAGTGATGTAAGTTAGATTGGTCAAATGGAGGACTTCATGAGTAACGATGTGACTGGGTATGTATTTATCTTTGGAGGCAGTGTAGTCTCCTAGAGGTCTGTGAAATAGACCATCTTGGCTCGGTCTACTTTTGAGGCAGAGTTGTGTGCTTTGGACACAATATGTATAGAGGTTGAATGGCTTAGTGAGCTTCTCTCTGAGATACCCATGGTGGGTAAGCCGATACTAACGATTTGCAAAGCTAAAGAGTTCAAAGTACAATCAGAAAACTAGAAGACATATCCAAATTAAACTTAAGTCTATTAGAGATTTGGTGTCTTCTGAAGTGATTGTCGTGGAATTTGTTGGTACCAAAGATAATACGACATATCCACTAACAAAGAGATTTGATAGATCTTTAGTCCAAAAATCCAGACTTGGGATGTGACTGGAACCCACCGATAGTTTACTCGCAGTAGCAACCTAAATGAGTGGAGATCCCACAAAATAGGTTTAATGAGAAAAACAAATTGTATGAAGACCTAGTTAGCACTCATTATGCAATACTTTGCATGTGAGTCATACCATAAAAAGTCGAGTGCTTGAAAGTTGTAGGAAAAGGTTGACACCATGCTCTTAATGATTCAAGTTTTTTATAAGCAGGATGTGAGCAATGCATCCTTGGAGAATGTCACTTATATTAGTATTTTTGTTGATCACATATAGAGGATGAGGGTTCATCCCTAATATACGTTGACCACATATAAAGGATAAGGGTTCATCCCTAATATACTCGTGAAACATGACAAGGTGCACGACCATTAATAACACCAAATTCAGAACATTATCATCATATACTCCACTCTGCTTCTATCACTCGATACCATTACATTAAAGTTCAAGACTAAGTTCACTTTATTCCTGTGATGGTAAAACGCGATAACTTAGGTAAAGGTTCAAACTGAAAGGTACCTTTACTAAAAGCAGAGGGTGGAAACTTGAGATTTTTTAGCTTTTCGTGTTCTAACATTGAATTTGTGGGGAATTTGTTGGAATTAACTTTGTTGAGATGTTTGATGCAACTTGGTGGTTAATATCAAGTTGTATTAATGTATCTCAATTCATGGAATTCAATGTTTCAACCTTGTGGGGTATTGTTTATCCCCATATCGTGGAGTGTCAAAACTGGCACTTGATTCTTATATGTGAATAGAGACCAGTCTGGAAACATATAGAGAGGACTTTGGACCACCACACACACACATGCGTGCGCACTAGCCCATCATCTCGCGTCATGTCAGGCATGGTCAGGTCGAGCACGGGCACGGGCTTGGGCTCGGGCAAGAGCACGGGCTTGGGTTCATGCTCGGTGCGGACATGGGCGTGGTTGCGGCTGCAACGTGGTGCGACGTAAAATAAAGACTGGATCAGTTTTGTTTAGTCGCGGATTGATTTGAATTCCAAGTGACATGTCCTTTAATCCTCTCACGTTATGTAACCGCCCCGACGGCTTTAAGATCACTCTAAAAGTCGTGGACTAGGGTTACGAACACTTAAGGCTCTCGTTTCCATCACCTCTCTTATTCCTCTCATGATATGGGGCTTCGTCTATGGAGGTAACTTTCGAAGACGCTCAGGCATGGTGCACACCTCGACGAGCGTGGAACCGTCTTACCTTGAGAGCGGCATGTCAAGGCCATCTGCACCGGTAAAGTGGGGGGGGGGGGGGGAGGGGGGAGTGCTATCTCTCTAAGGAGAGTCCTACAACATGACGCTTCTGTTGTGATCTCTAACCTTCTATTTCTTTGTCGTATTGTTTGCCATGGTGTTTGTTTCTGGATTTTTGCCTTGCTCTAATATGCATATGTTTTTAAAACATGTATTTTTCTTATCAATAATGATCTGGATGCATACATACATTGATTTAACCTGAAAACATGTTGCGAGTCTGATTTTTGTATGTATTTTCTTGTCGTGTTTTTCAACAACTTATTCTCATAAAAATGCGTGCTATTAGTTGTACGTATTAAATTGAACAATTATTTAACACTTTTTTCAACAACCAGTTAACAAATTATGTTTATAGTGATTCTAGCGTTTGTCCATCGTCTATTTCAAGTAAAAAAATCATTAACAAAAGGCAATAATCGTTGTTACATATTTAATGATGAATGGATTCCAAAATATGATCAAATATGTATTCAATATGGTGTGACGGCCTCCTCTCTTAGACGTCGAGGCCAATGAAAGGAGCCATCGTCAACGGTGGTACGTCAAGAAGGGGAATAGTCGGAGAGGCGGGGTTGGAGGAGAAGTGGCTGAGAGCTGTACAAAGCGGATCCTATGTTGTACTGCAGAGGTCTGTTGTACCATTGGAGCTGCTCGATCATGATCGGGAGATTCACATGCAAAGGACCACCAAAACCTAGAATTTGTATGAATCGCTCGATCTTGATCGAGCGGATCTGGCTGTCTCTGGGGAGCCATTCCCAGAGCAAGTTTTTCCATTTGGCTTTTTTCTCGTTTTCTATAATATCATTTTATTTCTCATTTTTCAAGTTTTCGAATAAGTGATTATTTTTGTTGTCAAATTCATGGATAGAACGTATTAATTTAATAGATAAGGACGTACTTCGTTTAAATAATAGAATAACAAGTGGATAAGGACCATAAGGTAGTAGTTGGGTTGTTGAATAGAAATCATGTCTCTGACTTTTAAATAAAAAATAATAACTGGGATTTTTTACAATAAATTTAAATAATAGTAGATGAGTCTATATCATAATGCGTCACATAATACAGTTCAAATAAGGATACCACTCTGGTTGAGTTAAATGATTTTTTCTCCTTTTTAATAGATTTTATAGTCCATAACTTTTTGCAAAACTTGATGGAATACCAAAAGTGTATCTGAATTGTAGTTTTGATGAAAATTTTAAACTTTTTAATCAATGAACTATACGTTATCTTTAACTCCCTGGTAGACGATTCCATTCCCTCGGAAATTCCGAGAAAAAGACAAACCAAAAAGGCCTAATTATAGGCTGAAGCCCTCGCTCAGAGAACTCCAGGTCTTTGAGGTGGCAAGCCAGAAAGGTAAATATATACTTGATGGTCGGAACTGCGATGTCCGAGGACAGGATTGGGCATAGAATTTGGAAACGAATGTGTTATGGTTTAGGCTGCCCCCTCATCCGTGATGGGGATGAATTCTTCTGAACTATGAAGATTCCGGTAACAGAATACTCCATAATTGTCCTCAGAAGGTTCTTTCTTCCGCGGCGTAATCTCTATATACGTCATTTCTCTCGTGTAGGTTTATGACGGAAAAAGAAAGGAACAAGCTGACTTTATATATACTTCTTTCTTCAATATATCCACTAGGGAAAAAAATGTCACTTAGGGTCCCGGATCTGGAGAGATCCAGAACTTGCGGAAGGGAGATATTAGAGGTCAGAGTCAGCCATTTATTCAATGTACCTATCTTCAGACCTTGTTTAAGGCAGAAATCAGGCTCGGGCGATAAGGCCGTGCCAGCTGAATTCCTAGACCTCGAAAATCGCGACGGAAAGCCACTCAAATCAATAGAACCTATCACTCGACAAGCCTAGAAAAACAATATAATAATTGGCCTATAATATTATTTAGAAACTACATCTTTATATAGTGGCGAACATGAATATAATAAATAGATATATCTAAAAAAGTCCCTAATATTAATATATAGTCAAACTACTATCTCTCTTGCATTGAGATGAACTGCAAGTGGACTATAGTGGAAAGGAGAGTCAAGAAGTCATCCGGAGCGGTAGGCATCGCTGCTAGTCTGATCCTCGCTGACCACTATTAAGATGATAGTTGGAGATATAGTGAGACGGGAAAGAGAGATAGTACATATATTGTGGAAGATGCCGAAAGTGGTTGGGCAAGACTGCGTCTGTATTCAACATCAGTGTCCTCTTATTTCATTTCATTTATTAGAGCACTGTAAAGCCTTGAACTTGGCATATCTCGGATCCTATATAATAAGATCCGGCTCGTCAAGAGGAAACCAACGGAATTTGTTTCGTGTGAATCGGACTTCATTTCGATTTGTTATGATTTTCGGAAGAAAGAGAAGTAAGGAAGGATAAGATGTCATTAACCCATAATGACTGTCATTAAGACTAATTAAATATGATTTAAAGAAACTAATGACGGAATCAAAACCACTAATGATCATTAGTAAACACTAATCAATAGTTAGCAAAAGATAACCGTAAGCCGCGAAAGTTAAATCACGATTAGTGAAAGTTAATCACGATTAGTGTTAACAAAGCACCAGTAGCGAATCTAGAATCCTCTAGAATGTTCTAACTTAAGCCCCAAGTTTGGGTTAAGTTTTGGCCAAAACCATGGGCCAAAACCATGGGCCAAAACCATGGGCCACTAAACCATGGTTAAGGTCTAAACCATGGTTTTCTAACCATGGTTAGTGGTTTTCTGGGGTCTATAAATAGACCCCATACCCATTCATTCTCTACGACTTCCACTACCACCACCACCCCAAGGGTTAGGGTCGAGAGGTCGGGAGGAGGAGTGGGAGGCGAGGGAGGAGCGCTAGCGAAGCGCTACCGGGAGAACGAGGAGGAGAAAGGTATGATCCTCTCTTAGTTTGCTTCGTAAGCTAGGCTTTCAATTCATACTCTTATTCTTCCAAGTTTTGTTCTTGATTCATCTTTCTTTCCGATTCGTTTTCCTGTTGTGGTTCGAGGAGAAATCTGTGTAACACCCTACTTAGGTGCGGGCGGCTATGCACGTCAGTGACCTTGTGATTCGTCACACGTTCACTCACCGAAGATGTGTGGTGTCTACCGGTTCTTCATCTCTTATTGTTGAGTAGATTCTTTCAGTTTCGTTGTTATTTTTCTCGATTTGATTTTATAGAGGAAACTCTTTTCGTTTTTATTTTGAAATATGTTCCGGTATAAGGGGAAACTCTGCCGAATTTTCCGAGAAATATGTCCCGATATAAGGGGAAACTCTGCCGAATTTTTCCGAGAAATATGTCCCGATATAAGGGGAAATTCTACCAAAATTTTTCGAAAAATATGTCTCGTTATAAGGAGAAACTCTGCCGAAATTTTAAGAGAAAATATGTTCTTGACGTTCTTCGTATTCTTCGCGTTCTTCATTCGTTCTTCGCGTTCTTGACATGTTCTTAGCGTTTTGATACGAAAATGAAATTCGATCTTTTCAGGAGCCTTAAAATAGCCTTTCTAAAAAGGAAACACGATAAAGCCTTGCATACACGAGAGAGAGCTCGATTAGGTAACGAAATCCTTCCTTTTGCTGTTGGGTTTTCATACGAAATTATTGAAATTCTTGATTTTGTGTTTTTTGCTATGAAGAACCCTAATTTTGGCTATTTTTGAAAAAGTCTGAAGAATTGCTTTGTGATTCCCACTAAAATAAGGTTTACGCATCAAATTGATGTGTTGGCTCTGAAAGTTAGGGTTTGGGAGTTAAAATATGCATTACGAGTATATATATGGTTATGAATAATATATATATATATATATATGTGAGTACCAAATCGGAGACTTAATGAAAGAGTTACATCATGGGAATTGATGTGGTTTGAGTTAGATCCTGGAAAAGGATCGTGTGTCACGTTAAGGATGACTGGGAGTAGAACTACAGGTCGGGCATGCAACCTGTAGGTTTGTCGGAAGGAACCCATATTGATGTTTCCCTACCTAGATGGTACACGGTTGTCCTGTTATGATAAGTGCGCACGAAATGAATGTTTTACAACGCGTGGTACCGGGAGCCAATATCGTCGGGTTGAACGACGGAAGATGTGGTCGTGCCATTTGGAGGCACGGGTGGCTCAATAGCGGCTGGGTCACTATAACATGTATTTAAAGCCGCTAGGTTATATGATTAAATGTTAGTGTGAAGTTTTAAAGCAACCGAGTCCTCGAGGACGGTGTGCTCATTTGTTTTTCCAGGTTGAGGGTTGAGACCCTGTTTAATAAAAGAAAAGGAAATTGTCAGGGTAGTATTGGAGGATTGGTTGAGGCGACGTGCGACGGCATTCCCGAAGTGTCCACAGCTTCGGAGTCCAAGAATGATGGGGTTCCCCTGTACTAATCCCTGATGTGGAATAGAAAGGAATAGGACTTAAATTAATGAAAAGGAATGAATTTTTGCGATATCAAGTTTTGAAAAATTACACAATTTGTTTGCTTTTCTCTTCTTCATTACTTAGCATTCGCTAATTTTTTTTATCCTATGATTTATGGAAAAACCCAACAGGTATCGGTGAGCCATCGTAAGGACTTTAAAAAAAATTCATCCAGCTTACATACTAGACATCCAGCCAGCCACAGTAGCTTTACTCTTTAAGCTAGTTAGTAATCTTTTGTATACTTTCCTTTCAAGCTGATATACATGTAAATGGTTATAGTGGGATAGTGTATCATCTGAACTTTATTTTGTGAATGGAAAAGTGTTGAAATACTTTCTTCTGAGTATTTTTAATTTGCAGTCTATTTCTGAATGTTAGTTGTGATTGCTGAATAAATTATTGCTGAGTAACCAGATTCGGATATGGGAGGATCCGACAACCCGGGAAATGGGGTCACGACAGATTGGTATCAGAGCCTGGTTACTCCATTAATTTATTTAGTAATTAATAACTATGAGCAGTATTCAGAAACTAAGGTTGTATTAAGATTCTTTGATCTTAATAAATGATTGCAGAACCATTCACAAGTCATTGTCCCTTATGTACATCGTGCTAAGACATATAAGATCTGATCTTTGACCTTGACTCATCTCAGGATCATAGCAGACCAAGACGTGTCTAGACAATTAGCGGCTATGATGGCAATGCTCCAAAACATGGGGCAAAGGCAACAAGCATTGGAGGAGAGGCTCAATGCACATGCTGAGAGACCCGAGGCATCTAAGCCTGCGGATGTCAGGATTGAAGGTTCTGTCCATCTTTCTGAGGAAGAATCTAGTTACCATCCTTTAACTGAGTCTGCTCCTACCCCAACTGAAGGAGCAATGGAGAAGGCCCTTCTTAGATACTGATGAATACCCATTCATCACTCTTTATTCTTTTATTTTAGCTAAAAACCTATGCAAAACACATGTATATTCCTGTAAATAATAATAATTGTCAAATAGCATGCATTGTGTAAATATATATTATTAGCATGTTTTTGTGCATAAATAAAAGAATAAAGAAATACAAAAAGAGGGAGATATTTAGAATAAAGATTGAGCGACCTAATCCCATGGGAGGGCTCCGCATGGGCCTGGCCGCAAAAAGAACCAAGTAGAGGGAGATAGGACAACTCATATGATTGTACATATACATGTAAATAAATAAAAATTATTTTCCTCTTAATAAAATTAAAAATAGGTGTAAATATAAAATTAAAACAAAAATGAAAAAAAATTTAAAAGAAATTAAAAACCCCTTCAACATTGTATATACACCATGCACATAAAACCACATCTCTATTTATTTCTCCTTGTAAATAAATAAATAAAAATTCAATAAAAATATTTTCTCATACCATATTCCATAATATATATAAATAAAATAAAAATTACAAAAATAAAAATAAAATCAAAAGAAATAAAATAAAAACCAATAGCCACCCTGTATATATACCATATATGTATATAAATAAAACTATTTATTTCACCCTTGTAAATAATTAATAAAAATAAAATAAAAATATCATATTATTCCAAATTTTATCCTGTAAATAAATAAAATATAAAATTTGAATAATTTATATAAAAATAAATAATTAAAAATCAAAAATAAAAAATACATATGTATATACATGTATATAATAATAATATTTTGTAAATACCTAAATTATATTTCAAAAAAATAAATAAAAATCATTAAAAAATAATTTGAAAAAAAATAAACATTTTTCATGTTTTGAGTTTTTTCGAAATTAATTCATTTATTAATTTTTATTGAATTATCAAATCTTTAATAATTCTTGGATTCCTATTGGTCCGCGGGA